>JASCZW010000020.1:0-370690 GCA_034211315.2 Aedes japonicus
TGGAAGAATTCCTGGAGCAAATACTGGAGGACTTCCCGGAGAAATTCTCGATGAACTCCTCGAGAAATTTCTGTCTTTTTCATTTAATTGAGTTATTTGAGACTACACTTACTTCCTGAAGTTTTCCAGTACTATAGTAAGAACATTTTTTACTACAATACACTTTGTGCTTAATTATCGCAATACTTTAAACACTATATAATAGCGAAGAACATCTTTCTTTTATTTCAACAAATTATAGCATTTACACGACAACAAATTATCTTTCGTAATTCTCATCAGATTTTTAGACATCTTAACTTCATAAGCGAAATTTTTAAGGTCAAACTGATCAGTTTTCAATTCTTGGATAGTAACGAGTGGGCTTGAGTAAACCTTCTTTCATTTTTCAGTTACCTAGAGTTTCATTTTCAATTATAGAGTAAGAGCATTTCCAGCCGAAGAAACGCTTCAAAAAACGCTATCGACTTTGTCTCGAGCAGTTTCCGGTTTAAATAAAATTTTGTTCCTTATGTAAGTTTCTACCCAAGATAACATTTTTTTCATGGCTCATATTCAAAGAATCCCTCCGTGAATTTCTCTAGAAATTCCTTCAAGCACTCTTTCAGAAATTTCTCCGAGAACTCCTCAAAAACATTTCCAGCAATTCCCTTGACAATTCTACAGTGCAGTCTCCAGAAACTCGCCGGATTTACATCCAGTATTCCTTCCGCAAACTTATCCTGGATTTCTTAGGAGAATGTTTAGAGGAATTTCCGAGCGCGCATTTTTCAAAAAAAAATCTCCGCGAAATTACTTCAGAAACTCCCTAGACTCTCCACTGCCAATATCTTCTCTTCAGGAATTTCTCCGGAAATTCCTCCAAAAAACTCCTTCAGGAAATCCTTCTGGTATTCTTCCAAAAAAATCCTCCAGGAATTCTTTCGGAATTTCTGAGACAGATTCGTCGAAGGATTCCTCCGGGTAATCCTCTCAAGGAATTTGGAAGGAAGCGAGAATTGCTTCACGCAAATTCTCCAAAAACCCTTCCAGTTATTCTTACCGAAGTGTTTCCGAAATATTGAACCAGAAGTTCTTCTTTTCTTCAGGACTGCCAGGCCTTCTTCAGAGAATAATTCCTGCTAGGAATTTCTGGAAAAAAAATCCTGGAGGAATACGCGGAAAAATTCCTGGATGAATTCCTGGAGAAATCTTGGAGACTTTCCTGAAAGAACATCTGGAGAAACTATTGAACCGGATTTCCAGAGGAATTGGGGAGGAATTACTGTAGGAGTTTGCCGGAGAATCCATAAGCGAAAAGTTCCGCGACAATTTCTTTGGTCGAGCTCTTTGGTGTGGGGTGAGCAGAGGGTCACTCCTTACAAAAAAAAAAAAACAAAAAAAATTGATTTTAGAGGAATTTTCCTTTGAAATTCTCAGGAAAATAAATTCAGAAATTCTCGTGCAAAATCATGGAGGAGTTCTCGCAATAATTCCTGCTGGAGAAGTTCTCGGAAGACTTACCCAGGTGGAGTTTTTTGAAGAATTCTCGAAGCAATTCCTGCACAGAGTTCAGGAACAAATTCACGGATAATTGCTGGAATAACTGTTTGAAAGAATAACATGATGAATTTTTACTGGAATACCAAAGAGGTTTACGGGCAATTTCTGGAAAGAATTCCTGGAGCAAATACTGGAGGATTTCTCGGAGGTATTTTTCGATGAACTCCTCGAGAAATTTTTGTCTTTTTCATTTCAATTGAGTAACTGAGACTACACTTTTTTCCTAATGTTTTCCAGTACTAACATGTTTACTCATAAGTTATGTCAAGTCTTAAGAATATTTGCATTCAGTATATGATGAAACGAACAAACGATTTGAGTATCCATTAAAGTCGCTTAGAAAATATCAGTCCACTCCAAAACCGAAACTTCAAACAATTTGATCTTTATCTGAAGCATTCCTTGCACCATTCCAATTTTCTTCTCTTTTTATTGATTTAAAGAAAGAACTTCAAATCCCCCGTCTTGTTCTTCTCCGTAGACGCCGTAGCTCGGAGTCACCGCCCGCATAAGCCCCCATTCCAAAATGAGTCTGTCTGACCAGCCACTCTCAATCATTGTTCAACTTCCAGACCAATTTCCGCCGCCAACCGCCGTTCGATAGGTCAGGCCATTGGCCATGAATAAAAAATCAATTCCAAAAGCCGGAGAACCACAGAAACAAAACATTTTCTCATCAACCGATCGCGGCCCCGAAACACTGCTGTCGAGGCAAAGATTCAACCCCCACCCCCATCCGAATAGCTACACTGGAAAAAGTTGTTCCGTGCTCGATAAACAGCGAAACTTTTCTACTATTTCAGCTCTTGATTGCCTCCAACTCATTCTCCCATTCCGCGGCGCCATCGAAAATAAAAAGTTCCTCTTTCTCATTTGACCGCATCATCATTCTTTCCGAAAGTGTCACTCGGGCCAGCAGCAACCACCCATCCCTCAGGCTCCTGCCCACATCGATTGCAGTCCGAAAGGATGGAGAAACCCGTCAGAACCGTCATAGCACTTAATTTATCATCGAGCTTAAAAATAATAATTTTCACTTTTGCCGGTCTTGGTGGGAAAGTTACTCCCGAAACCAAAGGGGGAATGGGGCAAAGGGGTTTTCGGGTCGTTGGGGAAAAGGAAGGACTTCAAATGGCGTCAAATTAAGCTGATTTTGCTTCCTTTTTGAGCACCGACAATAACATCAACAGCACGAAACGGACACTTTGAGAAGCCACGACGAGAAGGACCACTTTCCACCGGGCTGTTGTTTTCGGAGCGAGGGAGATGGGAAATGGCGCTGAGTGAAGTTTGAAACTCGTTTGGCGTCTTAATAAGTTGAAAGGTATTCAGAAGAAATATGAGTAGCTGTTTACCTGTTGTCTTGGCTGTGAGTGGAATGGATATTTCCGGCGGCAGCATTTTCGATACGGGGTCAGAATTCTTTAATCAGACATTTCCCAGAATGATAACGTATGTCACAGCTCAAATAACACCGCATTCAACATATTCAATATCACACAAATTCGACCCAACGCACCTTGTCAATACCTATCATCCCTTCATTAATTAACCGTCAATCCGGGCCATGCCTTACGGATTAATCTAGCTTCCGAGTACCAGCGGCGGCCCACTGGATGGAGGCAATGGGGAAAAATCGCCCACCTGCCAGCGCCGGATATTCAACTTGATCTAACTCTGGCAATCTGACAATGTGGCAACGGGTTTCCAGTGGCGCTTTTGTCGTCAAGTCACATTTCAACCAGAAGGTACAACTTTGCAACCACAGCGCCATGAAGGCAGAACCGAATTCCTGCGGTAGACCATCCTTCGTTCTATTTTATGTGGGCCGAAGCCCGTCGGCTGCAGTGCAGTGATTAATTTATCGACAGCCATCAATTAAGTTCGCTATTGTTCTCACTAGATTATGTGCATTTGAAGTTTGATGCTGTCTGAACTGGAGAGACAGAGACAGAGACAGAGACAGAGACAGAGACGAGAAGAGAAGAGAGAGAGTGACTTGTAGATCATTGTCGGACGCACGGATGATGGTTCATGTTGTTGGTGGGAGTTTAGATAGGAAGGACTTGCTAATGCAAAGGATGTGGTTAACCGGAAACCAGCAGGCAGTAGATTTTGCTATTGGCAGGATCGATGGGTGATCAGGAGGCCTTAAATGGCGGTGCGTGCGAGGATGGTTGGGGAGTAAAACTACACTGGCCATCAAATTTACAGACGCAATTTTGAGTTGTTTTGACTCACTTTAATCTGAAAGTAGAGTCACTAAAATTCAAGTAAACGTTGTTATGATTGGCCAGTAGAAAAATCAGTCATCATCAAGGGTAAGTCGCTGAGAACAGTGTGCCAGCCACGATATCTTACACACTTGACGAATATGTTTCCTTACAGCGGCACTTCGATTTTCAATCCATACCACATGTGTAGCACACTGATGCACACTTTTGACAGTTGAGCTTATAGAAATATGAAACCAGCAACCTTGCCAATATGCATGCGTGGTTGCCAGGCTCAGCTGAAAATAACAATTTGGGCTGTCAACACATCGGCACAATACGGGAACTCCCAGAACATGGCAACGCTTGTTGACACACTAATAAAAAATAGCACAGGAGAAAATTTTTCTGAGGTCATCATCCATTCGATGCAAGCCCACGTTGTTAATTTGTCGATTTGATAATCCTAACAATGTTTACTCAAATTTGAGTGACTCCATGTAACAGAGTTAAAAACGACTAAAAATTGAGTCAAATGGTGCGAGCGTGTACAATCTGATTTTGAAGTAGAGCTTGACGTATGGAATCGACACATATGAGCTATAAGACTTGGCGTATTTTCGTTTGTTTTTTGAAAGAAGTAAGTTTTTTTTAAACAGTTCTCCATTTCAATCTTCAAGGTCTTTTTTTTCAGAGTTACTTATGTTCTTTGTTGCTGAAATTTTAGAAAGTTTTAAACCTAAGAAAAGTCCATATACTCCGTAGATTTCATAACTTACCTCGAGTTTCCAATTATTTTTATCAATCTTTCCTTAAACTTCCATCGTTCCTTCGGTGGAATCATTAGTTCCTGTAGAATTACACCATTTATTGTCCTTACCTTATTCTCCAGCCATACACAGGCCTGGTTGTCTTCTTCTTCACCAAATAGTTGAAAAAGATACAGAAAAATCGTCTTGCCAACATTGCAATTTTATATACCACAAAGCGTTTAATGAAATAAACGAAGCCATGCAAGTGTGTGCGAACTCCTTGCTGCATTTTTCGACCTTCACCGATTTACACCAAACTTGAAGAATGTGTTCACCTTTATGCAAGAATCCAAGTTTTGTTCCGATTGGTTCATCCATCGAACCACCCCGTTTCTTAAGTTTTGAAAAATATGCTTTTTTTCAGTTGCTTGCTTCTCTGAAACCATTATATCTGAGAACGATCTGTTGAATGTTTTCAGAAGGAAATCGTTCAAGAGATCAAAAGAAAGAAAAATAAAATTATTCGCCGGCAGTGTTGCCAAATATGTGGTTTTTGAATTTTGAAAATGCAACGGCGTTATTCGTCAAATAGGTACCATTTTATTTGAAAAATTCCAATGCCATCGTATTTCTAAAAAAGGAATTCTGAACCCGTGCTGGAGTAAAGGCATTTTGAAACAAAAAGTGCTCACTATCTTGCGCCAAGATTTACGCAAAGATAAAGAACATGAGCATGAGCATAATCGACCGATCCTTAATGTGTAAGAACTGGTGATCCCAAACTAAAGTACTACCAGCACCGGCCTGCAGGTCAAGTAATGAAATGGGTAGGAATATGTTGACGTGATACTTGTTTTATTGGAAGCCGAGAACACCTCTCATAGGCGTAGCCAGGATTTCGACTAGGGTGGGGCAAGATATATGAGAGAGAGAATTACACCGTCTTCAACCAGTGATTGCGCACTGAACACATAACATTATACAACTGACAACACAACGCTCGGCGGACCAGCAGAGAAGGGACATTTTCAAGTTCCACCGGCTAGAGCAGGAACCCAGCCCTCACTGTGTGAAAATCCGAAATTATCTTCTCTACGCTCACCCAAAATACTTTACAATACCCGTCAAATTTTGGACAACAAGATTTAACAATTCTAGGCTTGTTCTGGAATTAAATGAAAAAACAAAAACCTTAGTGAATCAGAGGGTTTGAGCTGTTTAGTGGAATACCCTAGGTTTTCCAATGTTTCCAAAAATCGAACCATCATATAAGAATAGTCGAACCACTGGTTAAATCGGTAGGCGGTAGCATGCCATGTATGTCGAGAAATATTCACTTCCCAGTCGTGTTGGATTTTTGAATAGGATAACCACCGAGTTTGTTCACAATTTGTACTGAAATTTAAATTTTGATTTTACTACGAAATCGAAGGTAGGATTAACAAATCTATTCGTTGTATTCGTTGTAAATAGATTAAAACTTTTCATGAAGCTACCTTCGTACTCAAGGCGACACGCGTAACTGTCTAAAACACGGAACATTTATTGGCACCGAATGAACATTCAAGCATTGTACAATAACAATATAAACTGCTACGAATATTTTGATTAATAAAAAAAAAACGTCTCTCTGGTGGTTGCATGATTAACTGACAGATCTTCTATATCGACTCAGTATGAAATTGAAAAAAAAATCAACGATTCCAGCGTACTCGAGATGTATGAGTGCGATTGAAGAGAAGCAGCAATTGGTTAATCTTCATGAAATTCATTCCGTGCACTGTACAAAGAGGTGTTATGATTGCATTGCAGCAGGTGACAAGCTCTAAGAATGTTTCATACAAATTACGAGACATTTGTTCCATGTACAAAATCCATATTTACGAAACGTGTGAAAGTTTATTTACGAAAATCAATTTTCAATGTATGTATTGTCAAAACAGCACCGCTAAACTACCATTATTTTCCAATAGAAACATCAAAAAGTCGTAGAGGAATCTTCTGGGAACGTCCATTAATTACGTCACGCAAAAATTGACTTTTTTTATTTGGACTGAATTGAAATTTGGACGTGCGAAAAAAAAATCTATCACAACAAATAATTAGTTCAACATCTCATGAACTACTTTGTAAAGGGTGTCCACGATGAAATTGCCACACTATGAAATTGCTCTAATTTTTTAACCGTTGAGTAGAATTTAATGATTCAATTTGGGTGGATTTAGTTCATAGTGCATTATTTACATCCTGCAAGTTTTAAAGTCCTGTGATCAAAACTCGCGGAAATGGAGTCGAAAGAACAGCTCGTGCGTGATAAAATCTTGCGCATTCATCACGAGAACAAGGATCTCTCGCATCGTTCCATCTCTAAGACGTTGGGAATCGCGAATTCCACGGTGTCGCAGAGTGATTAAGCTGGTTCGAGGAACGGTTGACCACCGATCGGAAGCCCAGAAGTGAAGGAAAAAGTATTCCGTACAACACCAAAAATCACAACCGCGTAGTTGGGGCCTTCAACCGAAATCCGAACGCCTCCGTTCGGGATGTGGCTAAGAAGCTGCACTTAGCCGAAGTTTTGTCCAGAAGGCCAAAACTAAGGCTGGGCTTCGAACGTTCAAGGTACAAAAGGCCCCTAATCGCGACGAGAAGCAGAACAAGTCCGCCAAAACCCGTGCCAGGAAGTTGTACCTCAACATGCTGACGAAAGTTGAATGCTGCATCATGGACGACGAAACATATGTGAAGGCCGACTTCAAACAGATCCTCGGCAACCTGTTTTTCACGGCCAAGGATAAGTTCAGCGTTCCGGAGCATGTCCGCACTCAGAAGATATCCAAATTTGCGAAGAAATTCCTGGTTTGGCAAGCCATCTGCACGTGCGGGAAGCGGAGTGCACCTTCGTGACCCAGGACACGATGAACGGACAGGTGTACATAAAAGAGTGCCTCCAGAAGCGGCTGCTTCCTCTCCTGAAGGCCCACAACGTCCCAACAATCTTCTGGCCGGATTTGACCTCATGCCACTACCCAAGGACGTGCTGAAGTGGTATGCGGACAATAAGGTCAATTTCGTGCCGAAAATGTTCAACCCTCCCAACACTCCGGAGCTCCGCCCCATCGAGAAGTACTGGGCGATTATGAAGCAGCACCTTCTTAAACGACCTAAGGTAGTGAAGACAGTCGAGGAACTGAAGAAATTATGGGTTTTCATGCAAAAAACGGTTGATTCACAAGTTGTGCAGAATCTTATGGCCGGGGTTATGGCCAAGGTGCGGGCATTTGCGTATGGACTGTAAATAAAATACGAGTAAAATGGTAAAATGAAGTTTAATAGTTATTTCTCAATCCCTGAAAATTTGATGGTAATCGGATGAAAACTCGAATTTTGCGAATCAATTTTGTGTGTGGCAATTTCATCGTGGACACCCTTTACTCAATCATGAGCTACTTTGTTGTTTGACGGTTGCTACGCAACGAATGCAAAATTTACCGAATGACCGAAAAAGAGTATCCTCACGATTACTGCAGTAGTATGTCGTGGTTTATGATCAATAATCCGAATTGTTTATCCTATTTACTTCTAATGTAATATCCAGTAGAGTTTGTAGATCCCCGCCCATCAATTACGCATAGCTTATGGTGATAATGACTATTTAATCAATCACCCGCTACCATCTCGGTTGAATCCGTCTTGATCGCAAACATTTCGGCCGCTACGCTTGGCCTTTTGGGTTGCGACCAGTTTGAATGGAAATTATAAGACCACAAATTGGAATTTTCACCACCTTCATAAGCTGATAGTTGATTACATGTTCCGGATCTTCCGGGTGGTCACGATATGGCATGTAGAGGGACATTTTCAGAACGCAAATCTGGCTTCATTTCACTTTCATAATGTTGATAAGAAAACAAATATGGTCCATTTGGGACAACTACCAACAGCCGGGCACTTTCATGGGTGTTCAGGATCTTTTGGAGAGCCTTTTCCCAGAATAAGCTTAGCTTTAGCTTAGCTTTAGCTTAGCTTTAGCTTAGCTTTAGCTTAGCTTTAGCTTAGCTTTAGCTTAGCTTTAGCTTAGCTTTAGCTTAGCTTTAACTAGCTTTATAGCTTAGTCTCTAGCCTAGCTTTAGCTTAGCTTTAGCTTAGCTTACTAGCTTAGGCTTACTAGCTTAGCTTATCAGCTTAGCTATTAGCTCAGCTAGCTCACTAGCTCAGCATGCTTTAGCTAGCTTAGCTAGCTCTAGCTTCAGCTTAGCTCAGCCTAGCTTCAGACTGCTATAGGCTCAGCACTAACTAACTAGCTTAAGCCTAGCTCTACAGCTCAGCTCAGCATCTAAGCTCAATGCAATAGCTTAGCAAACTGCAAGCATAGCTATAGCTTAGCTTAGCTAGCTTACTAAGCTCATGAGCAATAGCTCAAACTAGCCACTAGCTACATAGCTAGCTAAGCTACAGCTCAGCAACTAACTAAGCAACACGCTAACCAGCTTAAGCTAGCTACAGCACAGCTTTAATACAAGCCTAGCCAGCTAAGCTAAGCTTCAAGCACAGCATCAGCTAGCCTCAGCTCAGCTCACTAGCTCAGCTCAACTGCTAGCTTCAAGCAATCAACTTGCAACTAGCTTAGCTCAACTAGCTTTAGCTAGCTTCACTAGCCTTAGCTAGCACTCAGCTAGCTAGCTAGCTTCAAGCTAGCTTAGCTTAGCTTTAGCTAGCTTTAAGCTTAGCTTACTAAGCTTTAGCTAGCTTAGCTTTAGCTTTAGCTTAGCTTTAGCTTAGCTTAGCTTAGCTTAGCTAGCTTAGCTTAGCTTTAGCTTAGCTTTAGCTTAGCTTTAGCTTTAGCTTAGCTTTAGCTTAGCTTTAGCTTAGCTTTAGCTTAGCTTTAGCTTAGCTTTAGCTTAGCTTTAGCATGACTGACTGCACGTATCAATGGTTGCTACTCCGTGATCGATCAGAATCAGTGAAATTGCACAATGAATGAACTGACCAACCGACCATTCTCACTGTAAACGTTTGCACGTTTGCCACTTCCTTGGAATAAGGTGGGAATAGGGAAGGAAAGCTAGTGTCATCTTTGTTGTTAAGAAACCTTGTTTACCTCTGCATCCCCACAAAGGTCACAAGAAGGATGTTTTTCTATGCTAGTCAGGTAGGGCTCGATGGCTTCACCTTGATTAGTGATGTGATTTTATAATATAGTTCATTTAATTCAGGGGACAAAAAGGATAACAATTTCCGTGAATTTGGGTGGAATTGATCACTTTTGCCGTTTGTTTTTTGGAATACCTTTCTGTAGAAGAATATTGTAGTATGCAATTTAGTTTTTAAATAAGTTCTGTTGTATATACTTGCTTCCAATAATAGTTTAACCATGTATGAAAGAATATTTTTAAAGAACAGCCAGTTTATTATATAATATTTTAATTATAATTCCTCATAATACAAGTATTCTATTTAAGGTGAAATTGATCACTCAGAAATCAAGACGACATTATTGATAAACTATGTTCTTCTGATTGATCTTAATTTATTTTCAGTCGTCTTTTCAGTCGAGTCCAACACAACACTTGGAGATGACTTCACCTGGATCCTACAGATTGTATTCATCACATAGGCCAGTACCAACGGCTCTCGTGATTAAAATCCCCGGTGCCGACTAGATTGTTCAAGACCCTCTGCGGTGGGAAGCAATTGCGTTACACTGCGCTATCGGTAAATTTGTCAATTTTCAAATAAAATTTGAAACTTACTAAACGAAGACGTTTTCCTTAAATTTTAATTGGTCTTGGTGGTTGATGATAAAAAGTGTATGGTTTTTTTTCTTCAATAATTGAACTAAGCTGATTGGACTGCAATTTTTGGTTCCTGTTAATGTTCAATGATAGTCAGATAATAGTTTAATAATATTAGTCATGTTACGTGTTCTTTTAATACTCTTTTCTGCGGGTTTGAAAAGAAGTTTTATTTAAAAATTAAAAGTGTAAGCAATGAAAAGTAGCAAAATTAAAAAAAAACTGTTTAACGAACACATGGTAGTTAATAGCAAATTCACTGCAATCATTGACTCAATTGCTATGCCTGACGTAACAGCTTTAGTTTTGTTAGGCTTCATTTGAGTAGCGAAATTGGGTCTCTTTTTGTTGGTCATCACTGATCAATTTCACCCGACTTCACGGTACCTGTTTCACTCCACGTTTTTGAGAGCACGTGCCACCTCTCAATTGTCTACAAATCCTTTGCGGGATTCGTTCTGTTTTCACCAATGTATCGGGATTATTCAAATGATGCCCATCCAGACCCGCTATGCTTGCCCCATAAGGCATTGTTCGCGGAAATTGGATAGAAAATAGTACAAAAGAACATAAAGAAGTGAAAAAAGAGAAGGCATTAGTAATTGACAACATGTGACGTGTCAACATGTGAACTGCATGACAACCGGTCTCAATTTTTGTTTTCACTTTACATTACTCAAGCACTCGCGGACACATTCATGCACAGTTTGCCACCGGTTTTGGTCAGTTCCGATTTTAACACCGAAAAGTGACAAAAGCAAATTGACCAACAGATTCAAACGTCCTCCATTTTCAAACAAAAACTCACCTTTTCTTCACTTTCAATTTGTTCAACTACATTGTACAAACTATTTAACTACTGGAACCAATAACTGCATCAAGCAGATTGAACCCTCCAAAGAGAGCAATCTATGCTAATGCATTTAAAGTTACGATTAAAGTTACGATTGATGAAATTAGAGTCCTCCGAAGCCATTTGTGCCTTTTGACATCTTCATGCTTCTATTTATTTCCAATCTGATCGTTTTAGCTCCACCCGGGGTTTTCTGGGTCCTATGCCCAATGATTTCAATTTGAGATAACTTAGTGCAGAAGTCATCCAAATTTGGCAGATCGGCAGGCAATCGGAAGATATTGGTTATCCAATATCCAATCCAGAAATATGCTTAGAGACGGACTGGAAGTTTGGATGCGCTACATCCTCCAGTGAGAAAATAATTGAATTGATAATTGAGTATAAAGTTATAACTCTGAACAGCGCTTAAATTTTTATTCTGGTACAAATAAACTATTCCCGTCCATCCCAGCAACAACATCATCATGCATGAATACGATAAAAGAGAAACAGCGATTGGCTGGCCTTCATGAAATTCATTTTGTGCATTTTACAAAATGGTGTAATTATAGAATTTCACTAGATAAAATGCAATATGAATGTTTCATACAATATACGAGACATTTGTTCTATGTACAAAATCCATGTTTACGAAATGGGTGAAAGCTATTTTATGAAAAAAAAAAAAATTCAGTGTAGAGACTATCGTGCGTGAAATTTAGGTTTTCCCAAAAAAATTCCTTTGCAAATAATTTACAACAACAGTATTAAGGGCCTACCCAATTCTCCGTTTAGCACACTGAAAATAGAATTTAGCTCATGCAACGAAATCGATCGTCTACTTAACCAATCGATTCATGGTTTTTATGCAAAGAAATGGTTTTGTACTTTTGTACCACATGCGTTGCCAAAAGCGCGAAGCATTTGTATACTAAAATGCATTTTTGTATAGAACGTTAAAAAAGATCAATCCACGGAACGTATTAACCCCATTTTTTTGACAGTTCAAGCAGCTTGTTGACTAGGTGTCAGAATTCGAACCGCCAATATGATTTTTTCCGGATTCTGTGCGGTTAAATTCAAGTAAGGAGTGTATCGAAAATAAGCTATCCACAAACTTTCTTTCAAATTATGTTGAAAACCGATACGATATTGATACAAAAAATTGATCCTTTATTGTACGAGGTTAAACTTGAACATAATGAAGACCGGATGAAATTTAAGTTATTCCTTCACGAATTTTTCGAACTTTGGATCGAATGCTCTTCATCAAGTTCCGGACAAGTGTTGCATCGCATTTTTGGACGCTTGAGCCCAAATTTTTTGAACTCCTGCATGTTCCCAGCTGCCTTACCAGTCTTCTAGAAGACCTTCTTCACGATTGCCCAGTAACGTTCGATGGGTCGAAGCTGAGGGCAATTTGGTGCATTGATATTTTTCTCAACGAAATCTATACCCTTTTTCGTAAGCCAATTGAGAGTGGTTTTGGCATAGTGAGCCGACGCTAAATCCGGCCAAAACAGTGGAGGTGTACTATGCTTCTTATATAAAGCCAACAATCTCTTCTGGAGACACTCAGATCGATAGATTTCCGCATTTATAGTTCCGGTAGTGTAAAAAATGGTTGACTTCAAACCACAGGAACATATTGCTTGCCATACCAGTACCTTTCGACCGAATTTCTCCACTTGAATCGACCTGTCCGCATCGCTCACATCCTCCCCAACGACGACAGTAAAGTATTGTGGACCTGGAAGGGTTTTTGAGTCCTCCTTTACATAGGTCTCATCGTCCATCAAAACGCATGCATCCGGACGCTGCAAAAGACGCGAATACAATTTCCGGGCCCTTGTTGCTGCTCGCTTCTTCTGTTCTGCACTTTGTTTCGCGATTTTCTGCTTCTTGTAGGTATTCAGGTGGTTTCGCCTCTTGATACGCTGGATCATTCCGACACTCGTTCCTGCTTTTTTGGCCAAATCACGTATTGACATTGATTTGTTATTCATGATTAGAGATACCACTTTCTGCTCCAGTTTCGGGTTGGAAGAACCGGGTTTTCTGCCTCTTCCTGGTAGCTCATCCAAAGAATAGTGTTCCCCAAACTTATTAATGTTGGTTTTAACACTCGCATGATGAATTCCAAACCGCTTCGCCAATTTTCGCATAGTAATACCCTTCTCACTTAGCCATGTGTCCAGAACCTTAATTTTCACTTCCTTTTCAATACGCGACATTTTGAAAACGCAGAATTTGAACCGCACAAACAAGTAAACAAAAGAAAGCTGACAGTCAAACGCACAGCATGCAGTGTTCAGAGCATAAAAAACCATCACAAATACATGCGTACAACGCAAATACATGTGGATAGCTTATACTCGATACACTCCTTAATATTACAAGTATAAGCACTTGTGTCGGGTTTCCAGTAGTTTTCCTTCAATGTAACAGTTTAGAGCACACAATCTCAAACCGCTCTTACCAAAAATATTTTAATTCCACTTCCTGAACTGTCAAAACTGTATTGATGACGCTATTGTTCAATGATCTATAACAAGAGACAATTTTTGGTCCGTAACGTTGGGTTTATGTTTGACAGATCTGTTTTATCGACTGGAAATGAACTCAAATTTTTACTCACACGCTTCAAAAGATTCAGACAAATTTGGGTTTGCTATTAATCACGAATACACTGATTTGGATTATAATATTGGAAACTAATATCACAATCTTATAATGACAATTCGTCAGATGACTTTTTCCTGTTCAAATAAGTTACAACGTCAACAGTCCGCCCCCGAGCCTGAAGGTCAGAACAACGACGCGACGACGCAACAGAAATATTATCTTCTTCAATCTTCATTTGCATTACAGAGAAAAGTTCGTTCTTTTGAATTTTCCGTTCCTCCTATTCATTTCAAGAAACAGCAAGTAGGCGTAGAGCGCGCTCTGATTATGGTTTTTACTTGGCAGTGTTGGTTGTCGTTTTTTTGTTTTCAAGCAAAGCTCGCGGGCGGCTGCAGAGGAAATTCCAGCAGTCTGATGACAGTTCTCCAGCAGTCGGAAGACAAAAAGCCGAAATTCCGAGCCGGGGAAAAGATGAAAAACTGCTGCCTCCTGACGACCACTCACTGACATAGCAGATAAGAGGATAAATTCGTTACAGGATAAATCAAATTATGTCGCGAAACTGGAGGCCTGGAGGCGGCGGCCTTGTTCGAATCGTATTCCACGGCCTATGCATGCATAGTGGTGGGCTTCAGTCAGGGAGGATAATTGCGTCAAAGATCCGAAATTAAATAGATGAAAATGCGGCTGCCAGCGATAAGGCTATCTCGTGTGCCGAGCAGTGAAGGAAATCTCCTCTCCGCAAGTAAAGCAAGACTGACACTAATGAAGAATAATTAGCGACGGAATTTCGCCTTGCGCCTGGGCGGTTGGGCATGACTTTCCCGGAATGGTTTGATTTATTTCGTCATCGAATGATGCCGCTGGAGGGGAGGACACGGTTCCAAGAGCTGTAATTGAATGGGACGCGCTTGTTTTCGGTTATTTGAGAAGCACACACACACACGTACTGTGGACAAGCGAGTTTGCGATTGATGATAGAAGCTTTTGAAGTGTATCTGCAAGTGACTTTGGGGCCTATGCTATGAATCAAGGCATGTTTTTAATGATTTCGTTAAACGATATCAACAAAAGCAGCAACCATTTAACGACGTAATAAAACACAAACGTTTCCCATGCAAATCGGGTCGAATGGAACAACTCAAAGCTCTCGTAAACAAACCCCATTCGCGAAACTTCGAACGATAATCCAAACGGTTCACATCGGTCCCGTTGTTCGGTTATTAAATTGCCTCGTCCGGTTCGCGAACCGGAAGGGCCGTCAAGCAGGCCAAACGATGCGCGCAATATTCACATTCATTCGATTTGTAATTGAATTGTTCCAACCCGGACCGGAAGCTCCAGTCGGTGACAAATTCTGTGCCGGTCGCTAGCCGATTGAGCGTCGGAAAACAAAACCCTTCGAAATTGAACCGTTCGTTGACTGACTGGCTGACTGGCGTTTGAGAGGCAATTTTTTCTCCAGTTTGCATATTTTAACATTCGCCCCTGTTCTCGCTGGGTGGGCGAACAATTGGACGATTTTTTTTATTTTCATATATTCGAATGTTCTGGCGGAGTTTGACGCTCGCTTTTATTAGCCATGGGGAGGACACTTTTATTTTCTGTTCCATTTCGGAACTGAATCAATTCGAATTTTTATTTACTCTGTCGAACCCCCAGCGTTTGCGTTGTCCGCCTCGAATATATATATGTATTTTTATTGGTTTTGATGGTTGGAAATTGCCTGGCCACAAAAGCGTACTCCAAATGCTGGTTGACCGCAGGCGGAAGAAGATGAGGGGCGATGTCGAAAAATGGAGAAAAAGGATTATGATTGTTAAATGATTTCCCGATAGAACTGGTGGCTGTAAGCAGGAAGTGTTACAAATATCATGAAGTGAGTGGTACTTATTTCATTTCCTTTTTCGATTTTTGTTGATTCATATTTAAGGACTCTTGTTGCATCCATTTTAAGTTATTTTGCAATTGTAATTGGCAGTACAACCAAATTTCAGCATTGGTAAATGGCTCGGTATTGTGACAATTTTTTAAGTTGTTGTTTTAGCATTCAAAATGCAGACTTAAATGTATGTAAGGTAGCCACGATCCCTTCTAAGACCTTTTCGAGAATATGCAGCTCCACTTAATAGCAAGATCAGATTGAGTTACCGGGTTGCATTCACAGTAACGCTGTATAAAGGGCCAACAAATCGAATAACCCTATTCGCAATACTTATTAAGCTTTCTACGGGATGGCTTGTTAAGAAGGGCGCATCACACTCATTGAAACTTTTGGAGTAGAATTCACAGCATCATAATCGAATCGGTAGGAGCAAGAAAATTATACTGTTTGTTCCCTCCTTGACGCCGGTTGTCATACCACTCCATTGTCCAATTCCAGTTTGAGTGATACCCCGTTGCTGCCTCCCTTCCCAATATATTTTCAATTTCAAATATTTATACCTAAAATATTGTGAATTAATATTATAATTATTAAAAATATAGTGAATGAATATTTTAATGACAACACCCAAAAGTTGAAATTGTAGCAAAAAATGCAATTGCAGTTTTTGCAATCATATTTTGATAAATCCGAATGATTCTGATAAGGCAATTTTGCCCATCATGATCCACAAAGCTTTTTAGGGTATAAACAAAGCCATGCAAGTGTGTGCAAGCGGTTATCGCTGTGTGCCTAGTGCCTCGACTGTCGCTGCAACCCTTGGGTTTTTGTTCAACCGTCAACAACTTCTCAATATGGGTGAGACAATTCAAGCCAAACATTGCATAAGGTCTTAAGTAACAATATAAACAAAATCGAGTTGAATATCGATTCGGACAGAAATCCATTACTTTTCTATGAATCATTTTGAAATTATGCTCTAAGATTAAAAGAAAATAGAAAATACGAGCGATGACAAAACGTCCAATATACCTGCCGTCTGATAGATATCACACAGCTCTGTACATTGGACTTTTGTCATTGCTTGTCCAATGTACAATGTTTGTCTAAAATTTTGACAGATGTACATAGGACCAACATGTTTTCTTCTCTAAACGCGTGTTCTGATTGTTCGAAGAATGAAAACAAGCAAAAAGTTCTTCGTTTGGATGAATAATATTAAACTACTTCAAGCAACATTTGTCTCATATCGAAAAAAATGGATCGAAAATTTTAATATTCTTTATTCCAATCGTAATTACAACTCACTTGTGTAATCATTAATTTTTGTAAGATTTTTAACGTAAAATGTCTTCAGGATTATGAAGAAAATGTTGCCTTTGGTGTTAAGGGTGATTCTAGGCGTGTAATTGATACATTTGTTACTTAGGACCTAAAGGGCGAACACGAAATAGGGCATAACTTTTTTACCATTTTACCAACCAAATTTTGCACACTTTCTCATTGATGTGTATTGTTTACATGCTGTCAAACTCGAAGTCGTGTTTTTCGATTCAACGAAAATGGAGGTGAACCAACGCGAGTCGAGAGAACAAATTCTTTCCAAACACCTGGAATTTCCTGACCTGTCACACCGGCAGTTGGGAAAAATGTTGAACATTCACCATTCAACCGTCTCCAGAGTGTTGAAGCGGTTCCAGGAGTGGTTGACGTTGGACCACAGCAAAGGAGCTGGAAGAAAACCGGGACCGGAGAACAAAGAGACGGAGGGAAAGGTGAAGCGGATGATTAAAGCAAATCCCAACGTCTCAAGCCATGATTTGGCTAAAAAGATCGGTATGTCGCAGAGCTACGTCCAGAATGCAAAGAAGAGAGCTGGACTACATACAAACAAGGTACAGAACTTCCCAAACCGCGATGAGCGGCAACAATCGACGGCTAAAACTCGGGCACGGAAGCTCTACGAGAAGATGCTGACAAAATATGGCTGCTGTGTGATGGACGAGGAAACGTATATAAAAGCCGATTTTAAGCAAACTCCGGGGTTGGAGTTTTTCACCGGCAAGAGCAAGTTCTATGTGAACGACAAATTTAAAAAGAAGAAAATGTCGAAGTTCCAAATATCTCATTTGGCAGGCCATCTGCTCTTGCGGACTGAGGAGTGAGCCTTTCGTGACAAAGGGCACAGTAAATGGCGAGATCTACAAATCTGAGTGCCTCGAGAAGCGCCTTTTGCCGTTCTTGCAGCAGCACGACAAAGTTCCGCTATTTTGGCCAGATTTGGCATCATGCCACTATTCTAGAAGTGTCCTGGAGTGGTATGAGGCCAATTCTGTCCATTTTGTTCCAAAGGACATGAATCCGCCAAACTGTCCGGAGCTGAGCCCGGTGGAGCAGTACTGGGCAATGATGAAGCGGGATTTTCGGAAAAGCAAGAAGACAGTCAAAGACAAGAAGGATATGTTAAGAAAATGAAAAAAAAAAACTGAGAAACTGGTACCGGATGACACTGTAAAGACTTTGATGGAAGGCATCAAGCGAAAATGCGTTCAATTTTACACTCAAGGCTCCATCGATTAACTTTTCTTTTGATTTTTGAAATAAATATATGTATAAAACTACCCTAAAATTTTGGTTTGATTCTAAACATTATAAAAAAAATTGGCATGACATTTTCGGAGTCGCAATAGTTTCGTGTTCGCCCTTTATTCCGTTTGCATTTGTAGATTGGACCTGTTAAATTGGTCTTTGGCCAAGTTAGAATGTTCATTGGACTATTGTGATTGCGGTATGCTCTAGTACAATAATGTTCACATTAATTCTGTATTAGCTTCATTGTTGAACTCTCAAACCCCCTAATTCTTGCATTTAGCAAACAGTAGCCCATCATATTTGGAAACCCCAACATCGGCTATCTATTTATTCAATCGAAAATCGCACAACTTGGCACAAACCTCAAACAATTAAGGACCAATGCATCTCCTTTTCAAATGTGAGCTTTGTTGCGTTGTAGCAGGCACAAGAATAACAAAATTAGATGCGTTGGAGTTTTAGGAGTTTTAATGTGGGTCTAAAATAACCATAAGTTCATACAGTTTGTACACTAACCCTTGTCATTTACCCTTAAGTACAAGTATTTGAATCCTAGAGGGTTTGAGCTGTTTAGTGGAATACTTGTAGCTATAATTTAGAAGAAAAATTAGTAATCTCCATTTAATTCCAACTACCTTTGCTTATCTTCGACAGATACGCGTATTTCGTCTACAATGTGCAGACTTCTTCAGTGTCTCGTACTAATAACTCAACTTATTTATTTAGTATTTGAAGTCCTAAGTGCACCTGATACAATAATCCGATTGAATAATCATGTAGCCAGTTGTTTCTCAAATATAGTAGACTACTTTTAATTGAATTTTTAATAATTGCAAAGATGAGAAGGTACAAGAGTACAATAGAAGGAAGCTAATGTGAACATTTTTTATTAGTCCTAATGGCAATCAAAAAAGTCCAATGTACATTCTAACTTGACAGAAGACCAATCTCACAGGTCCAATCTACAAATGTAAATGCAATAAGTCCCATGTAACACATGTATCAATTACACAACTAGAATCATAGTAAACTTCATAATCAAATTTTTCTTTGTGATCTTGACGATGGCTTACGTTGAAAACCATGCAAAAATTAAAGATTACATGATTAATTTACAATTACGAATTAAAAAACAAATCAACATTTTCAATCCTATTTTTCTCGATTTGACACAAATGTTACATAGGACCTTATGCAATGTTTGGCTTGAATTGAGGAATCCAACTTGAAAAAAGAAGAAGACACCGAGTGGTGATAAATCTGACAGCTCCCATGTTAAAGTATAGGACGAAATTTTAAAAATGCTGCTAGAAAATTCAAATGAAATTCTAATTAAAAGCGGTTTGTTGTATGATGTAAGAAAAACACAAAAATTCTTAATAAAGACGTTTAGAGCGAAATAAAATTAAAATTAAAATATTGCTCCTATTGTGCAGTTTTGGATTTTTCTTACATCATACAACCGCTTTTAATTAGAATTTCATTTGAATTTTCTAGAAGCATTTTTAAAATTTCGTCCTATACTTTAACATGGGAGCTGTCAGATTTATCACCACTCGGTGTCTTCTTCTTTTTTCAAGCTGGATTCCTCAATAGCACAGAACGCCGCTGCGCCATTTGCCACTGTTGCTATTCCGCTGTCAAGTGTTCTATTTTTATTTTCACTCGTCATCATACTCCCATCTCCCTCTCATCAAGTCACCATGCGTTTTATGAAATAAACGAAGCCATGTAAGTGTGTGCGACCGACACTTGCTTCATTGTTGTAACGTTGTGTGCCTCGACAACCGAAGCAACTGTGGGGCTTTTATTCCGATCACTTCAACTTGTTATGGTGGCTGGATGATTACAATAAAGAGCCATCACACGCTGATGGCCGCGGCTCTCACACGCTGATGGATCAGATACGGGATTGGATGGAGTTTGACTAATTATTTTTGATATTTTTGTTGTCAGACAGTTTTTGGCTTCCGTAACGGATATTGTGCTGTGGAGGAAATCCCTTTAAACGCACATACAATTTCTGACTGTTTGGTTCCATATAAAGCCCTGTGCAAAAAAATAATTGTGTAAGTGTATTTTTTAATTTCTGAAGGTGATGGAGAAATCTGCAACCAGACACCTGACGATCTCTGGGCGTGGGGATGAGGGTGCCAACTACTCGATCCATTAAAACCCCACCCGTGCCTTAAGCCCTGTACCCTCCCCGGAACTACTTTTCGGTATTACTTCGGGGAGGGGGTTATTGTGCTTGTTAAGCACCCACTATTTCTAACTACTCAGGGCTTTAGTAGTTAGGTGGTCCCTGCGACCAGCCTTTGGTCGTTTCACCATTTTTGTTGGAGATCGAGGACGATCTGTGAGCTTGCTACGCATACCGCGTCCCAGACTTCCCGGTCTTGGCACATCCTCGGAACCAAATCGTGTCGTGATGACTGATTAAATAATCATACATAAAGTTGTACATTAAAGTAACGCAGTGTTGTCAGAGTAGTGGCGCTATGGCCGTAAGCCAGAGGGAGCTAGGACTGTAGTTAATGCTAAAGTCCCAATCGTTCGAAGAGAAGTGAAGCATCATTTAACCTTCTTAGACTAGATGCTCCCAACGACCATTTTTGAATAAATTTTTGTTCTGTACACCATTTCCTTTTTCCTTTGAAATCTACTGAAGGCTACGTGGGTTCCCCGTGTCTTCTTAAGGTAGATACCAAATCCTCCCTATCACCAACGGGTGCATGGACGTGACCAGGTGAGCTATCGAGAAGTGTCTTCGTGGAGATTATTGCGTGAAGAAACGTATCAGTATCTGGTACTGCTTTCATGGTGGCATTCAATGTCTTCAATGAAGTATTCTTCATCGTAGCTTCATCCCCGAGGTGTAAACGTCAATGCTAATGCTAATGAAAATTCCTGAAACATTCTTGAAACATACATAATGTGAAATACGGAAACCACTTCATGTCACAAATCACCTGCCACACCAAAACCTTCTTTCCGAACCTTTTGGTTCTAATGCACAGCATTTTAAAATTGGGTATTTTAAAGTCTATTGATGTCCAATTTGCCGTAGGTTTTGTCGATCACCAAAATGCATCGGTTTAGCTCATTCAGGAAATGATTGTACAAGCTCCGTGACTTTTTTTTCAATTCCTTATTGATTCTGATAGTGTTCCGCTCCTTGATATTATGCAAAGTTCCGATGCTCAGTGTTTTTGTAATTTCTACGAATTTGCGTCCGGATTTCGGTGCGTCTACAAGAGAACAAGTTTTACCATACTTCTTTGAAAATTTGAAAACAGCCGACTTGATGACTTCAAAACGAACAATTTCGTCAATTCGATAACGATAAAACGATAAACGAAACGATAGCTTTTCGGGACAGTGACGCCTGCTTATGTAATTTAAATGGGGCTGTCACTTTCCCTTGCGGAATAATATTCCGTTCGATTATTCTGCAAGGAAAACTGACAGATTACCCATACAGGAGCAATTGTCAAAATAACTTCGGTAGAAATAGCAAAAATTACTTCAAGTCTTTACTTGTCAGCTGCATACTAGCCTTTAAAGGATGATACGGTCAAAATTTGGTCAAGGGAAAACGCGTGTGAATCGGTGAAATCGTTTATTTAAAAAATCAAATTAAATTTTTTTCAAGTTCAATTAGTATAAAATTCAGGAAAAATATTCAGTTAGGCTTCCGCTTTTCCAAATCCGAATTGCCGGGCCTTACGCTTGACCCCTGCCATCAGATTTTGTACAGCCACCTTGTCCACCTTCTTCGCCGCAGAAAGCCAGTTTGCCTTGAACTGCTGCTCGTCCTTAGCGGCGTACCACTCCATGGCCTTTTTACCGTAATGGCAAGATGCCAAATCCGGCCAAAACAGTACGGAACAACCGTGTTTCTTCAGCAGACGTTTATTCAAACACTCTTTCACGTAAATTTCTTGGTTGACAGTCCCGGAAGCTATGAAAATGCTGCTTTTCAAGCCACAGGTACAGATGGCTTGCCAAACCAGATATTTCTTTGCGAACTTTGACAGTTTCGTGTGCTTGAAAATATCTGCTACCTTTCCCCTTCCTTTTGCCGTATAAAACTCCTGTCCCGGAAGCTGCTTGTAGTCGGCTTTGACGTAGGTTTCGTCGTCCATTACCACGCAGTCAAACTTCGTCAGCATCGCCGTGTACAGCCTCCGGGATCGCGCTTTGGCCGTCGTATTTTGTTTATCATCGCGATTTGGAGTCACTACCTTCTTGTAAGTCGATAGTCCGGCTTGTTTTTTGGCTTGATGCACGGTTGTAGACGATACACCCAGCTTATTTGCGGCATCTCGGAGAGATAGGTTAGGGTTTCGCTTGAAACTACCGGCAACTCTCTTTGTCATCTCAGCGGCTTCCGGTTTTCGAGTTCCCCCGATCCAGACTTCCTGGCTGTCGACAAACGTTCCCCAAACACTTTAATTACATTTGTAACGGTTGATTTGGCAACTTCTAGCGATTTTGCCAACTTTGCGTGCGAGTAGCTCGGATTTTCGCGATGCGCGAGCAAAATTTTGATACGCTGCTCTTCTTGCTTGGACGGCATTTTGACAACTGAAGAGTGAATTCCAAAATCAAAATAGGAACAACATTCTACACACACACCTTCAAAATGAGGGTGTTCAGGTTTTTAAACGCAAAATTGAAAGAAATACGTCAAGTTGATATTGACCAAATTTTGACCGTATCGCCCTTTATTTCTTCATTCGAAGCCATCACTGAAATCGCTCGACCGATTTTTACAAAACTCATTACACAATTGACACAACACAATGAAATACATTCAGTTAAAATTTCAATAATTTTTACCCACACGCTAAAAAGTTACGAACAATAGCGTGTGTCCAAATTTCATCGAATTCAGTCTTTAGGTGATTCAAACCCCGCAGCTTATTTTAACCTCCTTCCTAACGTCATTTATACACAATATCCCTCTCACGGAATTGGCTCATGGCAGTTCCTCTCCAAGCTCTAAATCATCCTAGATCTTACTCCACTTGATCTAACATTCCTGCTCGTTGTACCACTAGGCGTGTTGTGCCAACCGATTTCACATCGAACGCCATTTTCGCAAGCTAGTTGTCCGGCATTCTTGCAACTGAGCCCTGGTGCCTTCGGATCTCAGTAGGTAGACAAATTCGTCGACTTCCTCGAACTCATGTCTGTCGATCGTTACGCTGCTGTCTGGACGGGCCTTGTCGTCAAATATCCTGAAGAAAATTTCTACGTCATCCGCGAAGCAGATAACATTGTTATCGACCTATTCACTACCAGTCCGACCTTTGCTGCTTCGCGTTTCAGGTGGGTGTACAGCTCTGCCACCGTTTCAAATGTTCTTGCGATAATGTCCATGTCGTCCGCAAAGCACACATATTGACCAGATTTCGTGAAAATCGTACCCCGGCTGTTGAGCCCGGCTCGTCCCATTACACCTTCCGGAGCTATGTTGAATAGTAGGCATGAGAGTCCGTCACCTTGTCGCAGTCCCCGACGAAATTTGAATGAACTGGATAGTTCACCCAAAACCCTTACGCTGTTTTGCACATTGTCCATCGTTGCTTTGATGAGTCTGGTCAGCTTCCCAGGAAAGCAGTTTTCGTCCATAATTGTCCGTAGCTCTGTGCGGTCGATACTGTCGTATGCCGCCTTGAAGTCGATGAACAGGTGATGCGTTGGGACCTGGTATTCACGGCATTTCGGGAGGATTCGCCTTGCGGAGAAGATCTGGTCCATTGTCGATCGGCAGTCAATGAAGCTGGCTTGATAACTTAGGGGACAGACGACGGAATATGATCTGGGATAGCACTTTATAGGCGACATTCAGAATTTTGATCGCTCTGAACCTCTTCCTTCCACTCCTCCGGTAGCTGTTCGGTTTCCCAGATCCTGGCTATCACCCGTTACAAGCAGGTGGCCAACTTTTTCTGGGCCCATCTTGATGAGTTCAGCAGCGATACCATCTTTACCAGCTGCGTTGTTAGTTTTGAGCTGGTGGATGGCATCCTTAGCTTCTCTCAGAGTGGGAGTTGGATCATTTCCTTCCTCTGCTGCACTGACGTAGTCGTTTTCTCCGTTGCGTTGGTCTCCCATGCCTACATTCTCCACACCATTCAGGTGTGGATACGAATGAACTCAGGATACGAATGAATCCGATAATCCACCCAATATCCTCACATAGCACTGGATTCCATCCATCGTAGCCTCAGATCATCAACCTGCATATGATGGGATGCTTCAGCCACCATACAATCACCCGCTTTTGTATCTCACCTTTCACGTTGAAAGCTTGTTCCCTGCACTGTATTGTTGCAGCTCCACGTCCTGAATTTTTAAGCGTTAGTTATTATCCGTTGCTTATGCCCATGACGACTGTTCCGGTTCTTATCTCTTCTTTGTGAATTAAAAGTAACTGTAGATTTGACAAAACTGTAACTCAGCCGATCCTAACATAGAGAAACGACACTACTTTGAGCCGTCCCTGACCTGGAAGTAGACGTTAGCGCCATCTGCGTTATCTGCCAGAACAGCCCATAAGAAAGCGATCCTTCGAACCGTTCAGCTTGAGCTTAGATGACCGTACTTTCGCATCTGCTACTTCGTGGTTTTGCCTAATTGCACATAGATCCGACCGAATTGAGATTAGGAGTTGCATTATCTAAGTGCGTTTTGAAGATTCCTTACTTTATACGATCAATAACGGCACCAACCACAAAACCACAATTTATCGAAGGAAACGAAAAACGGTATGTTGGACTTCCGTTTCTACCAGAGGCCAAATACAGGAGGTAGGCAAAATAACTAGGATAGGCAAATATATGGTCAACTTTTGCGCGTTTTAACTTCACGAAATATTGACCGATTTTTAAGTATTTTTGTAATGCAATAACGGGAAAGGCCATGGTTCACGGTTACCGGAGATGTTCCGGGTTTCCGGAGGGGTCGTTTCACATGTCGGTTTTCTGGTGAAATTTTGTACAGGATGCCGTTTAAATATTTTTCTCTAGTAAGGTCGCAATAATCCAGACACCTCAAAACATGAATAAAACATAAATTTCGCATTATATTTCCGTCGTAGTTGTTCATTTCAGATTCATGGGATGTGTTTTAACAATTCGTGAAGACAAGACGTGCATAAAATTTTCGAACTTTGCGCTTAACTCCGTCCATTAGGGTTTGTACAGACTCTTCAGAAATCGTAGAAGCCGTCTTTGTCTAAATTAGCTGGAAGTGTTCGATGTCTTCGATTCCTTGCTTCTTTCCAGGAAGCTTCCGCTTCATCAGAGCCCAATATCTCTCGATTGGTCGTAGCTCTGGGCAATTTGGCGGGTTTTTGGTACAATGTTCACTTGATTTGCTTGGTACCACTCCATCACCGTTTGAGCATAGTGGCATGATGCCAAATCGGGCCAGAACAAAGGTTTTTCTTTGTGATTTTTGATGAAGGGTAGCAAACGCTTCTGCAGATACTCTTTCTGATAGATCTCCTTGTTGATTGCGCCTGTAGTGACGAAAGATTTACTTGTGCAAATTGCTTGCCGCACAAGTTTTTTTTTTGGGAAATTTCAATGCCTTCTTCGTTCTGAAATGCTCAGCTACAACATTTCTGGCCATAGCAGAATAAAAAGCCAGCCCTGGAAGCTGCCCTGGAAATCCTCCAGGACATAAGTTTCATCGTCCATAACAACGCATGAAAACTTCGTCAAATATTCGCAGTACAAACTTCGAGCCCATGATTTTGCTGCCAAGTTCTTTCGTTGCCATCTTGAATACTAAACATGCAATGTAAACATCAATCAAAGTCTTTTTAATCATAGACTCTCAGCTATACCACAGTGATGTTTTTCGTTCCTACGTGCAATACTTCAAAAGTTACAATGATTTGAAAGTGTCCGGATTTATGTGGATACAAACCTTAAGACAATACCGGTTCCAGTCCCGCCCGAGTACAGGGCAAGTAAGGAAATGGTAGGAATACGTTGACGTGATACTCGTTATATTGGAAGCCGCTTAGTCCACTAACATTCCGAGAGAAATCACTGGACTTTTGGGATAACAGGATTGGATGACAGCAGGGTTCGGTGTGGTTAACGATAAGCTGTCAAGTGAAATATTTGAAAACTAGTACCAATTTTCGATTCAAACCGATTTAAACCAACAGTAAAGATGCTATTGGGGCCACTCAAAAAGCGTGATAGTGGTATTTCTTTAGGAAAAGACAATTAATCTCAACGCCTGAGGGCCAACTTGGACCGATCTACACCAACAGTTTGCATGCCGCTTACGCAGTCACTTACAAAATGGGACAGAGGTTCATTTGCTCCAAATTAGGGTGGCCTGACGAGCATGGCGAACGAATAATTTGGATCACAATTAATTATGTACCTCACCACCGATCCATCTTTTTTTTCCTCTGATCGGGGCATAAACCTTTGACACCAGTAATTTGATCTATTGTATTAATCTACCCATCATACCCGACAAATCGCGACTTCCCATGCTCACTCGATCACTCACGCAACGAACAATAGGCAACCGAAACAATAGACAAAACGCTACGGCCGATCTTGAAAGCGGCTTCTAGGGAGCAGTAGAAAAATCGAAATTTCTATGCTATTTTAATATTTCAACTTTCACAAGGACGTCCACAAAATTTCATTTTGATTTGTTCATTCATTCCTTGTTTACAAGCCATTAAAAATTGACTTCATATCGTGCGGTGATAAAATTCTTTGAAAATTCTGCAAAGATGGTGAAAGTATTAACAGATCCATGCAAAGATAGTGAAATTATCGAAAAAGTCTCCTCCTTCATTTCCAAGCACTCACCGATGGGTTTCGGAGTTTAAGCGTGATCGTGTATAATCGCTGAAGCCGATTCACGCTCAGGACGTCCAAAAACTTTATCAACACCAGAAATCTTAGCAAAAACACAGGACACGGTGTTGGAAGATCATCGATCGACTGTGGATGTGATAGCTGACACCATAGACACCTCACATGGAATGAACATTGCATATTTTGGCTGAAGTTTAGGGTTTCAAAAAACTGTCTGCACAATGTGTGCCGCATTTGCTAACAATGCAACGAAAACACGATCGAATGCGACTTTCTGAGCAACATTTGGAGCAACTTTGGAAAATTAAAAAAGATTTTCGGCGTCAATTTATCACTATGGATGAGACTTGTGTCTACCACCATGATCCTGACTGAAAACAAGAGGCTAAGAAGTGGTGTGAACTGTGTGGCAAGTACAATCATACCTTATGCCCAGGGAGTCGAGAAATTTTCCTCAACGAAAAATTCCTAAACCAGACCGGAGAATCGAACCCAGCCTCGTCCAGCATGGTGTTGCTTTGAAGCCGCGCCTTTACCGACTGAGCTAAGGGAGGACCCCTTGTGCGTTCTGTAGTCATGGTAAATTGGATTTGGTGTTCACTTCCTGGTAAATGAGCAGGAAGAACTACATTTATGCCCTTTCAACGTACTTGTAAAGCAATGTGATGTTTTAATAGGATAATGCATTGATCTACAAAAGTGACATGAGTGACCACACAAATAAAAAGAAACATTGAACTTTCTGCGTTACCTAATGCACATAGAGGGAATGCTAGATTTAGCAAAAATTAATGGGATATTTATTCAATGTAAATTTAAGCCAGATAACGCCTGAATCTAGCCTGTTGTAATAAAGATTGCAAACAATGTTGTATGGCATATGAAAGATTGCAAACAATTTCGTTATTTACGCCTCCTTTGGCTTGGAATTAAATGGGGAGAAATCTTACGCGTTTGTCAAAATTAATTAGGACAAAATATCGATTTCCTTTCATGGCCCGTCCCAGTTCTCCTGACAAGAGTGTGATCGAATATCTGTAGGGAATCTTGGTACGCCAGATCTACGTCAACAAGAAACGTTATTCTACCGTGGATGTGCTGAAACTGTCTTCAGAACGGCTTGAAATTATGTAAAGCCGAATATAATTAAAATATTGATCTACAGTACATGGAAAATAATCCGTACACAAATCCGTGAACTGCAGTCATGAATTTGAGAATCTTCCGTGAACTGAAATACGTAATCATGAACTAAATAACGATTGAAGGGAAAAATTCTGAACACGTGAACTAGTTCACGGTCCGGTTTAATTTTCGGAAACGCTTTTTGCATGTGTACCAAACAGTGAATTTCCGGCGGACTCTTCTCCCCAATCAGGAAATACAAACAGTAACCAGGTTACCATTAAGCAGTTCCATAGCGTCTTTGCGACAGCCTATCCAGCAATTAACGCTTATTGCAGGCTTCAAGCATTTCAATAGCATTTGAAATTCAACTTTAAAGCAGACAGCATTCAATATTACTAATATACGCTTGTAGCATCTGAATTGCAGATTTAAGGTTGATTTACTGCATATCCTTAAGCTTATTGGTTACCTTGGTAAATTGATAGTTGAGCTGCACCATCCGAAAGGCCTTGACCACCTGAACATAATTGCCGAAGACGTCATCTTGCAATATATGCAGCATAGTGAGATAGTTCTGAGCTTTTTAGTCGATCGCATGGAAGGTCATGAGCAAATTCATAAAGATCTAGATTTCAGAATATAGGCAATACAAAAGGTTCACATCCACACTAGCACCAAACAGCGTACGAACTCTGAACTAATTAATGTCTACACTATCAGAAATACCTTAGTCAGTTCGGGCTATTCAGTAATTTAACATTCACACATGTCGGATGTCAATCATAAAAATGCAAAAGTAGTATAACCATCCAATGCTCCAGTTAATGGAAGTGCAATCAATTTTGAAATGCCTAGAAAGACAAGATTTACATCTTATCTCTTGCAACAAATAGTTTGAAGATCGCAGCATTTGTATCAATTTCACGTCAAAAAGACTCACTTGACAAAGATGATTAGCAAGCTACGCCCGGCCATTCATTCCCACTCCAAGAATTCGGCCAAGCATATCTTCGTAGAACTAGTCAAACAAAATCACATCACAAAGCACGAAACGAAGTTTCAGTTTTATTTACTTCAACTTTCTTCGCCCACTCGCTGCTGTCAGCGGAAACTGTCAGCCTGACGGGAGCAGGAACAATGGGCAGAAAGCGCAGGATCATGCCATCAGTTGTCAGCCAAGAGAGCCACTTAAGAGATTCGGAAGACTGGCCGGCCGGTTCGAGAGAAAATGGAATTAAATCTAAATAAAAGTTATTAACAGTAGAATAACAATAAAACAACGGGAACGTAACAAAGTTTTCCTTCTTGTACGTGGCTCGCTTCGGTATCCGCTTTTCCTATTATAACTGGCCATTTCGAAACTTTTTCTGTTCGTTCTCTTCTTCCGAAACAGGAGATTGAGCCTCGTTCATCCTCTTCCGATGGGGGAGGGGGAATTTTGAGGCCAACGACGACGACTTCGGGCCGATGATAATCCTGGTCACCAGTCACTCAGTCAGCCAGTGTGCCACCCCGGAGTGGGCATTTGTTCAACTTGATGTAAATTAAAGCTCAAGTGGGCTTAAAGTGGGAAATCGGACTCGAATCGCTCACCGTAGTGCGCCGGTGTTGGAGGGTGGACTGCAGGATGGGTTGGAAAGTTTTACTTCTTTTTGCAGAGGGAATTTTCTATCAGGGGCAATCTGAGTTCTTCAAGAAAAATTGTAGAAAGTTGGTGATGATGTTTATTTACATTGATTAGTTGGGCTACTTGGGTTACGACGAAGAGAGGCGTTGTGTGAAATTGGAAAACAGATTTCCTCCCGGTGGATCAGCAGGCCGTGGTTGGTCGAGAACTTCTGATAGTTGTTTGGCTCTGTCGAGATGATTCAGTGAAATTAGTATGTGATTCTCAATTGCGGTTCAACGTGAACATTACGAAGATGCATTTCGAATTCCAAACATGCCCTACGCTCAATTTCAACTACTTCTATTCAATTTCACAACTTGCAATGCTCTTCCGGACCTATAAATATTTTCGCTTCACATATTTGGTTCTAGCAGAAATTGCTGTCTACTCCCAGAGTTGCATGTTGATAAGAAAAATTCTTATTGTTTTTGAATTGCAAACATTATAATTGATTTTATGCTTCATGCAACAACAAAAAACATGATTTGTTAAATATACACATTTAGAAATTTTGAATTTTACACAAGACGTACAGTATGTAAAATATGTATATCCACCCCTGCTTCAAATTTACAATTTTTCTGTTATCGAATCAAATATTAGTTGATAAAATGAGTGTTGTTATGCGTTTGGTCCATTTTATAGTACCTATCTTTATACCATTAAATATACTTGAATTAATCTTGCTCTTGAAAATCTATTCCAAGATCAACCGAAAAGGGAAGTAAAATATGCAAAAAAAGTTTATCCACCCAAACATGCTTAGTACCATTTTGCCGTGTATTGAGCGGTTCCTGTCACTTTTTCGAAAGTAAACATTGCATACAGTTATCTTTTCATAGTGTAGAAGCTTTCGTGATTTAAATTTGAGTTCTCGTGTTTCGAAATCCCTAAAAACGCACAAATTTCGCTGAGTATCCGAAAACTTATCATAGAGCATCACAAGTGCGGTAAAAGCTACCGTTGTTAATATCGTTCAGATACGTAAAGATACGGTTGCCAAAATTGTTCAGAAGCACAAAAGGAGTGGTTCTTTCACACCATAAAAGAGATCAGGGCGACCGGCGAGGACAAGTTCCCGGATTGAAAGGGCTATCGTCAGAAAGGCAGAACAAGATCGAGGTTTGTCAGCTCCATAAATTGCAAAGCAAGTTGAGAGTGAATTTTCCATCCATGTGACACCTCAAACAATCCAAAATCGATTGCATCTACAAGGTCTGAAGGGTAGAGTGGCAATTAAGACACCATGGTTGTCAGCGAAATACATTAAAAGACGATTGAAGTGGGCTCGAGATCATATTACATGGACAGTCGATGATTGGAGAAAGGTCATTTGGTCAGACGAGACTAAAATAATGCTATTTGGGTCTGAAGGTATCACACAAAAATGGCGCAGAACTGGTGAAAGTCTGAAAACCCAGTGTTTAAAGCCTACAGTCAAACATGGTGGAGGTGAGTTATTGCAACATCATTAATTTTCAACTATATTAACTAGCTTTTATCATTTTCTGTGCAGGTAGAGTCATGGTTTGGGGCTCGATGGCTTTGTCTGGCGTAAGAGAACTCGAATTTATTGACGGAATAATGACAAAGGAGGTTTATCTGGACATACTGAAACGAAAACTTTCAGCAAGTGCACAAAAACTGAAGCTGGGCCGGAGATACACGTTCCAGCAAGATGGAGATCCAAAGCACACATCGAAGCTGGTATTCTAATGGGTTAAGGAAAAGAAAATCAATGTTTTGGAGTGGCCAGCACAGTCTCCTGACCTTAATCCAATAGAACATCTCTGGTCTATTTTGAAAATTAAGGTTCAGGAACACAAGCATTCAGCAATTACGAGTTGTTTTAACTGAATGGGACAAAATCGCACCAGAAACGACTGCTAAGCTTGTCCAGCTGTCCTTGAAGCCAAGGGAGTTTGAATGTTTTGGTGGATTATTTGAAGCAAATGTGCCAAGTGAGAAGGGGTGGATAACCTTGTTTTACATACTGTAATTCATGGTAGTAAATAGTCGGAGAACCTAAAGAAAGATTTCGTGTAAAAATATGTCTCCTGAAACTGACGCATGGGCAATTTGAGGAAAACGTGTTCGATTTCATTTGTTTTCTAATCTCTGTCAACACATTCGTATGTGCTAAAGGGCGCATACAGTGTCGGTCTCAGGAACAGAAATTTACATGAGATTTTGGTCGTGCACAGATAAAAAGAAACAATTAATTTTCTGCGTTATCTAATGCACATAGAGGAAATGCTAGATTTGGCAGAAAATAACGGGATATTTCATGTAAATTTAAGCCAGATAATGCCTGAATCTAGCCTGTAGTATAAAAGATTGCAAACAGTTTCGTTGTTTGTGCCTCATTTCGCTTGGAATTATCAAAGGGAATTTTTACGCGCCAGTTAAAGTTAATTATTTTTATCTGTCTGTGTATAGTATTCTTTATGTTTGTTGGGGTCGTTTAGATGTGGCTTCTAAGCGTAGTGTTAAGCAAATGTTTGTTTTTGAAATAAAGGAAACTAACATTGCTCTTTTTGAATGGTTCCAACAGCATCTTTGCTGTTGATATAAATCGGTTCAGATCGACTCCTAAGCGTTTTAAAATGTACTTTGTGTTCCCAATAAAAAAACGGCCAACACACTTTGTGGCCCAACATCATTTAGTTTGTTGATTAAAATTGATGCACATAGCTTTTAAGCTTAGTTAAAAAAAAATAGCCATACTATCATTGATACTGTTGGTATAAATCGGCTCAAATCGGCTACTAAGCGTCATTAGAAAAAAAACACTGTTTTCTCAATGGAAAACCATTCTAACACTTTGTGAATGACCTCAACAGCATCCTTACTGTTGTTTAAAATCAGTTCAAAACAGCTGGTAACCCTAGTTTTACAAATGTTCGTTTTCCCAAAAGAGGAAACCATCATCACACTTTCTGAATGGTTCCAACAGCATCCTTACTATTGTTATATATCGGTTCAAAACGGCTCTCAAGCGTTATAGACAATTGCTAGATTTTCCCTTGAAAAAACCCCATCACAATTTGTGAGTGTCGCCAATAGCTTTCATATTCTTGATAATAGACGGTTTATATCTGCTCTCAATCGACGTGAAATTAACTTTGTGAGTGGCCTGAGCAGCATCTTCACTATTGTTTCAATTCGATTCAAAGCAGCAATTTAGATTAGTTCCCTTCTATGATGTACAACTGAGTGCCTTGCCAAGCAAACCAACTGAAGGGTTTTTATTCCGTTTCTCGCAACTTGATAACGTTGCCAAATAGATAACACCCCGACGGCTTTGGTTCGAATCTTGGTTATTTATGATACACATTTTATTATTCTAAGCCATCTGATTTTCAAAATCCAATCTCACACATCAACTAAAACCACTCACGCACAAATTTTACTTCTCAAAGCAAATTGCTGTGTTGCATTTTTTCTCAAAGTGACGATCCACAGCGAGAAATGAAACAAAATCATGCGAAATTGCGTTACAATCTTGCTTTTTTTTTTTTTTGACAGCATTTTTACTGTTGATATAAATTGGTCCGAAACTACTCTCAAGCGATTTTCAAAAACTACATTGTTTTCTCTATTAAAACCACCATCACATCTTGGAGGTGACCTCAACAGCATCCTTTCTGTTTGATGAGGCCATTTAGAGGCAGTTTTAAGGAAATGATTGTATTCCCAACAAGGGGAGCCACCAACACAGTTTGTGTGAAGCATGTCAACGGCAAAACTACCATCACACTTTATGAATGGCCTCAACACGAACAACGAACAGGCTCGTTCTTACTGTTAGTTTGAGTCGGCTCGAGGCTACTATAAGCATAATATGAAGGAAATGTATATTTTCTCTTAAAGGTAAACGCCGTCCAAAAGAAGGGCTAAAATCCATCCAAGATCTTATAGGATCGCATCAGTTTTCAAGGTGAACCCAAATCACATGTACCCTCCCCACTAATAAAACAGCCTTCCTGTGACAACCGTGCACAGTGGTCAGAGATGGTCAAATCACGAACTTAATTGTGTAGTGCCTTAAATGTTAACTTTATCCAAAACGTGTCTGCAGACGAATTGTTCACATAAGTGTTGCGCATAATTCGGTTACTTAAAAAAAAAATCATCGCCTACTGTGAAGAAGATAAAAATAAATAACTAACTTGTTTTGCTCAATAGATAGAAAGACATTTTTGAGGCAAAGTTGTAGATCTACCCAAAATATGAAACTTTGTCGAAGACGAAACATTTCTATGTCAAGTAGTTTTGGAGATATAAGTCGTTTTTGGTGACAACACCTTTAAAATTAACGTTTCATAGATTTATTTTTATGCAAACTTTGATTTGAACAAATGTAAACAGCATAAAACCACATGTTTTGGTGAAGATAGCATGTAGATCAATGCATTTATAGCATTATAAGAGCACTTTTTACTTAATTTTACCGCAATTTTGACTGCATATAGGGGAGAAGGTGGCAAACCGGGAACCAAGAACAGCTACTTATATTGAAGCTTACACTTGGTTCTTCAAAGTAGTGAGAGTTTGGTTAGCGCCAATTAATAAATGACTGAGTACGATCGCTTTGAATGATCGCATGTATTTGACTTTTTCTATGCAAAAACGAGCAAGTCACTTAAATTTTGCAAGGCAGCTTGCACATTTGAGAACCAGATATGATTCAAATGTAGGCAAAAAATCTTTCTATCTTTTAAGCAAAATAAGTTATGAAGTTATGCATGGGCAGATAATTTCTCACCTCCATGCGAAGCGCTAGGAGTGGACAGTAATTTTATTGCTAGAACGAATAGACATGAAGAGAAAGTATATTGATAGTTCCGTATAGGGCAACGGCAGGCTTTGAAATTGAAAGATACAAGTTTGAAAACGAGCGGAGGGCCTTTGAACGGTAGTATCCGATCAGGTTACTGCCGCGCATGGGAGAATACAAAAAATAACAATCAAAGTGAAAATAAGTTAGCTTTTTATTTTTTTTCATAAAAGGCGATACGGTCAAAATTTGGTCAATATCAACTTGACGTATTTCTTTCAATTTTGCATTTAAAAAACCTGAACACCCCTCATTTTGAAGGTGTGTGTGTGTGTAGAATGTTGCTCTTATTTTGATTTTGGAATTCACTCTTCAGTTGTCAAAATGCCGTCCAAGCAAGAAGAGCAGCGTATCAAAATTTTGCTCGCGCATCGCGAAAATCCGAGCTACTCGCACGCAAAGTTGGCAAAATCGCTAAAAGTTGCCAAATCAACCGTTACAAATGTGATTAAAGTGTTTGGGGATCGTTTGTCGACAGCCAGGAAGTCTGGATCGGGGGAAATCGAAAACCGGAAGCCGCTGAGACGACAAAGAGAGTTGCCGGTAGTTTCAAGCGAAACCCTAACCTATCTCTCCGAGATGCCGCAAATAAGCTGGGTGTATCGTCTACAACCGTGCATCGAGCCAAAAAACGAGCCGGACTATCGACTTACAAGAAGTTAGTGACTCCAAATCGCGATGATAAACAAAATACGACGGCCAAAGCGCGATCCCGGAGGCTGTACACGACGATGCTGACGAAGTTTGACTGCGTGGTAATGGACGACGAAACCTACGTCAAAGCCGACTACAAGCAGCTTCCGGGACAGGAGTTTTATACGGCAAAAGGAAGGGGAAAGGTAGCAGATATTTTCAAGCACACGAAACTGTCAAAGTTCGCAAAGAAATATCTGGTTTGGCAAGCCATCTGTACCTGTGGCTTGAAAAGCAGCATTTTCATAGCTTCCGAGACTGTCAACCAAGAAATTTACGTGAAAGAGTGTTTGAATAAACGTCTGCTGCCTTTCCTGAAGAAACACGGTTGTTCCGTACTGTTTTGGCCGGATTTGGTATCTTGCCATTACGGTAAAAAGGGTGCAGGTGGTTCCCAAGGACAAGAACCCTCCCAACACGCCAGAGCTCCGCCCAGTTGAGAAATACTGGGCTATTGTCAAGCGGAACCTAAAGAAGACCAAAAAAACTGCTAAGAACGAGCAGCAGTTCAAGGCAAACTGGCTTTCTGCGGCGAAGAAGGTGGACAAGGTGGCTGTACAAAATCTGTTGGCAGGGGTCAAGCGTAAGGCCCGGCAATTCGGATTTGGAAAAGCGGAAGCCTAACTGAATATTTTTCCTGAATTTTATACTAATTGAACTTGAAAAAAAAATTTAATTTGATTTTTTAAATAAACGATTTCACCGATTTACACGCGTTTTCCCTTGACCAAATTTTGACCGTATCACCCTTTAATGTATTTTTTTTTGCGGACAACGTCAGCTTTCAGGACAGGGACGGTTCACAGTAATGTCTGTTCTCTATGTTAGGATCGGCTGAGCCAGCGGAATTACTAATAATTCGACTACGTGTACGAGCCACTGAAGAAGTCTGCACATTGTAGACGAAATAGGCGTATCTGTCAAGATAAACAAAGGTAGTTGGAATTGAATGGAAAATACTAATATTTCTACTAATTTGTAGTTACAAGTATTCCACTAAACAGCTCAAACCCTCTAGGATTAAAAACTTTGGTTTTATTCCAGCCTTATAGCACTCCTGCCGAATTTGTTGATAAAACTAGATTCAAAACTGTTTTGTCTAACGACACCTCTTCTATGCATCTTTAAAGCCGAAATTTGTTCAAAGTAGCCCACTCTATGTACAGAAAAAAAGCGTTCCCGAAAATGAAAACGGACCGTGAACTAGTTCACGTTGTCAGGATTTTCCACATTCAATGATATTTAGTTCATGATTACGTGATTCAGCTTACGGTGTATTTTTGCTTGTTCTCGAATTTATGACTGCAGTTTACACGAATCTGGGCACGGTTTTTTTTCGTGTAAACGGTCGTGAAATCAAGTTAGAAAAACCTTTACAAGACCATAAAGATTTTGAAAATGTCTTTGTGAAAGATGTTATGACCACTTGAAAACCTTCATTAAACCTATTGGCTGCCATCAAAACCAGCATACGGCTAAATGGCCACAGATGTCAAATTTCGTGGTTGTTTTTTTCTAAAATCTGTATCTACATTAATCCGAACACCTTCAAATCATTGTAACTTTTGAAGTATTGCACGTAGGAGTGAAAAATTTCACTGTGGTATGGCTGAGAGTCTATGATGAAAAAGACTATGATTGATGTTTACATTTCATGCTTAGTATTCAAGATGGCGACGAAAGAAAAACAAGTGCGCGAGCGAATTTTGTACGGGCGTACGGCAAATCCTGACTTGTCAATACGGGACCTTGCAAAAACATTGGATTTGCCTTAATCCACTGTTCACGATGTGCTGAAATCATTTTCGGAACGTTTGACGGTGGAGAGGAAACCGAGAAGTGATAAAAACATTGGACGCGTTGATCCTGTCTATGGACCGAAAGGTGAAAAGGATTTTAACGAAAACAAATCTCTTCATTGAACGGTGGCTCGTAAAATAAGGATGTCGCCTGGTTTTGTCCGAAAATCAGAACAACGTTTGGACTTAAGTCGTATAAAGTAAAATAGATTCAAATCGCAACGACAAACAGAACTTGGCAGCAAAATCACGGGCTCGACGTTTGTACTGCGAATTTGCGAAGTTTTCATGCGTTGTTATGGACGATGAAACTTATGTCCTGGAGGATTTCAAGCAGCTTGCAGGGCTGGCTATGGCCAGAAATGCTACAGCTGAGCATTTCAGAACAAGGAAGGCATCGAAATTTCCCAAAAAATACCATCTGTGGTTAGCAATTTGCACGTGTGGCAAAAATAGTAAATCTTTCGTCACTACAGGCACAATCAACAAGGAGATCTATCAGAAAGAGTGTCTGCAGAAGCGATTGCTTCCCTTCATAAAAAGTCACAAAGAAAAATCTTTGTTCTGGCCCGATTTGGCATTATGCCACTACGCTTAAACTGTGATGGAGTGGCACCAAGCAAATCAAGTGAACATTGTACCAAAAACCTCAAACCCGCCAAATTACCCAGAGCTACGACCAATCGAGAGATATTGGGATCTGATTAAGCGGAAGCTTTCTGGAAAGGAGCAAGGAATCAAAGACATCAAAAACTTCCAGCAAATTTGGACAAAGATGGCTTCTACGATTTTTGAAGAGTCTGTACAAACCCTAATGGGCGGAGCTAAGCGCAAAGTTCGAACATTTTATGCAAATACCGAATAACTATGTTTTGTCTTCACGAATTGTTAAAGCACATCCCATGAATCTGAAATAAACAACTACGATGGAAATATAATGCGAAATTTATGTTTTATTCATGTTTTGAGGTGTCCGGATTATTGCGGATACAGACCTTAGTTTGGGATCACAAGTGTTTACACATTACAGATGTATGTTAGTCCCAAGCATCATCTGTTGGTGTTCTGTGTAATAACAGCTGATCTGGCAACAACGAAGTAGCAACCTCGGGCAGTCAATCATGCTCATGCTTCATAGATGTCGCATTCAAAACTTTCTGACTAACCTAGTAGGGTAGGTAACGGTTTAAGCACCCCAAGACCCTATTCCAAGCACGGGGTAAACGTTAACCTACAAGGCTCATTTTTTGCAGTATGGTGCTTCACTACATGGAGCACCATACTGCAAAAAATGAGCGTTGTAGATTAACGTTTACCCCGTGCTTCGAATTGGGTCTTGGGGTGCTTAAGCCGTTCCCTACCCTATATACTTTCGAAAGTCGGAGCGACTTCTGCTATTAGAAAAGCAAGAGAAGTCATAGTCATGCAGCAAAGAGATGACTTCTATGTGCAAATCAAATGGAGAGTAACGCCACTGTTTTAAGGCCACACTTGATTTGATATCCCAAGTGGATCCTCCTCTTCTTTCTTTAATAAATACTCGCATGTTAACATGCATGGAGCCTCCCTTGGCTCAGTCGGTAAATGCGCTGCTACAAAGCAACACCATGCTGGAGGTTGCTGGGTTCGATTCCCGGTCTGGTTTAGGAATTTTTCGTTAAGGAAAATTTCTCGACTCCCAGGGCATAGGGTATCAAACTAACGCAAAAATGGTACCTGGTATCGAAAACTATCAATGAATAACTGTGGAAAAGCATTTAGAACACTATTTAACCATTATCAAAACAGGCATTTCGGATAATGATTCAATAAAACTATTGAAGAAATGACAACATCAGCTGTCTCGAAGTGCAAATTCCTGGCTGCATCCTTTAGATAATCAGTATGAATAACCTCATTTTTTGTAATTGCTTCGTCTAACCACCATCCCCACTAGTATCACATCTGCCTTTATATAAACGTACTGCGACATGACAGAGGAAATTCATTACAGAATATGTTATTCTTCCACTACTTGTCAAGTTTAGAATCTTCCATGCCTACAGGCCTACTGCATGAAATAAAGCCCTCCCACCTTCCATGCGGTGACAAGTTGAATCAACGGGAGGGCCCAATCACAAAAAAGCCAATGCTACAAAAACTGAAAAACATTTACCAGAGAAACATACTTCAGTAGCTTTCGAAGCAACCTTTCCAAGATTTAACGAAATAGGCATAATAGGAAAACATTAGAAGACTTATCTGCTATCACGATGGCAGTTTATTAAGAGCTTTATTCCCGGCAAACGAACAAGAAGAAAAAAGCGAACGAACAACTCCAGCCGCTCGGATTCGTTCCCCTCGGTTCATTTTTCAACGAAAAGCCGATTCATCGCTCGAGTGCGAGAAGCAGGAAATGGTAGCATTTTTTTTTTTTTGCAGCCGCAGCTCCTGGCCGGAGGATGGGGAAGGTGATGGGGGAAATAAGCAAACTCATTTTCTTTGCAAACATGCAAACGCGTGCGAGATCTTTCCAGAGTTGATGGGTGGGATTTTGGAGGGATGACTGCGAACGGATCGGAAAGCAGGTGATTCACCTTGATGAGAGCGATTTCTTCTCCTCCGGAATGGGCCGGGGTAACCCACGCACTTTCCCGGTAATGGTGGTTTGAAAAATGCATGACGATTTGTGGTTCACGATAAAGGGCTAGATGGAGGAAATTTTTCTCACTGAAAGGTGCCTTCTTGAGAGCATTTTTTTTTTTGAATTGCAGGTTTCCATGTTGACTCAGTGGACTTTTCTTTTCATTTCCTGTTGATTATGAATGCTCGTCGTCCCTGGATCTCCCTTTGGTGCACCTTCGGTGCAACGAGCACAGTGGGATGAATGCATATTTCGTCGACTGCATCGACTTCGCTCGCTGGTTGCTTTTTCTAACATTTTTTCCGACCAATTTTCCCCCATTCTCCACTTTGAACGATGAAGCGCAGCTAGCACTTTCCGATTGTTGTTTATTGTTTGATTTTCATCCGGTTTGTTCGAACTGGCTCCGCATTTGCAATCGAACAATCGAGCTTTCATCATCCGACTTGTGCATCCTTCGCTCCGTTCGGTTGCTGCTCTTATCTCTCTCGGGAAACGGAACGTACCGCACAGATTCACTCGCCGGCGATGAAATATGAATTTGCACTTAATAAACACGACGATTGTATACACGTCGATTCTCAATTTACCCCACCGCACGCCACCGCCTACTAATCCCTTCGTGGAAAAATCGATTCGACGGCAGCCGCCTAGCTACACTGAGGCAAAACGGCTCACTCAAGCTTGTTAGACGATCGCCGAAATTGATTCGTTGCACGAGTGAAACTCGTTGTGCCAATTTTCTACTCAGTTACGATTAAAATTCTCCGGAAATAAACGTCTCGCCCAGAGGAAACTTTCTCCTTCCAGTCGGAGCCTCAGCCTTTCGCGCACAAACCTTGTCAGAGCGATTGCCTGCAACGAAAAGCGTAAAAGTGAAAAATTAATTATAAAACTTGCGCCGAGCGCTGGTTGCTCGTTTTTGGAGAAAGCCATGCCCTCAGTGCAGCGCCGTCCTGGGCTTTTTTTTGGAAGACGGGTGGGAAAATGGGGGGAGAGGGTCGAAGTCTAAAGTAATGTAACTACACTCCAAACGCCATTACTCCCCTGCTGTCTATGGTGTCGCGCTGCAAGTTTGATTTGCATTATAGAGTGCAAAAGACGGCTCAGCTTGGCGAAGAACAGGCGCCACCGCGTGAAATGCAAATTGCTGTGCAAACAAGTCGCAGCGAGAACTTTTTTTTTGTGTGAACGAATTGAGATGGATGGCACTGGCGCTGGATGGCGTGGGAATGCCGCTTTTGACGTTGTTAAATTGAGTAATGGGTTGTCATGTCGCAGGGCGATAGGATGATAAATGTTGGGTCAAATCATTAGCACTGATGGCTGTAAAAGAATGATGGATTTTAATAATGAACTTCCAATTTGTAAGGAAGTTCTACTTTGAATAGATTGAGAATTTTCTGAATGGTTTTGAAGCAGTTTCAACTTTCTACCCAGCAAAACGGTAAACTTAAAGAGTCCCACTCCACAAGCAACAAAACCGGAAATCCCACCAATGCCAGCTCATACGGTTTCACCTGGAATGCTTTTATTAAAAAGAAATTGAGCAAAGGATCTTAACTTTCTGCTCCATGTAGGGTGAACTAAACAAGCAATGAGATGGAGGAAAAAGCAGTGCAGACTCACCCCCCCCCCTCCTCGCCTAGCATTCGTCAGCTTATATCAGAAGCCGCTTAGCAAGAGGCCAAACCACAGCACTGCATTCTCAATTCCCCTACCACATCATCGGTTGCTCCACCACCAGACCACCATAGTTTGGATGTCCTTTCCCGGAGTAGCAGTAGTTCGACAATACCCTCGACAAGACCTCAACAGAAGGCAGAAGGAAGAAATATGTTACTTTTTCTTTCATTTCTAAGGGAAACGCAGCATCATCATAGTCATCAACAACATCATCGTCGTCATCATCATCAACAACAGAAGCAAAAATTGTACAGCAAATGTGCTGCATTCGACTAGTCCTTTGAGACCTTCCCCCACGACCTCTGGGAACCTATGGGAGGGTTCGTAGGTTCACTGGTGGAGCAGGGGCACTAGAAGGGTTAGGTCAAAATAAATATGTAAAATTGTAAAAATAAAGGTGAACAAAACTGAAGTAATTCACACATGGTGATTTCGGAACATTTTCATGATTACAGGACGCATCAGCAAGTGTGGTCCTTGAAAGGAAACTCTGCCCTTAAATCCAATTTTTCAGGGTAGAAAGTTCACGAATATTTATTGGCAAAAATCTGTGTGCAACTTCACACACTATTAAGTACAATCCAGCCCCCTAGGAGTAGCTTAATTTGGCCACGAAAATCAATAATTCGAAATCCACTATCTTTAGATATATAATGCCTTTGGAAGATTTCATCTCAAAAATAAGATCTATCTTCTGGTTTTGGTGGTGACTAGGTAGTTCTCTGATGTTCATAATAATTCTAACTTTCAATTCTTATGATTTAGAGGAATTTAATTTAATGAAACTTTGCTGCAAAAACTTAACTTCTAGCTCATGTACGCATCGTTTTATAACAGTTTTTTCTAACTTTTCTTAGGGTAGGACTTTAAAAAACAGTTTTTTTGCTCTATTTTTTTTATTTCAATTTAAATTTGAAAACTTTGTTTACGGGGGCAGCCAATAAGTACGTAACGCGATTTTTGAACCAAATTGACCTCTCTTCCCTATGTCAAGTTTTGTCACAATTTACAAACCCCTATGAAAAAATACGTCACGCCCCACTCTCTCCCTCCTTCCTTTCAATACAAAAAATAGTTTTTTTTTTTCATTTTGGGATTCAACTTTCAAATAAGCTTATATTTTTTCAAAAATAAAATATTTTCACATAAAAGGAGTCAAAAACACACTGGACCAAGGGGCGAGTCGCTCAGCACAAAATCTCTTATGTCTATTTTTTTTTAGTGTGCCACTAAGCGTTACGATGTTGGATCGTAGTGTTAATAGGTGCCCATGTGTTCCACGGAAGTTTGGCAGTTGAATCTTTATATTTTGGCTACGCCTGGCAACCAGGCGATTGTTTTGTTTTGATTTCAAAATTTAGGTCTCGGACACTGTTTTTATGGATAAACAATGGAGCTCAAGAAATTTATAACTAGAAGTTAATGTGAGAATTGCTTTAAATTGTTGTATATTGACAATTGATTTATCCTCTTTTTCAGCATGTTAGATTTCCCGGCTGACTCAACCTTCGTCAAATATTTACAACTTTTTCACTGTAGTATATGTTCGACGTCATTTTCTTGGTGAATATTCTGGCATTCGGAAATGAACATTATAACTGGTCAGGCTGTGAATGTGCCAGTTTTCTCTCTTGTCCATCGAACACTACAACATAGATATTTGCCCATGCATAGCCGGAACTTTCCGTAGAGAACAAAATTTGATATCAGTGTTTTTCAGCTGCTCCAATAAGGCATCAAAGGTTGAGTCCTGTGGTAAAAAAAGGTTATTGTGAGATAAAGTTATGCTTTCATCTGAAATACACTTACTGTGAGGCAAAATGCAGCTTATTTTTATCATACAATAAGCGTGAGTGCTGTTCAGCTTCTTCGATGAAATGGTTGAATGTGGCGGTTATGGGATTGGGAAATACTTGAAACCTATTTAGGGAATGACACTGGTGAGATCCAGGAGGCACATCACTTTTCTGCTTGGAAACCAGAATTCAGCTGAATTTCATGCGTATGATTCTCCATTAATTTATTTTAACGGAGTTACACCAGCAACAGATTCTTCACGAAGGTTCTAAGACATGATCCGCATGTCCTCTTCAATCTCTGGATCTTCTCGATTATTACCTTAGCTAGTGACTGGCTGCAGATGTTCTGCTTTTAGGATATATTTAGGATATGAAAGATGATGGTTACATATCCCGCTTCCCATTTGCTCCAAAAACTTGCCTTTAATTAAAGCTGATAAGTTATGTCATGGCACGACTTATCAATTTAATCACTAACCTCATTCATTGTTTCCAAAATTTCGCCTCAACTAACAGGAAGATCAAAAGCTCACTTATAATCATTTTCCGTTGCTTGACGAACCAAGCAAATCAAAACAACACAACAACAATTTGAAACGTCAATTTTTCAGGGCTGCCAGGTTATATCTTCGAGACGTACAATTGTCAAAAGTGTGCCATAGAGTGCCACACATGTTCCGTTTTGGTGTAAGGTTTTCTACTTCGGCGTGCCTGGCACACTGTTCTAAGCGAAGCACCCCTTGCACTGGACACTACGTGAAACTGAGTGAAACTCTCACTCCACAATGATTCCTCTTCGATCCACGGCAACTTTAGATGATCTTCGATTGCTACGATTGAATGTGTTGCAACAACCTCCGGCTTTCCGAACGATTCCTCTTACATGTCCACTTCATTTTCATCCTTCCATTCAAACCCGTCAGATCCACTTGGAAGTATCAGCACTTCTTGCTGACGTTTGGTAGAAACCCGCTTCGGAAGGACCTTGGTTTCGGCTTGAGTTATTTTGTACACTTTCTTATGTTCTTTCAACATAACCTGGGATGCGGAATATAGTCCCCAAAAGACACACACTCTGTCATCCAACGAACTTTTAAGTGATTGACAATAAATATCATATGGAAGAAGCTTGAAACCAGACATCGCTTTGGGCAACATTTTGTATGGATCCAATGAGTTCAGTACAAAAACCGAAGGAAAGCATTGAATTTGATCTCTGGTACCACCTTTCAGCTCCTCAGATGATTGTACTAACGGAAGTGGTGGTGGCAAAAATCTTCTCTGCAACAGCGTACAGCACATTGTTGTACAGCACGTCCCGGAAACAAATTGAACTAATTTTTGGAACATAATTTGTTTACATTGCATGAAAAAATACCTGTTGTAACATTTCACTATTTGTAAACAATATTAGCTTGTTCTAACGTGCATGTCGAACCAAGATTGATCACAGAGCTCGAGAGATTTAGGATCTACTTCGGAAGAACTTGAATGAACATACTCAGCCACTGTAGGAAAACCATTAATGGTCAGATCACTCAACACTTCAGCCAATGTTGTTCCAGCAAACATGAAGTTCTTTTTTTCAGGTCCTCGTCTATAGTGCGAAGTTGTAATAGCAAGTGCGATACATAATGATCCTACGTATGATTAGACCAGCTAACTCTTTGCTAAAAGGTGCCATTTTCCTTTCCACGCGATTGAAAGCGCTTCTCCCGGAAGCATTCGTAGCGAAGAAAATTGCATCCAAAAAGTGATGAACAGCTACCTGTATAACTATTCGGTATCGCGAATTTTCATCCGGACCACCAGCGACTATGATGATGACTATGGGCTTTACCAGACCATCCCTTTTTATAATCGAATTGAATTCCTCCAATTCTAATAGCCGGTTGAAATCAACATCATGAGAGTATTTAAGCAGTTGACGAGGAGTGCTTTCCCGACCGAATGGCAATATAAGTGGGACCTGAGTAGCCAACAGCTTTTAGTTGCCCTAATCCGTTGTGTTTCACCTCTATACCAGCTGTAACAGATGGGATCAGCTTATGATGTGAAGCCACAACCTAATCATGATCCGGAAGAGTAACCTTGTATTCGACGTGCATAAGAAAAGGAGCTCGTTTGTTGGCTGCTGTCAATTCGATCACGCAAACCAAACCAAAAACCATACTTCCGCAACCGGACAAAATTTGATCAATAACGTTCGTATTACTTGGCAGAAACTTTAGGCAATCTAGTAGGTCTTGAATGTTGAAGTGATCAAATCAATTATCTTTTCCTTTTTATACGTTTTGAAGTTAATTTTAAATGAAAACACAGGTGACGTCACACAAATTCGACCCCCCTCTCCCCCATCGTCACATATCGTCACGATTTTCTTAAGCAATGCCCCCCCCTCCCTCCTGATTGCGTGACGTACTTTATGGATGATTCTAATATGACTTTTAGGGCATTATAGGACGCAGATTTTGAAGGTACAAGATGGTTTCTAGTTATTATATAAAAATAGTTGAAGAAGTTGAAGTCTAAAAAAAATACGTATTTAAAAAAAATCTTGCTCACTTATTTAAAAAATATTTGCAAACACGGAACCCGTGAATTGGAATAAAAACCTTCTATCTACACGACCTATGCAAAATAGTTAGTCCCCTTTTGTCCCTGTTGATCCCGCCACGTCCAGTTACCCGACGAGCCTCAGCCTCCCCACATTTCTGAACGCGACCGGCCGTATGCGACCACACCCTGCACTCGCCAAGGGATCGCCGAGTGTACAAAGGCACACAACAAAGGCAAGCGCCAACGAGAAAAGAATAGAGGATTGTAAACAAGCGATATCTAATTTGAGCAGTGTACTCAAGAGCTAATCCAAGCTTTTCTTTTATTTTTCATTGTCACTCCTAAATCATTATTATAACGAGAAACCGGTAAAATAGAGTTAATATATTAGCTACTACACTTTTGATTGTTATTTTTGTATTCTCCCCAGCGCGGAAGTAACGATCTTTGATGAAGTTTTTTCAGAAGCAGATAATTTATCATCTCCATGCAAAGCGCTAGGAGCGGACAGTAATTTTATTGCTAGAACAAATAGACATGAAGAGAAAGTGTATTGATAGATCCGTAAGAGAACGGCAGGCTTTTGAAATTGAATAGATGTAAGTTTGAAAACGAGCGGAGGGCATTTGAACGGTAGTATACGATCAGGCACATAACCCTTTGTCATACTACCCTATGCAGGATAGGCAAGGGGGAAATCCCCTTGACTGACAAAAGGTTATGCAACCGATCGTGCTCTTATACTACCTATTGCTTGTTTCTAGTTCTAGCGATTTGTCCGTCTCCTAATACTGCCTAGCACGGGTGAGAAATTATCTCCTGCTGTTGGGTTTATTTTTAGCATGCACCGCCTATTTCACACATTTGCTCTTCTCGTCATCTATAACTTATAGATCTCGGAGAGAACGACGGTGAGTGGTGCAAATACTGATCCCCACCAGTATGAATTAATGGATTCCCCCATTATGGGCTTTCTACACTTTTGATTGTTATTTTGTATTCTCCCCAGCGCGGAAGTAACGATCTTTGATGAAGTTTTTCAGAAGCAGATAATTTATCATCTCCATGCAAAGCGCTAGGAGCGGACAGTAATTTATTGCTAGAACAAATAGACATGAAGAAAGTGTATTGATAGATCCGTAAGAGAACGGCAGGCTTTTGAAATTGAATAGATGTAAGTTTGAAAACGAGCGGAGGGCATTTGAACGGTAGTATACGATCAGATACGTAACTCCCTTGCGATAGGCAGGAGAATGACAAAAATAACGCTTAGACTGACAAAAGGTTGTCAGCCAATACGCCTCACTATATTGCTGGGGTAATTCTGCATTAATTCATACTGGTGAGATGGATCTCAGGGTATTTGCACCATCTCACCAGTCGTTCTCTCCGTAGATCTATAAGTTATAGATGACGAGAAGATGGCAAATGATGTGAAATAGGCGATTGCATGCTCAAAATAAGCCCGACAGCGAGAGATAATTTCTCACCCGTGCTAGGCAGTACTAGGAGACGGACAAATCGCTAGAACTAGAAACAAGCAATAGGTAGTATAAGAGCACGATCGGTTGCATAACCTTTTGTCAGTCAAGGGATTTCCCCTTGCCTATCCTGCATAGGGTAGTATGACAAAGGGTTATGTGCCTGATCGTATACTACCGTTCAAATGCCCTCCGCTCGTTTTCAAACTTACATCTATTCAATTTCAAAAGCCTGCCGTTCTCTTACGGATCTATCAATACACTTTCTCTTCATGTCTATTTGTTCTAGCAATAAAATTACTGTCCGCTCCTAGCGCTTTGCATGGAGATGATAAATTATCTGCTTCTGAAAAACTTCATCAAAGATCGTTACTTCCGCGCTGGGGAGAATACAAAAATAACAATCAAAAGTGTAGAAAGCCCATAATGGGGGAATCCATTAATTCATACTGGTGGGGATCAGTATTTGCACCACTCACCGTCGTTCTCTCGAGATCTATAAGTTATAGATGACGAGAAGAGCAAATGTGTGAAATAGGCGGTGCATGCTAAAAATAAACCCAACAGCGGGAGATAATTTCTCACCCGTGCTAGGCAGTATTAGGAGACGGACAAATCGCTAGAACTAGAAACAAGCAATAGGTAGTATAAGAGCACGATCGGTTGCATAACCTTTGTCAGTCAAGGATTTCCCCTTGCCTATCCTGCATAGGGTAGTATGACAAAGGGTTATGTGCCTGATCGTATACTACCGTTCAAATGCCCTCCGCTCGTTTTCAAACTTACATCTATTCAATTTCAAAGCCTGCCGTTCTCTTACGGATCTATCAATACACTTTCTCTTCATGTCTAATTGTTCTAGCAATAAAATTACTGTCCGCTCCTAGCGCTTTGCATGGAGATGATAAATTATCTGCTTCTGACAAACTTCGTCAAAGATCGTTACTCCGCGCATGGGAGAATACAAAAATAACAATCAAAAGTGTAGAAAGCCCATAATGGGGGAATCCATTAATTCATACTGGTGGGGATCAGTATTTGCACCACTCACCGTCGTTCTCTCGAGATCTATAAGTTATAGATGACGAGAAGAGCAAATGTGTGAAATAGGCGGTGCATGCTAAAAATAAACCCAACAGCGGGAGATAATTTTCACCCGTGCTAGGCAGTATTAGGAGACGGACAAATCGCTAGAACTAGAAACAAGCAATAGGTAGTATAAGAGCACGATCGGTTGCATAACCTTTTGTCAGTCAAGGGGATTTCCCCCCTTGCCTATCCTGCATAGGGTAGTATGACAAAGGGTTATGTGCCTGATCGTATACTACCGTTCAAATGCCCTCCGCTCGTTTTCAAACTTACATCTATTCAATTTCAAAAGCCTGCCGTTCTCTTACGGATCTATCAATACACTTTCTCTTCATGTCTAATTGTTCTAGCAATAAAATTACTGTCCGCTCCTAGCGCTTTGCATGGAGATGATAAATTATCTGCTTCTGAAAAACTTCATCAAAGATCGTTACTTCCGCGCTGGGGAGAATACAAAAATAACAATCAAAAGTGTAGAAAGCCCATAATGGGGGAATCCATTAATTCATACTGGTGGGGATCAGTATTTGCACCACTCACCGTCGTTCTCTCCGAGATCTATAAGTTATAGATGACGAGAAGAGCAAATGTGTGAAATAGGCGGTGCATGCTAAAAATAAACCCAACAGCGGGAGATAATTTCTCACCCGTGCTAGGCAGTATTAGGAGACGGACAAATCGCTAGAACTAGAAACAAGCAATAGGTAGTATAAGAGCACGATCGGTTGCATAACCTTTTGTCAGTCAAGGGGATTTCCCCCTTGCCTATCCTGCATAGGGTAGTATGACAAAGGGTTATGTGCCTGATCGTATACTACCGTTCAAATGCCCTCCGCTCGTTTTCAAACTTACATCTATTCAATTTCAAAAGCCTGCCGTTCTCTTACGGATCTATCAATACACTTTCTCTTCATGTCTATTTGTTCTAGCAATAAAATAACTGTCCGCTCCTAGCGCTTTGCATGGAGATGATAAATTATCTGCTTCTGAAAAAACTTCATCAAAGATCGTTACTTCCGCGCTGGGGAGAATACAAAAATAACAATCAAAAGTGTAGAAAGCCCATAATGGGGGAATCCATTAATTCATACTGGTGGGGATCAGTATTTGCACCACTCACCGTCGTTCTCTCCGAGATCTATAAGTTATAGATGACGAGAAGAGCAAATGTGTGAAATAGGCGGTGCATGCTAAAAATAAACCCAACAGCGGGAGATAATTTCTCACCCGTGCTAGGCAGTATTAGGAGACGGACAAATCGCTAGAACTAGAAACAAGCAATAGGTAGTATAAGAGCACGATCGGTTGCATAACCTTTTGTCAGTCAAGGGATTTCCCCTTGCCTATCCTGCATAGGGTAGTATGACAAAGGGTTATGTGCCTGATCGTATACTACCGTTCAAATGCCCTCCGCTCGTTTTCAAACTTACATCTATTCAATTTCAAAAGCCTGCCGTTCTCTTACGGATCTATCAATACACTTTCTCTTCATGTCTAATTGTTCTAGCAATAAAATTACTGTCCGCTCCTAGCGCTTTTGCATGGAGATGATAAATTATCTGCTTCTGAAAAACTTCATCAAAGATCGTTACTTCCGCGCTGGGGAGAATACAAAAATAACAATCAAAAGTGTAGAAAGCCCATAATGGGGGAATCCATTAATTCATACTGGTGGGGATCAGTATTTGCACCACTCACCGTCGTTCTCTCCGAGATCTATAAGTTATAGATGACGAGAAGAGCAAATGTGTGAAATAGGCGGTGCATGCTAAAAATAAACCCAACAGCGGGAGATAATTTCTCACCCGTGCTAGGCAGTATTAGGAGACGGACAAATCGCTAGAACTAGAAACAAGCAATAGGTAGTATAAGAGCACGATCGGTTGCATAACCTTTTGTCAGTCAAGGGATTTCCCCTTGCCTATCCTGCATAGGGTAGTATGACAAAGGGTTATGTGCCTGATCGTATACTACCGTTCAAATGCCCTCCGCTCGTTTTCAAACTTACATCTATTCAATTTCAAAAGCCTGCCGTTCTCTTACGGATCTATCAATACACTTTCTCTTCATGTCTAATTGTTCTAGCAATAAAATTACTGTCCGCTCCTAGCGCTTTGCATGGAGATGATAAATTATCTGCTTCTGAAAAACTTCATCAAAGATCGTTACTTCCGCGCTGGGGAGAATACAAAAATAACAATCAAAAGTGTAGAAAGCCCATAATGGGGAATCCATTAATTCATACTGGTGGGGATCAGTATTTGCACCACTCACCGTCGTTCTCTCCGAGATCTATAAGTTATAGATGACGAGAAGAGCAAATGTGTGAAATAGGCGGTGCATGCTAAAAATAAACCCAACAGCGGGAGATAATTTCTCACCCGTGCTAGGCAGTATTAGGAGACGGACAAATCGCTAGAGCTAGAAACAAGCAATAGGTAGTATAAGAGCACGATCGGTTGCATAACCTTTTGTCAGTCAAGGGGATTTCCCCCCTTGCCTATCCTGCATAGGGTAGTATGACAAAGGGTTATGTGCCTGATCGTATACTACCGTTCAAATGCCCTCCGCTCGTTTTCAAACTTACATCTATTCAATTTCAAAAGCCTGCCGTTCTCTTACGGATCTATCAATACACTTTCTCTTCATGTCTAATTGTTCTAGCAATAAAATTACTGTCCGCTCCTAGCGCTTTGCATGGAGATGATAAATTATCTGCTTCTGAAAAAACTTCATCAAAGATCGTTACTTCCGCGCTGGGGAGAATACAAAAATAACAATCAAAAGTGTAGAAAGCCCATAATGGGGGAATCCATTAATTCATACTGGTGGGGATCAGTATTTGCACCACTCACCGTCGTTCTCTCCGAGATCTATAAGTTATAGATGACGAGAAGAGCAAATGTGTGAAATAGGCGGTGCATGCTAAAAATAAACCCAACAGCGGGAGATAATTTCTCACCCGTGCTAGGCAGTATTAGGAGACGGACAAATCGCTAGAACTAGAAACAAGCAATAGGTAGTATAAGAGCACGATCGGTTGCATAACCTTTTGTCAGTCAAGGGATTTCCCCCTTGCCTATCCTGCATAGGGTAGTATGACAAAGGGTTATGTGCCTGATCGTATACTACCGTTCAAATGCCCTCCGCTCGTTTTCAAACTTACATCTATTCAATTTCAAAAGCCTGCCGTTCTCTTACGGATCTATCAATACACTTTCTCTTCATGTCTAATTGTTCTAGCAATAAAATTACTGTCCGCTCCTAGCGCTTTGCATGGAGATGATAAATTATCTGCTTCTGAAAAAACTTCATCAAAGATCGTTACTTCCGCGCTGGGGAGAATACAAAAATAACAATCAAAAGTGTAGAAAGCCCATAATGGGGGAATCCATTAATTCATACTGGTGGGGATCAGTATTTGCACCACTCACCGTCGTTCTCTCCGAGATCTATAAGTTATAGATGACGAGAAGAGCAAATGTGTGAAATAGGCGGTGCATGCTAAAAATAAACCCAACAGCGGGAGATAATTTCTCACCCGTGCTAGGCAGTATTAGGAGACGGACAAATCGCTAGAACTAGAAACAAGCAATAGGTAGTATAAGAGCACGATCGATTGCATAACCTTTTGTCAGTCAAGGGGATTTCCCCCCTTTGCCTATCCTGCATAGGGTAGTATGACAAAGGGTTATGTGCCTGATCGTATACTACCGTTCAAATGCCCTCCGCTCGTTTTCAAACTTACATCTATTCAATTTCAAAAGCCTGCCGTTCTCTTACGGATCTATCAATACACTTTCTCTTCATGTCTAATTGTTCTAGCAATAAAATTACTGTCCGCTCCTAGCGCTTTGCATGGAGATGATAAATTATCTGCTTCTGAAAAAACTTCATTAATAAATGCTTTTGCCGACTGGTGCACTTTGAATCGTATGGATGTCAACCCGGCCAAATGCACGGTTATCTCGTTTTCGCACAAGAAACAGACTATTTTATTCAAGTATGTCTTGTTGGGCACCGAAATTGAGCGCGTCAGTCAAGTCAAGGACTTAGGAGTAATTCTGGACACCCAACTCACCTTCAAGCAGCATATCTCGTACGCTATCGGCAAAGCCTCCTGCGTTCTAGGATTCATCTTTCGGATTGCTAAGGACTTCACGGACATCTACTGCCTCAAATCGTTGTACTGCTCCATTGTGTCGTTCTATATTAGAGTATTGCTCGGTTGTGTGGACTCCTCATTACAACAACGGTGTCGTTAGAGTAGAGGCTGTTCAACGACGGTTTTTGAGATTTGCGCTACGTAAACTACCGTGGACGGATCCCTATCGTTTGCCAAGCTACGAAAGCCGTTGCCGTCTAATTAACCTGGAGTCCCTGTTAGCCCGCAGAGATACAGCCAGGGCTTTGTTCATCGCAGACATCTTGCAAGACCGCATCGACTGTCCTGATCTTCTGGAGCAAATCAATATCAACGTGCAGCCCCGTGCCCTGAGGAATAGTTCAATGCTGCGGTTACCTCCACAACGAACCAATTACAGTATGTTTGGCGCAATTGGCGGTTTACAAAGACTTTTTAATAGGGTTTCCGCGTTGTTTGATTTTAACGTGACTCGCCAGATGCTTCGTCGTAAGTTTAGCCATTTTTTTAAAGACCTGTGTAATTCGCATGGATAGTTTAATTTTTAGTTTGTTTTATGTCATGACTATTAATGTACCGTTCTAGCTTTAAGTAACATCATTGGGATTTGCACATAATCTGTTGATGAATAGAAATAAATAAATAAAATGCAGTTTTGACAGTTCAGGGAGCTTGTTTACTTGGACTTATCTTAAGATCGATTTGAGATTTTAAGCTCCAAATTTATTACGATTGAAGTAAAATGCCCGGAAAATAGACACTTGTGCTTATTTTTACATAATTTCCTGAAACTAATCGCACAGAATCCGGAAAAAGCCAATGAAAAATTTCGTTTGAACGGTTCAAATTCTAACACCTTGTAAACAAGCTCCCTGAACTGTCAAAAAAGTGAGGTTAATACATTCCGTGCAATGATCTATGGACATGTTGTCTTTGTTTGTGTTTGACAATTTTCAAACAGCTGTTCTGTCAAATTTACGTCAACGTCAAAGTGTTGCAAACGTATCTATCGTGGACAAGCCTCAACTCACTTTGAGAATGAATTCGACGTAGAGTTTTTATAAGAGCCAATTTAAACAATGGCTTATTCTGCAAATTTTTCGAGAATGCTAACTTAATCATAGTGAATTACCACGATGATAGTACAGAAGAGGAGTTCCCCTTTACAATAGAAGTGGTAGTTTACTTGAGCGAGTTTGCATTTTCAAGAAATTTGCGGATGAAGCCATTGTTTACGTTTGCAACATTGGACCATATGAAAACTTCATGTCGAATTTATACTTTTTTAGATTTTAAGGAATTGATAATTTCTCGAGTAATTCATGTTAAGGGCCTACAAGCCATTTGTAAACAATGACTTTATATGTCGATTTTCTAGAATCTTGAATCACTCTCGTGAAATAAAAGCAGTTAGTTCTACCATAGCGAGTAGCTGTATACAGTAGCATTTACGTGGTTCGTGAGAGATCATCGTTTAGTCATTGTTTACAAATGGCTTTTAGGCCCTAATCTTGAATTACTCGAGATTTTTACCATATTTAGACATCTTTTATCTCCCACGGATAGGGTTGCCATCTGTAGAAAAATGCAAGCATTCGTTTTTGATCGGGTATCGGGTACGAAAATTGGATCTGTCTGGTTTTAGACAAACGTCTGTTAATTTGTATGCTTGAATCCTACACTCTCGCGCCACTTTCCTCAATTTTTGAGTACAATTGTATGCTATCTCTTTTTCTCTCACGGAAATGTTACTCAATTTTCGTTAAAAAGTGGATCAACTCAATTTTTGAGTAGATCCACTTTTTACGAAAATTGAGTAATATTTCCGTGAGAGAAAAAGAGATAGCATACAATTGTACTCAAAAATTGAGTAAAGTGACGCGAGAGTGTACCTCAGGTAAAGGCACGCACTGACATGACATATGGTTTTGCACTGGGTTGGAACCAGTTTCAAAACCGATAATAACCCGCATAAACAACAACCATAAGAAGTGCCTAACCACCAATTCGGGGTATCATCCCAACTATAAGATGGTATGACCATACCACTTATAGTTGGGATGATACCCCGATATATCGTTCCTGAATGGTACATGTTTATTAGGGAAACTAATTCGACATAACAGTGCTCACATGTCAATCGGTCAATTATCACCTTATTTAATTTTTTTTTTATCGGGTATAAACCGTTCTTAAATAACATGAGCAATCGAAGCAGTTTAGACTCAGACTGAAAACACAAAAGGTTTACAGTTGGAAACCTGATATCTGTAACAATAACATGCACAAGCATCCAACGACAGAATTTGATAAGCCTATTGATTAAATTTGTTTATGCACCATTAAAAAAATAAAACGGTAGTATAATACGTCACACAACACAACTATGCAACGTAATATGTTGAACCCACACAACTACAAAACTACATTGCATCGTTATTCTCACGGTTCGACGTCTGTATCTGTAAGTACGCCGGTTCGAGAGATAACTTGACTCGAAGCAGCAATTGAAACTCCCCCAAACGACGACAACTGGGATCAAAATTCAGACTGATGATGATGATGCTGCTGCTTGGTTGGCTGACCGACGTGGTCGGAAAGATTGGCCTTGTCATAATACGACATCCACTCTATCACGACAATACAAAAAGAGAAACAAAAGACCTACTTTGCAAAACAAACTTCCGTCCACAAAAGGCGTCGTTTCGTCACCCGCTTTTCTTTTTCGCAAAAAAGCGACCAATAGAAAATGAGGTTAGATACCAGCCCTTCCTTACTTCCTTGCAGCCGTTGTTCCGCATAGCACCCTGCAGAGTTCAGTAGCACAGAGTATCGAAGAAGAAGAAATAGGAAGACCCCAATAATCGAATGATGAAAAAGAAGCTGGCAAACAATGGCTGCTTTTTTACTGTGTCTCTCCCCCTCGGAACAATGTCCAAGAAAAATGGAAGCTTCCTAACCACAAACACACATGATCCGGTTTACGGTGCAAGCTTTTGACGGCACTTACCTCGCGCTAGGGCAATGGTACAACGGTCCGGATCCACGGTAAACAGCAGGCCTTCATATCGGATGTCGGCTTTCGAAATCAACGATATGCAAGAGCCAATCTCCGGCATAGGGCAACTCATCTTGGCTGGAAGCTAATCCAAACTGCGCACGTAGCAGAAAACCTTTTTCTTAGGGAAACTATAATCCAACTATGTACTATTTAGCTGCTTCGATAATGATGGTAAGCGTCGATGATGATTTCGCACAAATTGCGACCATTCGAGATGAGGAAAAAGCTAGGAAAATTTTCCCTTCAATTCTCACTGCACTGCTCCACACACTCTCTACACTCAATTTCGAAGGCTTTCACTCCGACCGAAACTCCGAGATCCTTCTTCTGCACTTCACGGCGTACGAATGCGATCGTGAACGCAAACGAACGATTGAAAACTAGAGCTCTAGTCACACAGTGAATAGTAGGCTGCTTTTACGATTCAAAGATGGACGACGACTGCCGCTAGCTAGTCTTCTGATTTTATTACCACACGAAACACTTGCTGACGATGATGATAGATGATCATCGCTGACGGCGTTTGCAGCGAAGAAACGGCTCCTCCGAAAGCGGCGAACGCACAGCTGGAAAGTAAAAACAGTGTTGTTAATTATTCATATATTACAGAAGTTTTGTTCATTATGGACAATCAGTTTAGATGGTTCAGGTAGTATTTTCATGCCAAACGCTGATCAACAGATCTAACTCGGTAAACTCGGTCACGGTATAATGTGCTGAATTTGGTAAGTTATTATTCCGTCACCAAATGGCAGAATTTATTGATATACATACTGTACAATATCAACTGTTGAGTTCGATAATATACCAATATTCGATAGCCCAAAATTGGCAGCCCTTCTCCAAACGCACAAAAACTCACACACACACAGCTAGAAACGCAAATTCACACAAGGGCAAATGGCCATTCGTCGGTCCTCAGGCCGTGTACTTTACCACAAAACAGGAAAGAACTAGTAACGACACTATTTTATCACAAATTTATCTGCAGTTCATACCTCTCTAAAACTCCAATCAATCACCTACACGTGGATAAATGCAGGGATTATTATCCAATCGTTCAAAATCGGAAAAGTTAGTTGAATCGTGCGGAAAACAGCGAAATAACAAACCCAAACCTGTCCACACTATTCTATCGACTGAAGTAGGCTGCGATGGATTGTGTGCGGCGAGAAGAAGAAGAGCAGCTCACCCGCCCGTTGTCTGGGATGATTATCGTTGGTCGATTTCTAATGATGATGACGAGTCAAAATGGTGTTTGAGTGGCCGGGTTAATCGATTGAACTGTCATTTCAGTGGTCGACTTCCGCAAGGACAAGTCAAGGTTGCATGTACTGGAAAGGTGAATCTATTATGCTTTTTGTATAGATCATTGCACCGAATCTATAGATCATTGCACCGAATGTATTAACCTCACTTTTTTGACAGTTCAGGGAGCTTGTTTACGAGGTGTTAGAATTTGAACCGCTCAATCGAAAATTTCAATATGCTAATTCCGGATTCTGTACGATTAGATTCAGGAAATGATGTAAAAATAAGCATTGGTGTCTATTTTCCTGCAATTTTATTTCAATCGTAATAAATTTAGAACACAAAATCTCAAACCGATCTTACCGAAAATATTCTAAGTCCACGTAAATAAGCTCCCTGAACTGTCAAAACTGCATTGATGACGCCATCGTGCAATGATCTATTAACCCAATCGGTCAATCTGATCAATTTAAAGTCTTCAAAAGATTTCAAATCTTTTTTAAAGATCGGGCTGCTGATCGGGCAATCTTGGTAAAACAACAGCACATTTTTTTCAGTGTCTCAAAATTGTAAATAAACATTCAAAAAAAAAAAGCAAAACATTTCATAACAAACCCAAGTCCTCTACCTGTGTTGAAATATGATCGTTCCGGAGAAGGATTGGAAGCTCTGTATCAGCAGAAGAAGTCGGTTGAGCAGTACATTCCGGAACTACAGACATGGGAACTAGTTGCACCTATAAAAATCGCAAGACGTGCCTTGTATTTTACGGTTTTGGATGAGTATTTTTTTTTCATTGCAGGATACGATTGCACCTTGATTTTGCAAAGCACTTGCTTGACTTTTTCTCAGACCATCTGGCTACACATGACCAATAACATTTGAAGCAGCGCAGAACCAAGCGATAAGCCCAGTTGAGATGTTCCGGAATAGAAAGATTGTGAACAAAATTATGGAAATTACTTCGGCGGAGACGATACAGTTTTTAACCATGACAACCTATTGCAGAGATCCTCGGCGAGTCATCTCCTATTGCAGACAAACAATTTTTACCCAGTCATTGGTGCATTGGCAAAGTTCAACCACTTTGTCAATACCAATGACTGGGTGGAAAATATCAACTAAGGACCTTTCTCAAAACATTCATCTAAAATATTACTAATTTTTGTATACTTCTACTTAGAAAATGATTACACAATCAATGCATGTAATGCAATCAACTCATGAGTTTCCGATTAACCGTTGTTGGACTCCGCTCTGTTGAGGATTGTTGAACATCATTCATTGCTGCTGTTGTTACTGCTGCTGCTGTTCTTGCTAAACTGCTGCCACTGCAGCTTGCTGGGCCTGTTGGTAATAATCCTGTTGCGCATACTTTTAGTAGCACTGTGGTCCATTTCACCTTGGTTCTGTGCTCGCTGTTGTTGTTGCTGCTGCTGCTATTGAGATTTCTAGTTCTGTTCCTGTTGAAACGGAAATCCTTTTTAAGCAAGGTCTTATGGTTTTTGAGGAAATAGTCACGTTTTTCTGCCGATTGCTGCTGATGCTTGAGAAATGATGAAAAAATTAAAATCATTAAAACTCATAAATTCAATCCACTTACATTCGACTGCTGTTGTTGTTGTCGATTTTGTTGAGCTTGTCGCTACCGAAGAAGTAAGAACAATTTTACAAATATTATTGTGTAGAACTGACCCATATTCTTACGTTGCTTTGCTGCTGTTGTTGTTGTTGTTGCAGTCGTTTCACCTACTTTGAATAAGGTATAGAGGGCAGCCGGCAAAGACGTCCGCCGTAGGCATGGGATCTTCCGAAAAGTAGGGATCCAATACTGCCTGTTCCTAAATAATGCGCTTGTTCGGATCCACCAGCAGCCCTTTTTTGTAGCAGAAAAAAGGTCTTTTTATGCGGTTTTTTCTTAAGGATTCCATGAGAGGAAGCGACGTTTAGATCGTGAAAAGAGTAAAAATGTACATGGTAAAATTGTCTTTGGATCTTGTTTTAAATTAAACGTAAAAATGCTAGCACTTCGAAATGTTATCCAGTCCGTGTTGTTATCGCAACAAGCATGTTGACATTTTGAAGCACTGAAACAAAATCGCAGTCTGTTTCAAACTGTCATAAAAGATTTTAAATCTTGATAAGATCATCTGATCTTTTTCAAAGATCAAAATGAAAAATAAGGAAATCTGATCAAATGATCAGGAAGTCCGACCCCTTGTATTAACCTCACTTTTTGGACAGTTCAGGGAGCTTGTTTACAAGGTGTTAGAATTTGGACCGCTCAAACGAAATTTTTCATTGGCCTTTTCCGGATTCTGTACGATTAGATCCAGGAAATGATGTAAAACTAAGCACTGGTGTCTGTTTTCAGGCAAGTTAAATTCAATCGCAATAAATTCTGGGCACAAAATCTCAAACCGATCTTACCGAAAATATTCTAAGTCCACGTAAACAAGCTCCCCGAACTGTCAAAACTGCATTGATGACGCCTTCGTGCAGTGATCTATAAGTATGAATTTTTCACAATTCTCGACAAAGATTTTTCATTAAGAGCCTTAAAATTATGAAAATCAAACCTTTTGCTTGTGGCTTATTTACAAAAAGTTATTTAATGAACTGAATTAGGTTTTTTACATTAGTTTGTGATATTTTTCTTTGGTTTTATTCTTCTATTATCCCCATTTTGTATTGCGTGTGTTTTTTTTCCTTCTAAATAACGGTTTATTCTTTCCTGATACAACCTTTTGCTTGAGGCCTGCCGAAAAAAACTACCATACAAGAACTTTTAATTGTTACAATTGCTATTATTACAATAAAAATACAACACAATATATTTTTTTGAACCATAAAATTTATTGTTTTATGTTGTGATCCTCATAGCAAGAGATAAGCGGAAATTCGATTCAACGATTTGGCAACAGTGTTTATTTTATTCACAGAGGCTGATAACACTTGCCGCAGTGGAAAATTTGCACGATTGGCTCAGATTTGACAGCTCTCGCTACACGATTGGCTCAAGAATGGCTGCTTCCGCATATCTCTTACTATGAGGATCACTAGTTTTATGGGGCCTTTACAATACAAAAAGGGAGTTGTTAGTTATGTTATAGTAACCGTAAAAAAATCAGTTTATGGCATATGGTTTAGAATTCAAAACCATGTTTTTATTGTTATGATGTTGTTTTTGAGAAGGAAATAATTTCTCATCACCATGAGGCTCTAGGAGTAGACAGCATTTTTTTGCTAGAACAAAGTTGTGAAGAGAAAGTATTGATAGTTCTGTTAGCTCACGGCAGGCTGTGAAAATTGAATAGAAGTAGTTTGAAATTGAGCGGAGGGCATTGTGAGGTAGTATTCCGAAACAGGAAACACAGACTTTTGCCAAGCATCCCCATGCGGGGTAGGTCAAGGCGTGATCGAATACACCACCTTGACTGGCAAAAATATGTGCTCTTGATCGTGCTCATATACTAACGATAGCTTTTTTTAATAGTTCTAACGAACTGTCTACTTGTACTCCCAAATCCCCTACATGGGAGAGAAACTATTCCCGCTCCTTTTGGGTTTATTTTTGGCATACGACTTCTGCTTTACCTAACATCCACTCGTCGTCTATGACTTATAGGCCTCGGAGGGGAAAGGCGGAAAGCGTTGTATGTACTCGTCCCCACCAGTACGGTTAATGGTAAACCCCATTACGGTCGTTCTACACTTGATATTGTTCTTTCCTTGTATTCTCCCATACGCGGGGTAACGATCTGTGATGATGTTGTTTTTGAGAAGGAAATAATTTCTCATCACCATGAGGCTCTAGGAATAGACAGCATTTTTTTGCTAGAGCAAAGTTGTGAAGAGGAAGTATTGATAGTTCCGTTAGCTCACGGCAGGCTGTGAAAATTGAATAGAAGTAGTTTGAAATTGAGCGGAGGGCATTGTGAGGTAGTATCACAGAGAACAGACATTGATGTCCATATACCCTTTCTTAAAAAAACGTGTGTAAAAGTAAATATGGGCTGCCGGCATAAAAAGCAAATGCAGAGAAAAAATACAAAAAAAATCAGGTTATGTGCTAGGCTATTTATTGATAAACATTAATATGACAATAATCGCACAACTGCAGCGCCGCCTACCAGGAGCATAACGACATACATTCGAATTGTCGGTTTAAAGTTTTACACAAGTAGCAGACCGAAGATGAACGTCTGTTCTCTGTGGTAGTATTCCGAAACAGGAAACACAGACTTTTGCCAAGCATCCCCATGCGGGGTAGGTCAAGGCGTGATCGAATACACCACCTTGACTGGCAAAAATCTGTGCTCTTGATCGTGCTCATATACTACCGATAGCTTTTTTTAATAGTTCTAACGAACTGTCTACTTGTACTCCCAAATCCCCTACATGGGAGAGAAACTATTCCCGCTCCTTTTGGGTTTATTTTTGGCATACGACTTCTGCTTTACCTAACATCCACTCGTCGTCTATGACTTATAGACATCGGAGGGAAAAGGCGGAAAGCGTTGTAGTTCTAGCAAAAAAAAATGCTGTCTACTCCTAGATCCTCATGGTGATGAGAAATTATTTCCTTCTCAAAAACAACATCATCACAGATCGTTACCCCGCGTATGGGAGAATACAAGGAAAGAACAATATCAAGTGTTGAAAGACCGTAATGGGGTTTACCATTAACCGTACTGGTGGGGACCAGTACATACAACGCTTTCCGCCTTTCCCCTCCGAGGTCTATAAGTCATAGACGACGAGTGGATGTTAGGTAAAGCAGAAGTCGTATGCCAAAAATAAACCCAAAAGGAGCGGGAATAGTTTCTCTCCCATGTATGGGATTTGGGAGTACAAGTAGACAGTTCGTTAGAACTATTAAAAAAAGCTATCGGTAGTATATGAGCACGATCAAGAGCACAGATTTTTGCCAGTCAAGGTGGTGTATTCGATCACGCCTTGACCTACCCCGCATGGGGATGCTTGGCAAAAGTCTGTGTTTCCTGTTTCGGAATACTACCTCACAGTGCCCTCCGCTCAATTTCAAACTACTTCTATTCAATTTTCACAGCCTGCCGTGAGCTAACGGAACTATCAATACTTTCTCTTCACAACTTTGTTCTAGCAAAAAAAATGCTGTCTACTCCTAGAGCCTCATGGTGATGAGAAATTATTTCCTTCTCAAAAACAACATCATCACAGATCGTTACCCCGCGTATGGGCGAATACAAGGAAAGAACAATATCAAGTGTAGAAAGACCGTAATGGGGTTTACCATTAACCGTACTGGTGGGGACCAGTACATACAACGCTTTCCGCCTTTCCCCTCCGAGGTCTATAAGTCATAGACGACGAGTGGATGTTAGGTAAAGCAGAAGTCGTATGCCAAAAATAAACCCAAAAGGAGCGGGAATAGTTTCTCTCCCATGTAGGGGGTTTGGGAGTACAAGTAGACAGTTCGTTAGAACTATTAAAAAAGCTATCGCTAGTATATGAGCACGATCAAGAGCACAGATTTTTGCCAGTCAAAGTGGTGTATTCGATCGCACCTTGACCTACCCCGCATGGGGATGCTTGGCACAAGTCTGTGTTTCCTGTTTCGGAATACTACCTTACAATGCCCTCCGCTCAATTTCAAACTACTTCTATTCAATTTTCACAGCCTGCCGTGAGCTAACAGAACTATCAATACTTTCTCTTCACAACTTTGTTCTAGCAAAAAAATGCTGTCTACTCCTAGAGCCTCATGGTGATGAGAAATTATTTCCTTCTCAAAAACAACATCATCACAGATCGTTACCCCGCGTATGGGAGAATACAAGGAAAGAACAATATCAAGTGCATATTTTTATTGTTTTGTTATTGCACATTTTTTACCAAAGAAACATTAGAACTTGCGGTTGATTGATTGTTTCTTCAATACAAATCCTTCTGTTTATCTATTGTCGAACAATATAGAAGCAAGTTATTTTACTGTAACACTATATTAAAATAATGTTGTGAACTATTGTAAAATGATAATAAAATTCCCTGGGCATTGGAAAAACCTTGCGGTAGCTTGATAACTACCAGGGCTTATCTGGATCTTTACCCAAACGGGAAAGATGTATACCAGTGTTTTCAGGGGCGCTGTTGACCAGAAGTGCATTTGAACCCACTAGTAGTAGCATTCTAACTTTTAATTTGACACCTTTCCTTATTTTCATACAATATAGAATTTGTATAATTTTAATATTATTACTTCTATTGAAAGAATCGCTATTAATTTCAATACTTTTATAATAACTGAGTTTTAATATGGATCTGCATTTTTTTGGAAAGCATCACCACACAGATTCTACATTTGGTTTGGCTGTTTTTGGCAGAGGAGCGAATATTTTTGTATACTTGTAGAACGAAAAAAGAAACTATACAAGCCTGGTAGGGTCACAGCAAATCCAAGTCTCATGGCGACGCAACCTGGATAGTCAGGCATTTCGGTCTCTAGTTGGAACAAGACCAAATAGCCGCCCAAGAAAGACCTACGTGGACGAAGCACATGCATGCGAGTATCATCTAAGGCGGTATGTTCCCAACAAATCAAAAGTAATAACAACAGTATGGGTAAGTAAATCATTCATCATTTCCAATACTACATACACATCATACATACAAACATAACTATATATTAAAAGACTTCCCACAAATAGCCACGTCCAACAGAGCAGCTTATTTTCCCGATGAGTCTAACGTCAAATACTTTGTTCCATTTGGGAGCGTAGAATATGGGAGATAGCTGTTACATTGTCACACCTGTACCATAGACTAACTCTAAGACCAGTAGGTCCCATACAAATACGATTTTTTTCTTGGCTCAGTCAGTACTAGCACATCGGTCCCAAGCTTAATAATGCACCCCACACACTCACACGAACACACTCTCAAATATTCTGTCAAAATAACACAGCAAATCAAAACAAAGGCGCAAATATGTACAGCCAGGTGCTGGCTTCAAGGTGTACTTTGGACCAAGGGGTTCTACAACAGTGAACCAATTTCAAATCTCTAGTTGCATATTGTAGCATACCTTAAATCATAGGCGCCATAAAATTGCAAACAAACTGTAATCAATTTAACACACCAATAATACCAGTACTAAAGTAACGAACAGGTGCGAAAGCGCATAGTTATGCAATTACAAACAACACACTTGGAAGTCATTCACCAGAGGATGCATCGTTCTATCGACTCTCTCTCTACCTCTACTTGTGAGGCTCGAGGGCCGATAGCATGCACCGCGGGGGAATCATACACTGCCGTAAAAAACCTATCGAAATTCATAAAATTTGCCTTATGAAACTTCATGAGCCCACTAAATTTTGATTTCATAAGGCCCATATGACGTCAATTTGTGTAACTGTGATTCCCTCAGTTGATTGTTATAATTTTCTAAAGTCAACCGTATCAATTTCATAAACCGCCTTATGACTTCCATGACTGATTTCATTTGTGTACAATAATCATAAGGTAAATGTATGAAATGGTAAAAAGCGCGCTCCAAATTATTTTGACGTAGACTACGTCTTACGGCAAGGGTAGGGTGTCAAATGAAAATCTAAAATATTGCGACCGTCACGAAAAACCGTACGTTTTGTACGCGAATAACTCAAATAATCCACGATAGATTTACATGATTTCTTCCTCAATCGGTCGGAAATTTTACCGCGCTTCAATTGAATTGTCAAACATTATTCTCAAACAATAGTAAACTATTGAAAATAACGCAAATATAAGGTGATGTCTTATAATGTCATTTTGCAGAGTAAATTTACCAAATTTCCTATCACAGATTTCAAATCGAAGCAAGGAACGTCTTGCATCATCTTCTTCTTCTTTGTGTTAGAGAGAGACTTTAACCAATCATGTCATTCGTCTCTCCATGTCGTCTCGCATGCAGCTGAGAACGGTGTAAAACGAACACTTAGGAAAATTTTGCCTCAGTCGTTTGGCAGCATTGAAGCTGTGCGGAGCTGATAGCTGGTCGCAGGCAGCTGGTCGCAGGCAGCTGCTTCATTCGTCCGGCGCGGAGCTGGTCGCAGAGTCAGCTGGTGGTCGCATAGCAGATGGTGGTTATATGTACCAACGCTCTACCGAACAGCGATCGTCGCGATGAGGTAAAATGGCGGATTATGGGGGCGCACAATCGCGTTGGTTTGTGCAAGCCGCCATCTTACCTCATTGTGGCAATTGTTTCGCCGCGACTTCGGAAACGCTGCTGTTTGGGGGAAAGCGTTCTTGGGGGCGAGCAGCAGTAGGTGGAAATAATCTGTCCTTTTGAGGACAATAAATTAAAATAAAAGAGTTGTTTATTAAAGAACTAATCGTAAATTTAGTTCGGTGGTCGATGGAGGGTTGGCCAGCTGGTTGGCGCAATCCATAAATTGATAATCTGTCCTTTTGAGGACAACCAATTTATGTAAAATAGTTGTCTATACAAGAATTAAACTTTTATTTCGTTCGGTTTGTGCGCCTAATATCATGGTACTGCTTCGTTCGCCGCAACTGCAAAACCGCCTCCATGGAGGGCGAGTAGTCGGGAAAATTTTATCCAACTGGTTGGCGCAACCCCCACTTATAAATAATCTGTCCTTTTGAGGACAACCAATCCAGTTCAGAGAGTTGTTTGTATAAGAATTAAATTAATATTTCGTTGGGTTTATGCGCCATTTAATCTAGTGCCGATTTGTTCGTCACGACTGCAAAAACGCTACTGTTTGCGGGAGAGCCTCCATGGAAGGCGAGCAGGACAATTCTCCGTCGGTGAAATTTTTTTCCTAGCTGGTTGGCACAACCCGCGATGAATCAATAAATCAATTCAATTTCTAATTCAAGATAGTTATTTGAATAGGAGTTTATCTTACATTTCGGTAGATTGACAGTCATATTGGATTTTGCCATATCGATACTAGGCAACAGTGTACTATGCAGCGGATCCATAAAATCAGTGAAAATAAATCAAAGCCTGTCGGTGCTTTGATTAATTTTTCACCGAAAAAATCCTACCAGATACAAATCCATCTTTGCTACTTTCATTTTAATATTCTCAGCTTGAGAGTTTTTTTTATTGGGATTTTCGTTTCAAATTGTCGATTGGCAGCCAGTGGTATCAGCAAAACTTGTTTTCCCTTCGCCGCATACCTTAAACCACACAAATTCCCTATCACGGACACCATTTTGGATGTCGAACATGATATTCCGAACCAACATTCGCTGTAAATTCCAATTAGTAGTGTGTTATAAACAGTTGTTCTGTTGTGTTAACGATTCGCGTTGGATAGAGTCCTACCTCTAGGAAGAAAAACGTTTTGAGAAATATAGTGAAAGTGAGAATGCCAAACCGATTTGGTCCAGAACGATTGCGCAGATTCAGGAAGCGCATAAAGAGCGAACATACGGGAAATCCTGCGAAACGACCATGCACCGATGCAGAGTGAGCTCGTAGTTATCGGGCGAAATTGAAAGCAGTAAGAAGTTATGCGTTGCCAACAACTAGTTGGGACGCTGGAGAAGGTCCTTCAACTCGAGGTAGGAAATTGATATATATTAAATTTAAATCAATTTGACAAAGTGCATGTCATCATAGCAATTGATTATCTCTCTATGTTATCGCTCCCTGTCTTAATAAATTTCAACATAGTATTCATTTTATTCTGGTGATGACATGCGCCGCGTGCTTTTACATCATACGAACCTTCACATGATATCGATACAAATAATGCGCTGAACATGTTTTAATGCGTGATTATTTTATCAGGTGTTTATTTTATATTTATAAGAATTTATCATACATTAACCAACCTTTTCTCCAATACTCATTGCAAAGAATAATGAAATTTTATAAAACTCACTCTCTTTCTTCTGCGAGATCTAATATATTTATATATATTTCGATTTCTTTAACGCTTCCGCTAAACCATAATGGATTCACTAATTTACCTGACATTCACATAGAAACATGAATAATAAGTTTACAAGAAAACCATAGACCATAGTTTAGGTACGCATTTAACCTTATATTTCTAACTTTGGCCTAATGTATTCATCACATAGTAAAATGTAGAATATAAAAGTTTTCAATGGAAAAGTAAGAGTGAGCGGTTGTGTATTTTTTTATGGGCTTATTCCTACCAACACCTATATAACTAAATGAATATAGTGGGAATTTTAATGTTTTGAAATGGAATGGCCGATTGATCACATGAGAAAGTCATTGAGATGTTATCAAGTAGCTTTATAATCCGTATAGTATACCGAATATAGCCGAATGCCCGGAGCGATAATATAAATAAATGCCCGGAGCGATGAAATTAACAAACTTTACTGAAATTCGTCCGAACAAGAATCCTTAATGATATGAATATCCATCGAAAGTTTTCGACTCAATAATGTTAGTTGGTGACTTTTCATGGTCCAGTACAGCAAACGACTTGTTAAGCATGTCTTAGCAAAGGTAAAAATAGTTGAATATCGTTTCTAGCTAAATTAATGTATTAGTTATAGTTAAAATTGTAATCGTGCGCTACATAATCGACTGAGTCAAGGGACATGTACCTATATACTTGTATATAACCTTACAACAACTGCAAGATAGTTTTTGTTATTTTCTGTTTGATAAAACTTCCTGAACTTTGAACATTTTTTGAGACGCTTACACATCTGCAAATGTTGCAATTGATTATTGTGTTTTCATAACAATCACTAAACCTGTCGGATATTTTCTGATAACGAATTTTATCGTAATTTGAATTCTAGAGTATTTCAATGTGTATTATTACTCTTGAAATCCAGAATTGCTAAAATTGCATAAATTGCAAATCTTTGATTCTTTGAAGTTGAGTTATGCAAAGGCATGCTACAACTCAGATTGTATATGTACATATGATCCGAATGGTATGGTATTTAAAAGGTGAATGTTGAAAAGGGGACAAGGCATCAGTCAAAATATATGCTTGTTTGTACGTATTATATAATTTTCTCCGCTGCCTGTCGTTACTGAAATCCCCCAAACGACGCAAAAAATTGTTGTTGGTTCCGGCGTTGGTGAGAATTCCGAGATGCAGGCCATTCAGGCACAGTATGACATGCGAATAAACATTTAGTAATGTCAAGCGATTATGATTATAAGAATGATAGAATTTAATAATTTTATATTCCCTAACAGATCCTCAACTATCTTCTAGGCCTTAAAGATAGTCCATTGTAAAACGTGCAACCGTGACCGTGTCATCATTTAAACCAAAAGGCCCTTTTCAGGGCCACCAAAGAGTTATATAGAGTGTACAACAGAATTTTCCCACGCACTGACTTCATAAAGCCAAACGGGTCCACCAAATAATATCTCAAGAGCGTACAATAGAATTTTCTTACATACTGGCTTCAAAACGCTGGTATAATGTCCCATAAGAGCCGCACCCGTCATATTGTAACTTAAATTGCTTCTATCAGTAAGGGTAACCGACCGGCACGAATAATTGAAACCTTTTTAACGCTAATAATAGCCACACAGAATTTCCCGGACATTATAATGCATCACTTGGTTTAACGTAGTCTTCGTCAACCGGTCGTGTCTTGTACACAACCCCACTGATTTTTTTGTTTACTTTAGGTGGATTCTCAATCCTGTCGATTCCGGTATACCCGAGCTTATATACTTCCCTCAACAGTGGAAAGTAGGACAGGACTAAGGAAATTAACCCATGGAAACTATAAGTTTGGTAAAGTTTTTTTTACAGATATTGTAACCTCCTTGGGCAAACAAGTACAATGCTTTCAGTTGTTGTTCGCTTTATATATGTATGGGATCTATCGTGAAGAAATTTATTTGCGCATTATTTTTAATAAAGAATAGTGCTAATCCGTACGTAAAATCTCGTCAGAATATTTTACATAAATGAACATCAATTGCGCAGTGGCGGTATTAAAAGAGAATTTGCATTCGCACTTTTCTCATAGACACAAAGTTAGTTTAAGTAGAATGCTTAGTCAGTAGAATTTAATGAAAAAATAGATATACATAATATTAATAATTAGTATAACCAATGCATATGACGTCCATAGCATTAACAAATAAATTTCATAAGGCTGTTCAATAAAACTTATACGGTTGCCATAAACAAACCATTGGAAGAGGTTGTGACAAAAACCATGGCACTTCATAACGTATTGTTATGAAATTCAATCCTTTTCCTTGTGGCTAATTTTGATAAGGTTATTTAATGAACCTTACAAGATTTTTTGCACTAGTGTATAACAAGCCATGGTGCTTGAAGCAAATAACCCATGTAACCCGATAATGCAAGGATAGGCAATTTTGGCCATTTGTCACTCCAGTCGTCTCACTGATATATTAGTCTACTCTTTCTGACACATACAAAGTATTGAATTTGGAAATGTATAAAACCCAAGAACTTACGAATAATAAAGAACAATTATTTTAGAGCTCGACTCAACCGGATCTTTTCGGTTTGACCATCAACCACTTTAAAAACTCAAAAGGAATCTTTTATTCTGTGCCCCAACTGAATCCCTTCAGTTTTGGGCATCACAATTGAGAAACCCCTGTGAAGTATGTGAAATTGATGTGCGTGAATCGCAAAAGATGTATCAGGATCTGCCAGGTAAAAAGTAGTGCTCAGACCTGCAAACATATTGATTGTCGGTATAACGATAGAATTTTTTTCAGAGTTAAAAGTCTGCGTAAGCATTTGGAAAGAAGTAGAGCTCCACCACACTGCATCGAAGCATATCTTACCTTAGCTGAAGTTTGCATGAACCAAAACTACTTCATGTTCCGAGGTAAGTGCTACAAGCAAACGTTCGGACTCAGCATGGGCAGCAAGTTGTCACCACTCTTGGGTGACGTTTTCATGAGTGATTTGGAAGTAGAACTCGAAAAAGAAAAACTCTTCCCCCGGGTCTGGTGGCGTTACGTCGACGACATTTTTGCGATAGTGAAGGGGCGCTACCTGCCGCAAATAATTGATCTGCTGAATTCCCGACATAGGTCGATTAAGTTCACGGTCGAGCGAGAAACTGATGGAAAACTTCCATCTCTCGACTTGTCAATTACCAGAAAAGACGACGATACTCTGAAGTTTGGCATTTACCGAAAACCGACATCCACCGACCGCTACATCACCTCTGATTCGAACCATTACGGTTCCCAAAAACAAGCCGCTTTTCACTCAATGGCACACCGGCTCTTTAGCATACCAATGGAGAAGGAAGAGTTCGAAGCTGAAAGGGCGAAAATCCGCGAGGCCGCTGAACTGAATGGGTATGATAGAGAATTTGTCAACAAAATCATCCGAAAACACGACCGCAAAAAACATTGACAAGACGCAACTACACTTCAGCCAGAAAATCCGAGAACCAAAGGATTAGTTTACCGTTCTACCCTAAGGTTACTAACGCCATTCAGAACATTGTGAAGGATCATGGTTTTCAGAAAAGCAACAACACGCTGAATTTTCACCAATTTCCTCGTAATTTTCACCAAACGCGTACGAAAACGGACGGGAGCAAAGAAGCACGCAGTAGATGCGTACGCAGACAACAACATTCGAAAATTGCAAATGACAACGACGACGACGAATTGCTTTGTGTTGGTGGATTTGACAGTTCTACAATTTTCATTGTAAAAGAAACCACTTTTAAATTTACACTCTGAACCGAAACATAACACTTTCAAATCAAATGAAAAACTTTCGTTATAGATAATTTAACTTTCATTTTAATGGAAAATAAACACTTTTCAGAAGTAAAGGGCAAAACTTTTAATAAAACAAGATTTATTTTTTGTGTGTATTAATACTTGCCCATGTAACCACGAGGCTGTAATAGCATGCATATATAGGGCATATATATTACGTCAAGTGCATCATTGAAGTTGGATTAATGCTGAAAAGGGCCCCACTAAGATCGAACTAATGCTATATCTTTTTTAATGCCATAAGACATTGCTGAAGTAGTAATCTTGCAATGGTAATGCATCACTACATGCTTAAGCTAATCTAACGCTTCATTACTTGACAACTGTTGAATTGATGCGATCCCGCATTACCGATGTTGATTTTGGGTTGAATAAGTGCAATAATATAATGCTTGTGGTTACTGGATGGGTATCTTGATCTACCACATACCTAAAATTGAGACGATCCGTATTTTTTTTCCAAAACAATAAAATACTCTTACAATTCATTTTAATTAACTGTTACAATAAGAAACGTTGTTTATCTATGGGATATACAGTTAATAGTTGAAATGTTTTTTTTTTATTTATTTATTTTCCGTCCGCCTATTTCCTCACATTGTGACAATCACCGATGCCAGGGAGACGACTCCACCACCTGGACCCTAACGGCTTTACTTTCCTTCCTGGGATTGAACCCAGACCCACTGGGGTGCCAAGTAGCAGTCACGCTTACCACTGTACCACCGACACCGGCATAGTTGAAATGTGTTAAAAAGAGTACAACACAAAAACAATTCTTTATATTGTATACAATCAATTTAATTGTATTTTCATGATTTGTACTATAGAACGTATGGTTTATTTTTATTTGGGTTATTTAAAAAGTTATTTAAAGAACTTAAATAGGTTATTCAAACTAATGTGTGGTATTTTTTAAAGGTTTTATTCTTCTTGTATCCCCATTTTGTATTTCGTAGGATTTTTTTTTCCTTTTAAATAATGTTTTATTCTTTCCTAATACAATTTATTTAAAAAACTCGTATTTACTCTTATTCTGACAAACGATTTTTTTTCTAATTTTAAAAAACCACACAACACATAACCACTGTGTGGCCAACTTACTTTTCATTTGTCATATAAAATTCATTTGTGTTTCTAATAATACGTTCACATTACACTCTATATTACGTGATATAGAGTATCTTGATGTCAGCATCTATACATATAGTGTTGATATTGTTTCTTTGGCTTTCAGTCTTTTATGTAGGGGAAACAGATATTTTTTCTATTTTCCGACGTTTCGGCGCAATGTATTAAAATACATTGCGCCGAAACGTCGGAAAATAGAAAAAATATCTGTTTCCCCTACATAAAAGACTGAAAGCCAAAGAAACAATATCAACATTGAAAAGTAACAGTCGATAATCAGCAACTATACATATAGTTTTCACTGGAAATTCTGTGCATGGCATTTGATATCAAGATACTCTATATCATGTAATATAACATGCAGTGTGGACGGGATATAAGAGGGTGCTGTTTGTGTGTGATCTCATCAGTATTATGTGGAATTTTCTATGGATTTTTGCCAATAAATATGTGTGAATTATTTCCCGTGTTGCTGATTGGAACCACATTTCATCAAAGCTTTTTCATTAGGGCCTAACTGACAAACGTAAACAATGGATTTTTCCGCGAATTTCTCGTCATTGAAAACTCGCCTAATCAATCCACCATAGTCATTTCGAAGAGCAAGTGTTCACCTATCGGAAGGAATTTGAGGGTTACATGAGTAGTCTTTGTGCCATGATAAATTTATCGAAGAAGCCATTGTTTACGTTTGTCAGTTGAAAAAGCTTTGTCTATTTAACAGTTCGAATGGAATCAAAAGGAACTACAATTTCCAGGGCTAAATTAAGCGCAAACACCAACAATTTTCACCTGACAGTAAATGCGTTTGATTTTATGGAGCGGTTAACATTAATATGGGGTCTGTCAAATATACCACAAATGTTGAAGGTTTTGCCATAAACCTAGTAGGTTTGACTGAAATTTCATGGTATTTTTGAGGAAAGGCATATAGTTGGGTCTGTACCAGGTATTATTATGATAGGTATTAAAATGATAGTTTTACTAAAAGATTTTTTTCTGTGTATCTACCTTAAGTCGATCAATCAACCATGGTGTATGCTTCACAGTCAAATTCACAGTATTCCGGCGATCATGTTGACAGTATAGATCATTGCACCGAATGTATTAACCTCACTTTTTTGACAGTTCAGGGAGCTTGTTTACGAGGTGTTAGAATTTGAACCGCTCAATCGAAAATTTCAATATGCTAATTCCGGATTCTGTACGATTAGATTCAGGAAATGATGTAAAAATAAGCATTGGTGTCTATTTTCCTGCAATTTTATTTCAATCGTAATAAATTTAGAACACAAAATCTCAAACCGATCTTACCGAAAATATTCTAAGTCCACGTAAATAAGCTCCCTGAACTGTCAAAACTGCATTGATGACGCCATCGTGCAATGATCTATTGACAGCTGTCAAAGATTACACGAAGGCATTGCTGTCAAAAGTCGGAGAAGAAAAGTGCGAGAAAAACGACATCACGACGACCATCAGCGAGAAGCAGAGATCCTTCACTTTTCCCCATCGCAGTCCATCATGGCGGCTTTCGTAGGAAGAATTTGTGGATCCGGCCTGTTAAATACGAAAAATGGAGTTACCTTGCAAAAGGTCGGTATCAAGACTACTTCAGAGCGCTTCCAAACTTGGTGGAGCAAATGGAGAGCGACGAGGAATAAAGTTTGCGGACGTTTTCGGGGGTTATTCTTTCGGTGCCTTGCCCTAGTTGTGTAATCAGACAGTGAGTTCAGTGTGCAGAAAAAAAAATATAAGCGAATAAGTCGACCCCGTGGAAATCAGCTGTGTTGCTACCGTTTTCGGTCATACAAGAAGGAAATCTGTGAACATCTGGATTCTGTTCTTTATTTCAATCATACGTGCAGTGATAACTTGAACCATAACAAGCAATATTTGCTAGAAAAGTTCTGTTTTTCCGACTGGGGTTATGTAACCAAAAGATTGACTTTGGCACTGATTGCTCCTAGACGATGGATTCCGTCTCGCTCTTCATCAAATTCATATGTGCTGGGTTAACATATATTCTTTGCTTACTACCTGAACTTTGTACTTCTTCACAGGTACAACAATTCTCAACAAGCCGACCCTGGACGAGAAGTCAGAAGGTAAGACAATGAAAACAAAAATTCGGAACAGCAGTGCTAATTTTTCTTTTGCTCCCACAGTTAGCAACCGCTGCCGGAATTGCAGTAGGTGGGGCAGGTGCCCTGCTTTACGCCTTGGAGCAGTCGGTGTCTGCTTCGGGTACCGAGGTGCACCCTCCAGAGCTGCCATGGAACCATAAGGGTGCGCTCGATTCCCTGGACCATGCTTCGGTAAGGCGCGGGTACGAGGTATACAAGCAAGTGTGCGCTGCTTGTCACTCGATGCGTTTCATTGCCTATCGTAACCTGGTTGGCGTCACGCATACCGAAGCCGAAGCCAAGGCTGAAGCTGCCGAAATTCAAGTGAGTTTTTAAGGTGGAATCAACTGGTGTTTGGTATTCGATATCCTTTTTATTTTAGGTTCGCGATGGCCCCGATGAGGCCGGCGAGTACTTCATGCGACCGGGCAAACTGTCAGACTATTTCCCTAGCCCGTACCCGAATGAGGAAGCAGCCCGTGCTGCCAACAACGGTGCTTATCCACCAGATCTGAGCTACATCGCGTTGGCTCGTCACGGTGGAGAGGACTATTTGTTCGCCCTGCTGACTGGCTACTGCGACGCTCCAGCCGGCGTTGTTTTGCGTGATGGCCAGTATTATAATCCCTATTTCCCAGGAGGTGCCATCTCGATGGCCCAGGCTCTGTACAACGAGGTAGGTAACAATCATTGGATAGCGCTTTTTGTTAGATTGTTTGAGTCTTACTTCAATAATTGATCGTTGTAGTCCGCGGAATACTCTGACGGAACACCGGCCTCTGCCAGTCAGCTAGCCAAGGATGTGTCCACTTTCTTGGTATGGTCTGCCGATCCGTGCCACGATGAGCGTAAACGCATGGGCATCAAATCGCTCGGCATTATTCTGGTTCTCGGTTCGCTCGTGTACTATATCAAGCGACATAAGTGGGCTGCCCTTAAGACTAGGAAGATTGCCTTCTACCCTAAAAAGAAGTAAATAGCCGGGTTATTCGAGGGGTGCTGAAGTGACGCATAGCAAGCAAGCAAGAGCAACAACCGTTGGAAGAATGCAACAGCTGATACAGCTGCAACAACATCAATTTAACTTTCATTCAATAATAGAGGAAACCAAAAAAAAAAATGATGCTGCTAATTATGATTATTGTACAATTTTAACCGAAAGTAAATCACTACCATCAATTGATACTGCTGGAAAAATAATATTCCAACCAGAAACGCATGCTGTTAGACGCGACATGCGAGGGAGGGAGAAACGACCGGAAATCTAAAGCCATCTCGACGATGAAAGCAGGAACGCAAATAAAGCAAAGTGTTGTTAGTATAAATTCAATCCCGCGAAGATTGTGCTGTACTTTTCATTTCGAAAGAACATTTCACCTAGTATATAGGCTTTCGTAAATTACATCAAAGTTAAAAAAATAAGGCTTCGTTTATAGCTCAAACAGTTCTAATCGAAATTAGAAGAAAAATTAGTATTTTCCATTTAATTCCAACTACCTTTGCTTATCTTCGACAGATACGCGTATTTCGTCTACAATGTGTAGACTTCTTCAGTGTCTCGTACTAATAACCCGAATGGAAAATACTAATTTTTCTTCTAATTTCTAGTTACAGGTATTCCACTAAACAGCTCAAACCCTTTAGGATTCAGTTGTAAATCTCCAACAAAGCTCCTTAGTATTCCGACCATTAACGGCGAGATTTCTGGCATCAAGTACCTAAATCAAATGAAGAGTCACGTCAAAGCGAATCACTGAATGAAGTTACGGATACAGATTTCTTCCTAAACTGCTGTCGATTAGTCAAGGCGACTTGTGGACGTTGGTATTCTGGTTCTTGTGTACGCTATTGTATATTGCTTTGAAAATCCGTTACAAGCAGGTTTTTTGCGTTTTTTAGAATCATTGAAGCTGCGTGACATGTAGGTTATCAAGGCTTAACTCGCTTTAATCAGCTCATATTGTTGTTTAAAGATGGATAATTAACGAAACAAAATGACACCCGCGAAGTAATGCAAGCGCAGCAAGAAATCTGTTTGAATTGAAACCTGCGTTATTCACGTTGATCTTAAACAAAAACGGTCGTTACTATCGCCGGGTAAGCACAGCACAACCGACTGAACTTAGAGAATACAACCAAAATAAATTTGATACCTTATGTTGTAACGCTGATTTATTTTGATTTCCTTTCTAGGTTATGAAAATTACACAACTGAGAACGTGATTTGCCAAATGTTTTCATTAATATTGAAGTCCAGATAAACATGATGAAATCGCGCCGCACAATTGATGAAGATATAACACGCTCAGGATTTATTTTATATTGGCTGTATAATTTATTTACATAATTTACAAGATATTTCCCTCTCGCGGGTCGAAGTTTTCACATCGTCGACGGTGAGAGGGCTTATCTCATGCTATAAACATACATGTGAGACCAAGAATTTGACCAGTAGTGAAAGTATCACATATTCTAGTGGTTTTTTCATTGCCACGTCGTAGAACGTTTATATAAAGGCACTAACATCAGGTGTGATACTGGCCGCAATTCACTCTTATACTTCTTACTTTCAATCTAGGGAAAACGACTAAACGACCTTTTTTTATATGGAATAAATAACCAAAATACCTGATTTGCTCATGGTATAATATTTGAATGTAATTGCACCATTTTAGAAAGGGGTGAATTTTTTGATCAGGGTATTTATCTGATTTCAAAATAGGGCACATGGTCACAGAAAAGTGTTACTTAAAACTGACGACGACAAGCATGTATATTAGAGATAGGACGCGGAGGACCCGCTTGGGAAACACCATTTGAAGCAGAAAGATGGACCTTTTCATGTGATTTGTATCAGTGTTTGATGAGTGATATACAATATCCTAGAATCATTGTTTTCATACTACCTACTTGCATGGCGGTCAGATTGAGTAGGAACATGAATCCTCCAAGCCAAACAGTAGATGAGTGGGAGGAGCGAATTAAAGATAGGAAATAGAACCGTCGATGCCTAGGTTTCATATTTTTGATTTAGAATGGGTAGAGATCCCAAGGTGAGCAGCAGGCTAGGAATTTAGGGTTCAGACAACGATTTAAGGCAGTAAATGACTAGAGCTATGAGAATTAGAGGTTCCGATTAAGTTTGGTTGAGTTACAGTGAGTTACAGTGATTCGAAATTTTTAATAAAAAAACGAAGCGTCGTTGTGAGAAAAAAAAGGATCGATAAAAGTACAAAGGACTTTCCCAATCATAGTCTACATGCAGTTTTTGTAAGGAAAGTATGCAAAGACTGCACACAAAGAGAAGTAGCATCAGACCCATATCAGTCAGTATATAAAAAATCAAACAGACATCAAATCACACAGAAATTTAATTTTATTAACAACATACATGTTTTTGAAGAGAACTTACGTAATTTAACATAAACACATTGAACAATTCAGGTCATTTTGTAGCAACGCGGGCCTTCTTATTCCAAGAGCTCTACAAACCCCTAACCGCGGTTATAAAAAGTCACTTTTTATGTGACATAATTAATGGACGTTCCCAAAGTGTGTTTGGGGAAAAGTCGAACAACCACCTTTGCAATGTTGGCTACAATCAATAAAAGAAGAAAGTGGACGGGCGAAGTACTGCAAGATGCGGAAGATAGTACCTCTTCTGGTTGGGTTGATCGTCAGCTTTGTTGATTTCCCGGCAACTACTTCCGAGAGTCTCGTACCTACTCCCGGATGAATTCTACGTTCTGCGCCTGAAGTTCGGGATTGTTCACCAGGCGCTTCTCCAGCCTCACGAACCTCTTCAAGACCAAAGCGCGGCAATCATCCAACGACAACATTTCGGACTCGTCACGATGGTATGTGGTGCGAAAGTGTGCATCTCCTCGGTTGATAGCTTCGGTACATCTGGCACTTCCTCGATTTGTCAGAACTTGGGCATCATTTACTCGACATCTACAAGGGAAGTGGGTTGAAATGCTCAACGGAAGCGTTGGAAATCTGTGGCTCGATGAAGACACCAGATACGATCCAACCAAGGTGAGTGTCTCGCAACTGTGGCTGGTTGTCTTCCATGATGAGCTGGCTTGGCTTCACTAAATCAAAGAACAGCTCTGTGATTTGTTGGGCGTGTAGAACTCGGGATCGGCCAGAATCACTCCATCGGGGGTGTTCCAATTGACGATGTTGATATTCGACGGTGGTATTGTGCTTGTTACTTTCGGCGGCACTTGGATACTCGGGACTTGAACTTCAGGCTCACTTTGTCCCGGGTCTCGGGTTGGTGATAGGAAGGTCAGCTGGTTGCTTAGTAAGGCCAAGACGGTTGGACGTCTCTTGCGTCACGAATATTATTCGGGATCCGTTGTCCAACAGGACACGGCATAGATGAGGGTGATTTTTCATGTCGAACACTTGCACCACTGTGGTAAACAGCAGCATGTTCTTGGCTGATTGAGCGATGTTCAACGAACAGGTGGTTGAAACGGGTGGTTCACTAGGGCAGGAATCTTCTGTATCGACGTCGATGGTTGCCTCGGAGCAGGCGGAATCGGTGGCGGGCAGGCCACCAGGATGAAAAACATTCACTGTGTGCCCTATCTGCATGAAGTAACGTGTGGTGCCGGCACTGGCAACTTGTAACACACTTTGCTGGATGGGCAGACAGTTGAAACAAACTCCAGCTACTCGTATCTTCTCGTTCTTCTGTGTTGAGATCAGGTTGTTCAGTGCACTGGATGTGGCGATGATCACGCTTGAGATGCACTAGCTGAAACTGCGTAGTTTTTCTGGGACTGGGACTCGATGACTTGTGCATACTTAGGAAGTTTTCCCCTCTTCTGGCCACACTCCCAGGACGCGGGTCGACTTGTCCAGGGCCGGAGTTATCAGTTCTACGTGCCGGTTGGCTTCGTTTTGCAGAGCTCGCAGATGCCCATGCTACTCCGCCGTCATTTTCTTCAGGGACAACAACCCTCGCTTGTTCAGCAACAGCATCTCCGATGAGGGCTTTATCGAGGTGATATAATTTAATTACGTTTCTATCGCTCGAGTTAGCCATCAGGGCCTAGAAGATGGCTTTTAAACATGAGAATATTGAAAGGTGGAAGGCAGCAATATGGTAACCATGCTAAGGACAATGCCTTTACTACTTCATTTTTTAAACAATATACATTACGGTGTTGTGAAACGTGTACACTCTATAACACAGGATACGATTTTCAATAAATCCAGCCAGCTAATCTGCTTCACTGACGATTCCTGATTAGTACACCAAACTGAAATGCGATGGATTGAAGTTTAGATTGAATTTACCTTATGGTTTGTTTGTTTGTTTGTTCATTTACGACACTTTACACATTCTTGTGCATTCGAGTCGGAGTTTTTAGATACAGAGTAGTTGTAGTTTCTAATTTCTTCTTCTCTTCTTCATATTTCTCTCCTTCTTTTTTGTTTTCTTCATTTCACATTTAATTTGTTCTTCTTCCTCATATTCACTATCTTCTTATTTTCTTTCAAAGTTGTTTGTATAGGTCACAGTTCGGCGGGGGCTCCATCTGTGAGTGTCGCACTTCACTTCTCTTAGCTGCGATTCTCTGGATTCGTACCATTTGATGCTCCACCAGTTCCTTAAGCGTTGTCTGATTGCTCTCAGTGTATCTTCCGGTGGGATTGGGATATCGATGGCCGGTTGCCGTCTAGCTTCGTTGGCAAGTCGGTCGGCTTCGGTATTCCCATTGACGCCAGCGTGGTCAGGGACCCAGCAGAATCGAACAATATGCTGCACTCCTTTGGGAGACTGTATGTTCCAGCTATGTCATTAGTTAGTGCCCGTTAGTTCTTCGAGCCGATCCGATGCTCGTCGAATCAATTGTTACGGCTCTTCGATAGCATTCTGATGGCCGTCAACGCTATCGCCTGTGTCGAAAGCAGTTCGAAGGGTAGTGTGCCCGCTTCGACTGAGTTGATCGGGCTGGTCACGAAAGCTCCAGAGCTAAACCGAACCATTCGGTTGTAGACTGGGGCGAGTGTTTGCAAGTTTGTTTTTCCTCCTCAGCTCATAAGTCCAACTCCGTAGATCAACTTCGCGGTACTATAGCTGAACTAATCTGCAGCAGAGTTGTTCGATTGTCACGTGGAAGTTTGGCGCCGATCATCTGCAGGATCCGTAGTCGAGACTCGTATGCTTTTTTCGCGGCTTTGCAGTGCTGCTTGAACAGGAAGACGGTTGATCTTCAGGACGGGGGTTCGATCGATGGTGATCTCTTGCGCCAAATCTCAACGCGCATTTGGGCTACAGTAGAATGTCTCCAACTTCGTTGCGGATATGGTGAACCCCACACTTTTCGCCCACTCGTCCATAGACATTAACAGCGGCCTGCAGTTGTCGGTGCAAACTTTCCCCTTTCGCACGTCGTCCCACGAGGAGGATGTCGTCCGCGTACAAAAGAATATCGACTCCGACGGGCATCACAAAGAAGATCGGCTGCGAGAAATAGTGTCACAGGCAGTACGGAACCTTGTGGCACTCCATTCTCCATGGGTACTCACGAGACTTGTGTCCCCTATGGACACCTGGAACGTGCGTTCTGAGAAAAATCTGCAGCAGATTCAGCATCCGACCACGTATTCGCCAAGACTTTAGCGTTTGCAATATGCCGTGTCTACAGGTGGTGTCGTTTGCTTCGACAGATCCAAAGACGCTATCAGGCAGTGCCCGTCGGTAGTAGGCAGCGACCGTTCAAGTTCGGCAAAGTACGTGTCGGTGCCGCGTCATGTACGAAAAGCGTGCTGACGCTTATCGAGCCGTCTACTTGACTTTAGCTCGGTGATTAGCCGCCGATTAATGATGCGCCCGAGGAGGTTCGCCATGCAGCTGGTGAGCGATATCGGCCGGAAAGCATTCGGTCCGGATCGGTGGCAGTTCGGCTTCGGTATTGGAACGACAATGGCATTCCGCCAGCTAGTGGGAAACTCCCACTGCGCCAGATACCGTTCAGCAGCTTGACTAGTGTCGTTTTCACAGCCAAAGGAAGACGTTGCCTTAGAGGATACCTAATCGAATCTGGGCCTGTTGAGGCGCCTCGCCCTTTGTCGAGGGCCCACAGAAGTTCGTTCATGGTAATGTCGATGTTATACACATCATCGTTGTTGTGCGAGAAATCTATGGACCCTCGTTTAACTACTGCTTTCGCCATCTGGAATGATGTAGGGTAGCAGGAAGTCACCGACCTTTCGCAGTAAACGTTCACCAGTTCTTCTGCCACTTCTTCGGGGTCGTCAGTGAACCCGTCCGCTCGCTTTAGGATTACCGGGCGTTGTTGCCGATTGCAACGCAAAGTATTTACCATCCGCCATAATTCGGTTACCGTGCTGCTTTGCGATATCTTCCCTACGATTTTGCCACGACTGTCCCTTCGCCTTGTTGACCGATTTTCATGTCGCTGCTTTTGCTTGCTGGAACCTCACCAATGCTTCGGGTTGATCTGGATCAGATTGCTGGAGACGTCGGAGTGATCAAAGGCACTTTCGCCGCTGTCAAATTGCTGCTTTTACTTCGGGACACCATTACGGTACCGCTATTGGCTCGATTCGTCCGCTGGTTCCTGGTATGGAATTTGTCGGTGCTGCGATAATTTCCTTCGTGAAGCTGCTCACGTCCCACTCGGCCTCTGACGTGATGGGCTCCGCTGTAAGCCGCTCGTACAACGACCAATCCGCTTGGTCGTACAGCCACTTCTGTCGAGCCGTTCGATGATTCGTCCATCCGGGAATGGACACTGTGATCGGGAAGTGGTCGCTGCTGTGCGTGTCCGACAAGGTTCTCCAGGTGAATCTGCGAGCAAGCCTCAAGGAGCAAAGGCTCACATCGATTGCTGAGGTGTATCCCGTAGCCGGATCGATGCGAGTGTGCGAGCCGTCGTTCAACACCACCAACTGTTTGGTCAATGTTGTCTCAGAGATAAATTGTCCATGCGAGCTCGATTGGTAAGATCCCCACGCTAGATGGTGCGCGTTGAAATCTCCCAGGAGTAGCACTGGAACTTCCAGCTGCTCAAACAACTCACCCAATGCAGCTTGCCACTTCGAAGACTTCTGTCAAAGTTACGTTATAGCGAGTCGAGTCGTCTTACCTCACATGCCGTTCAGAATATTCCTAAGAATACTGCTGTAATTTGCATAGTATATTATGGAAGAGCGTTATATTTGTCGTTCACTTGCCGTTAGACTTTCTGCGAGTCTCATTGAGCTAGGAAGACGAATCTATTATCGTCGCAACTGAAAACCGGAATAACCCACTAGCGCAAAACGGCATAACTCTCGTTCTGTGCGATTGAGTTGGCAGCAACCTTACTCAACAGGAGCAAGCAGGAACAAGTTCTATGCAAATCTTCAAGATAAAACTTTGGTGGAATTTTATTACAGCGATCGGAACATTCGGAATAAAAAAAACACATTTCTTCTATGTTTTACCTTTTAGTTTGTTTTGTTATGCCGTTTTCAAAAAAACAAAAGCTTAATTTCCGTTTCACCAAGATTTCCGTTTTCCTACGAACTGAATCCGCTTTACCTTTTTTTTTTCAACGGTGAACTCAATTTGTTCGAGAACGAGAATAGGGGTGTTTATCTCAGTGTTGTTTTATTCTTGGATGTAATTTCATACGTGTTTCCATTTACTGCATTAGCAATCCGATAACGTGTATGCGAATAGACTTGAATTATTTTTGTTTTTTTTTTTTGCTTTCTTCGACAACAATTATCGTCACAGAGAGAGAGATTTAAAGTCTGGATATTGTAAGAAAACGTGGGTTCGTTGGTTCCCCCTAATAAACTGTCTCATTGATTAGGGACTATGCTGCCTCCTAGATTCTGTAGATAATTTTAGTTACTGGCTTGGATTTTAACATTCTATTTTAAGCAGCAATTCTTTTAAATGTTTGTATTTTTTTCTTCTACTGGCTGGGAATGATTGATGTACCTAGCGAGGAAACGAATCGCATCCCGTTCTAATAATTTTATGCCGCACTCCCGAGCGAAACCCCTAAATGAAGGCAAACGAAAAGTTTTGGGGCCAGTGTTTCCACCAGCGACGAAAGTTTCACGATCTTTGTTCTATTTTCGATAGTTGTTAATAATTTTCGCGATGAAAGAGAATGGATTCTTATTTTCCCAGTCAAAGGAAAGAACCTGTCCGGTTGTTTTTTTGGAGTATAGTATCCGCTTTTATTGTATCCTTCTCTTCGTTCATCAGCAGCATTCCTTCCTAACTGTGTCAACATTTCTTTAAGTTTCTTTCATCATGTTTAGAACGTTAGTCGAAATTCTAACCGCATGGAGTGTAGTTTACCATTTAGCATTTAGTTACCGCAAATATATAGTTAAGCAATCCCATATTTTCCTCTCTCTTTCAACCCCCGTATCAACAGATTCCTTTTTGTCTTGCGTCCCTCCCTCTAAATCTAGAAAGGATATCTAGGAGTTTTTAATCAGTATGTGTGTCTGTGTGTGTGTTTATGTGTCGTGTTGTGACTTGCAGAAAGGACATTTTTTCTTGCTGCTCATGGTTTATATTTTTGTAAGATTTTCGTTTTTTAATCATAATTTAACAAAACCAAAAGGAAAATTGAAGAACAGCTGAAACAATGTCAGCGGTGACTGCCACGGTAGAGTGGAAATTGATGAGTAGAAGAAGTAATAGCAGTTCATTCCCGATTGTTGCTTTTGGTGGTTTTGTAGGGGTGTATTCTACAGGAGCAACAGACTGCGTCGTACACCGCACGTAAACGATTATGACGAAAACGACGACGACGACGATGCAAAAAAAAGAGCAACCAGCAGCAAGAGCAGATTTATACGATGTAACTTATTCCGTTCGGGTTTTGCCTTTCTTCCTTTCCCTAGGTTCTTAAGACCACTAGAAGCAGCTTCCTTCTGGTGGCTGTGTTAACTTTAGGTTTTCCTTTAACGTCATAATCCTACGGATCTCCTGAAGAATTGTCTTAATGGTGTAATCACGGTTCCATCTGTTCAGCACGGGAACCATCCGGTGGTCAACCTACAACGAGAGGGTTTAGTTAGTTAAGATCTAAAGTCGGCGTGACATCTGATAACTGGACACTCACCACTCCGTTTTGACTATTAATGCAGTTAATGTTAATCTTTGACAAAAACTTTAGCGTTGGCGGTTCGTCTGGATAGCGTTCGCCGCATTCTATTTTCAACGAGTACATTCTATTTTCGTATGGTGTCTGTAGAGAGAAAGAGAGAGATAAACATAAGTTACAGAGAGGAACAACAATTGCGAATTCGACCCAACTTACCCTTGGCGGGCCAATGATCATGCCAGTCCAGTGAGTGAGTGTCATATCGTCATCATTTTCCAGCCCCCAGGAAATGGTGCCATCGCCAACGCCCTTCTGTCCTGCTTCCAGCTCTTCCAGGAGTCGGAAGTTACGTGGTACCACTGCGGAAATAATACACGGGAATCGGTCGGTTAGTACGTGTAAAGGTGGATTACATAATGCTTTATGTTCGATTCAATGTAAGAGGTGTACAGATGGATACGGTAGCATTTTATGCAGAAAGTAATAATTTAATAAACGCTGTGTTTGCGGGACTACGCATGACAATGCATTAGGACGGTAGTTATTATTAGGTATTCCTTTATACCATTTTGGGTCAAGGTGTTTTCCATTTTGTTTATATTACTGAATTTTCACCCTTCTTGCAGAGAAGGAATTTGCCCGCTTCGTGGATACCCGATGTGAGAAAGGGATGCATGTTGAGGGAATGACTCAGATGTCGTTTGTCGTGTTTATGGGTTAGCGTCCGCTGGCGTTCGGTCAGAATGCTACTCGGGATCACTCGAGAGAAATGGAAATTTACTGTTAATATTTCAGCTATTGCAGGACCGATTTGGACGTGACCAGCCATAGAATAAATCAATTGAAGAAAGAAATCAATTTGACTCTAAACGATGAAGGTGTATGACTGGAAGATCGCAGCAAGCCGTGCTTTGAAGTTGACGTGTTTTGCTTTTGCTGCGTAGTTTTCGCTAAAATAAACATTTAAATTTATTTATTCAGCCAGAATAAAAAAGTTGAAATTATGAAATATAATAATGCTATATGTAAGACGTTGTGAAGTTAATTGTTACCCTCTCAAAGTGTGTTGTGATTGCGTTTGTTCAGACAGGTTATGCATCAGTAGGTTTTGCTCATTTCTTGTGTTTTAGTGCTTCGTCCCGCACCCGGACCAGCGTTTCTGCATTGGATAAGGATCTTGGTGAGGGCGTTTTAAGTTTTAGAAAATGTATCTTAACTATATACACGCCAGGATCAAGAATGTCTATTTTTGATTCTGGAAGTCATCCATTTGATATGTGAAGATTTTCATGCGGGGCTTATTGTACATGATGATGACCTCAGAACGTACGTGTATGAACTGGGTCGTTGGATTTTCAATAGAGCGCTCACCTTCAATCTCCAGGGCTAAAAATGTTTGCACTTTGTGCTTACTTATAAATCAACTAAGAAATGCAGACAAGTTTCTTCCATAAAAGCGCTACCGATCAGCGAGAGATTGATTGCACCCACCCACACACCCCAAACGATGAAGGTGTATGACTGTGAAGTTCGATCTATCATGCGAAGTTCATCGCAGGCGACCTGAACGCGAAACACCAATCTTGGATCTTTTCGGAAATATGTTTAGGCAGTTTGTTGACGCGCAATCTGTCTACCTACCTACGCATCAAATTGCAATGGAGTTCGTGAGGCAATATCAAGCGGGATTCATGTTAGCCCGCGCTACTACGGACCAGATTTCCGCGACTCGGCAAGTGCTGGATGTCGCGAATATAACGTACTCACACAACACCTTTTCTTCGAATTTAAATCGGCCTACGACACGATCAAGACCAGCTATGGGAGATCATACATGAATATGGATTTCCAGAAATACTGACACGGTTGGCCAAAGCATTCCCGTAACGCTGGTAGATCACCTTTTCGTGGTGCGTTACGGGGTATCAGATCTACCACCGAACCCTAGTCCGAATTAATTCAAACTAGGGAACATAAAGGGTGATACGGTCAAAATTTGGTCAATATCAACTTGACGTATTTCTTTCAATTTTGCATTTAAAAAACCTGAACACCCCTCATTTTGAAGGTGTGTGTGTGTGTAGAATGTTGCTCCTATTTTGATTTTGGAATTCACTCTTCAGTTGTCAAAATGCCGTCCAAGCAAGAAGAGCAGCGTATCAAAATATTGCTCGCGCATCGCGAAAATCCGAGCTACTCGCACGCAAAGTTGGCAAAATCGCTAAAAGTTGCCAAATCAACCGTTACAAATGTAATTAAAGTGTTTGGGGAACGTTTGTCGACAGCCAGGAAGTCTGGATCGGGGGAAATCGAAAACCGGAAGCCGCTGAGACGACAAAGAGAGTTGCCGGTAGTTTCAAGCGAAACCCTAACCTATCTCTTCGAGATGCCGCAAATAAGCTGGGTGTATCGTCTACAACCGTGCATCGAGCCAAAAACGAGCCGGACTATCGACTTACAAGAAGGTAGTGACTCCAAATCGCGATGATAAACAAAATACGACGGCTAAGCGCGATCCCGGAGGCTGAACACGACGATGCTGACGAAGTTTGACTGCGTGGTAATGGACGACGAAACCTACGTCAAAGCCGACTAAAAGCAGCTTCCGGGACAGGAGTTTTATACGGCAAAAGGAAGGGAAAGGTAGCAGATATTTTCAAGCACACGAAACTGTCAAAGTTCGCAAAGAAATATCTGGTTTGGCAAGCCATCTGTACCTGTGGCTTGAAAAGCAGCATTTTCATAGCTTCCGGGACTGTCAACCAAGAAATTTACGTGAAAGAGTGTTTGAATAAACGTCTGCTGCCTTTCCTGAAGAAACACGGTTGTTCCGTACTGTTTTGGCCGGATTTGGCATCTTGCCATTACGGTAAAAAGGCCATGGAGTGGTACGCCGCCAACAACGTGCAGGTGGTTCCCAAGGACAAGAACCCTCCCAACACGCCAGAGCTCCGCCCAATTGAGAAATACTGGGCTATTGTCAAGCGGAACCTAAAGAAGACCAAAAAAACTGCTAAGGACGAGCAGCAGTTCAAGGCAAACTGGCTTTCTGCGGCGAAGAAGGTGGACAAGGTGGCTGTACAAAATCTGATGGCAGGGGTCAAGCGTAAGGCCCGGCAATTCGGATTTGGAAAAGCGGAAGCCTAACTGAATATTTTTCCTGAATTTTATACTAAATGAACTTGAAAAAGAAATTTAATTTGATATTTTAAATAAACGATTTCACCGATTTACACGCGTTTTCCCTTGACCAAATTTTGACCGTATCACCCTTTATTTGTTTTTGTAGTCAAAGGAACGTATAATAGTCCTTATTACATTTTATGTCTTGTGAAAAGCGATAATACTCGGATTCATCCACCGAGGTTAAGCTTGGAATAAGGAAAACATTGTAAGTCTTCATTTATGAGAATTCTCATTTTCTATTTGATGTTCTATAGTTTGAAGTGGTGGACTAGGGTTCAGATACATGGTCAATATCGGAGTTATTGTTGGTTTTGTTTGCAATGAATCCGGATTTGACTGATAAAGGGGCGCACCTTTAAAGAGTGCTGTCACAAACAAACAATGACAACTGTAACAACACCAAATGCTTCATCATTTCTCAATAGTGATGAAGTAACTCGACATGCACTAAACAAAGGACACAGGATATACTACAATAGAACAATTACAGGGTTGTTACGAAAAGTCCGAAAATAAATTCGCGCCAAATCCGCGCGAGTTCAAAATCAAATCCGCGCGAGTTCAAAATCAAATCCGCGCCAAATCCGCGCGAATTTAAAATTAAATCCGCGCCTTCAAATCCAATCCACACACGAATGTTCTATAACTTATCAAGCGATGGGGAACGGCTTCATCAGTAGGCGAACCTATTTCAAACAAGGGGTAAACAATAACATGAATCACTCGTTTTTGGCAGTATGCTACAAATAATAAAAGTAGACTTTTGATTAATTTCCTTCAGAAAAACCCAGCGCTTGGTATAGGGTCTCGGTGCAGCTAAAACCGTTCCCCACAATAAGATTGTCTGCGTTTTTGAGCCAAATAGATGCATTGTTCAAAACAGGAATATAATTGAAAACTTCAGTGTGAAATAAAACCTGTAAAGAGGGAAACATAAGTCACGGTGAGCTAAGTCAAATAAATTGACCGATAACCAACTTAATAAAAATGTCCAGACAAAAACAACCAATGACCCAAGATGTGATCCACGCTGGCCAAGTCCACCCCTTAAGGAGCACAGGACGTTTGAGTGAGTGATGAAAGCACTCGAACACAACCGATATGTAAAGTATGTCAAAGAGAATGATCCATGTTTTGTCAATGGTGTATCAAGATAGGTACGTATTTATTTAACATATACGTCATAACATTTAATTGTTCTCAATAGCCTCCATATGAGCTTTTTCCCTTTTTGATTGTTCCTCCTGCTGGATGTTATCTTTTTGTTTCAAAAGAACTTTCAGGAATGATGTTTCTGGATTATTGGATGTCATAGCTCTGATTTCTTTTTCCATCAAATTAAAAATATCTTCTTTAGCCTTTCTTTTCATTCCTACAACTTCTTCTTGCTTTTTGATCTGGTGCCTTGCTTCCTTCTTTGCTTTTTTCTTATTTTTTTGTGCCTCCACTAATTCAAAATCTTTCTTTTGTTTCTGTTTGGATTCGTAAGATTGCCTCGCAAATTTCGCCTTCAAAATCAAGTCCTTTGAAACAACAAATCAGGTTATATCATTCTCAAAAAAATGCATGCCACTCAAAATATGTTTACGATTATTGAACTGCTGTACACTGAGCCTAGTTCGCTTTTCCGGTAACACATGCTTAGATAGTGAAAATTTTCTTTCGACCTCTGCATTAGAATGAGATACGCAAGTTACAATGTTGAGCAATGTTCTCATTTCAGAGAAACTATCGTCCTGGAATAAATATCAAGGACTTCCAAATCTGTTTATGATTCAACTGTTTTAGTTGACAACTTGACACTTGCAAGTACTAGTTCTTCGTGAATTTTAGATTTGTCTAATTTAAAATCAATAACATCGACTAAGTGGACGATCTCTTAGATGGAATCCTTATTTATGATCCTTCCAACCTTGAAGTTGCTGACTAGTCTAATTCATTCGGAACATCTTTGGAAAACAAATACGAGACGAAAGCCTTAGTGTGGTCTTCAAAATGCTTATTGAAATGAGATGTTTTAAGTTGATTTCCTGCAGCGTCAAGAATGGATTTGTAAATAATTACATCCGTATCCTTAAGAAAATCTTCTTCCATTAGCATTTGGTTGTTGATAGCTTCCGTTATCTGTTTTGAATCGTAAACTCTTGACATCATAGTGACCAAAAATGCGAGAATCCTATCATAAATATCGAAAAGAATAAACTCATTCGTTTCGAGATACTTAAGCAACTTTTCCGTTTCTCCCGCTGATTCAATCACAAAAAGAACCTGCTCTTTGATCTCTGGCAGCATTAAAATCTTTAAAATTTCTTCTTCATAAAAGCTCCGTTTTACCAGCCCTTGCAATTTCTTTTTCAAAGAAACTAAGTGGTTGTAGTTTGAAAGAACCACTTCTGGAGCTGGTCCGAGAGTTGCCCATCGGGTTTGAACATGCTTTTGGAAACGTTTAGGCTTGGTGATGCAGCTTTCTTTGAATTCTTCCCACTTCGACGGAACGACAAAATAATAGTACAGATACTTTGCCAAATCAGAAACAACATATCCAAACTGTTTGATAGCAGCCCCTCTACAAGCACGCAGTGCATTTTTTTTGTGTTGGCAACACAGCACTTAAAGGCTGCAATTTTGACAGCCTGCTTTTTACATTACCCTGACACTGAAAATGAACACGCTCTGGTTTACTCACTTTGTTAATGCATTTAACTCATTCTGCACGGAAAAAAATCTGTGCCCGGATCCGTGAACTGCAGTCATGAATTCGAGAACAAGCAAAAATACACCGTGAACTGAATCACGTAATCATGAACAAAATCACGTTTTAGGTAAAAATCCTGAAAACGTGAACTAGATCACGGTCCGTTTTCATTTTCGTGAACGCTTTTGTTTCTGTGTGGGTATACATATCAATATGGTGTTGAACGAATCCGCGCCAGAACGAATTTTATGAACAAATCCGCGCCAAATCCGCGAAAATCGCGAAATCCGCGCTGCCGTAACAACCCTGCAATTACTGGTCGCAGTGATTTATGGCCCGTACAGAGGAAAAAAATGCAACGATGGATCGAGTGATATGTGTCGTCCGAGTCTCAAGGACACTCTCGAGTCCCTTCAAATCTCGAAGAGGGTTACGGTAAGGTGATAAACTATAGTGTTTTCTACTTAACTTTACATAGGAGGATGTGATTCAAAGAGCTGGGATAGACACAAGTTGAAGTTTTTGGCTTCGCGACGTTGATATCGTAGCATGTAACTTTGAGACGATGGCGAAAACGTACATCAGGCTTAAGACTGAAGTTAGTAGGATTGGGCTTATGATAAATGCGTTGAAAACAAAATACATGAAAGGAAAAGGCTCACGAAAAGTCTATGGCCTAGCATAGGGGCCCAGGTGATAAAATCGAGGTAGTAGACGAATTCGTGTATCTGGGCTCATTGGTGATCGCCGATAACGACACCCACCAGCAGACAATACAAAAGCGCATTATGGCTGACAATCGTACCTAATTTGGAATCCGAAGGACGCTGAGATCGAACAAAGTTTGTCGAACTACAAAGTTTGACTGTCTACAAGACATTTATCAGACCGGTAGTCCTCTGCGGCGACGAAACATGCACATAGCTTGTGGAGGAGTGTCGATGAAAGACGGAACGCGCAGGAGGCGAATGAGCCACAAATTGCATCAGTACCTCCCACTGGACACACCGCTAAAATCGGTGGACTTATCGGTTGAAAATGTCGGACAACAGCCCAGTTAAAATGACTGTCGACCTGTGGACCCTTAACAGATAGCGTTGTTGGCGAGGGACAGTCATTGGCCGAATAGAATGGAAACAATTTCTATGTACAGCAGAGGCCACACCGGTCTTGGTCTGATTTGTAAGGTAAGTAATCTGCAAACCACTAATGGTAATGGTTTTTCCCGAGCTTTCAGACTTTGAAGCGATCACTCCGCCGACAGTTGGGATACTGCAATTCTTGATTTCTTCAGTAGACTTTCGTGTATGATTCTATGCTGGTATCCTACGAAATTATGCCGACTGCTCAGTTGTCCTCCCCGTGGGGCCGAGTTTGGATCGTACAGCAATTAGCCTCCAATTCTGGTAACACCAGCGGCCCATTTTACCGTGAATCAGAAAAGTAGCGTACTTCTCTTATACCTTCGCTTCGATGGAGGCATTCACTTCACACACCTCCGATAATATATATCCGCAAATGATCCCTAGTTCAACTGATTTTTGTTTTTGAAGCTTATCTACTCATACGGAGGTACGAAATATATCAGACCATTTCAGAATAAACGAGATGCTGTTTTAAAGTCCGTCGCTTTTGGTGGCCACACAGTTGCTCTAAGATGATTCCACACGGAACAAACGTTCTACTATTTAATCTTTTCTGCGAGGCGACCATAAAGTTGTCGCGGTTTATTGTTCACATTAGGAACGCATTTCGGTAGAGGCAATAATTGTCCCCGGACGCTCTCCAGTAAATTACCAAGGTTCTCCACATCGTTATGTGTGAATATGGGAAGTATCCCAGAGATGTATATCCTGTGGTTTGCCTATTAACACATTTTGCTAAATCCTAGAGGGTTTGAGCTGTTTAGTGGAATACCTGTAACTAGAAATCAGAAGAAAAATTAGTATTTTCCATTTAATTCCAACTACCTTTGCTTATCTTGACAGATACGCGTATTTCGTCTACAATGTGCAGACTTCTTCAGTGTCTCGTACCAGTCGAGTACGTTAGTACGAGACACTGAAGAAGTCTGCACATTGTAGACGAAATACACGTATCTGTCATGATAAGTAAAGGTAGTTGGAATTAAATGGAGAATACTAATTTTTCTTCTAATTTCTAGTTACATTTTGCTAGTCTGTAGAAGTGTCGGTTTGTTAATTTAATTCAAGGATTCGATTCCCGATGCAACCGACTTTGGGTAGTAAATTCGTTCGACTGCCTTAGACTAGCTTATCATTGTGCTTGCAACACACTAATGGATGCTTTGAAATATTAAAAAAAAAAGCTAACATTTCAGCTGATAGTAGCAAGGATGCTTTGTTAAAACTGGATCCACAGTCCAAAAAATAACTAGTTTTTGAATGTTAGTGTACTATGTTGCCTGAAAAGTCCCGAGCGATTTTCTATTTTTTTATTTCATCCGAATAGTACTCTATCGGAAGTCTATCTTTTCAGGTTTGGAAATAAATAGAAGTTTCTGGGGGCCAAATCTGGCGAATACGGTGAGTGGGGAACCAATTGATACCGAATTTCATTCAATTTTGTCTTGAGCAATTGAGGATGAATATGAGCAGGCGCATTGGCGTGATGATAGAGCACACTTTGTCTCTGCAAATGCGGCCGTTTTTTTCTGCACTTCAAACGATCCAATAACGCTGCATAGTATGCGCCTGTTTTAGTTTTACCTTTTTCAAGATAGTCGATGAATATTACACCATGCGCGTCCCAAAACACGGAGGCCATAACCTTTCTCGCCAATTGTTGCTTTTTTCGGGCGCTTCGGAGCACTTTTGGCCGGTGAAACCCACTGTTTTGCCTGCTGCGATGACTCTGGGGTATAGTAATGGATCCAAGTTTCATCCATGGTTATGAATCGGCGCACAAACTCCTTCGGATTGCGTGTAAACTTGCTCAAATTATCCTGAGAGTTTGTAACACGAATGCGTTTTTGGTCCATTGTAAGCAAACGCGGCACCCATCGCGCGCAGAGCTTCTACATACCCAACACGGAATGCATGATGTTGCCAATTCGTTCCATTGAAGTGCCTAAAGCCTTAGCTAGCTCGCTCAATTTCACTGTTGGGGCCTCCAATACTATATCATGGATTTTATCGACGTTCTCTGTTGTAGTGACCTCATTTGGGCGTCCAGAACGCGGTGCGTCAACGGTGCTCGTACGGCTACAACGGAAATCAGCAAACCACTTTGGTTTCGGCAGCCGTTTTCTTTCGTAGAAAATAGTATTTTATCAAAACCCGAAACTGGGATTTTTCCATTTAAAAAAAAACATGCTGATCGGTCTCTTCCGTCTCTTCTCACTGTTGTCACTAATGAATGCGTGGACAGAAATGGCTGAAATTTTAACAGCCGTCATTCAAGGAGTCAAGCTCATAGAAAATGGTTCACATGGGCGATTACCAACGCCATCCGTAGGAAATTAAAGGGACTTTTCAGGCAGCCAAGTATCACCTAGTTAAATAGTTACAGTTACAGTTTAAAGAAGTTTGAAAAAGAAAGGCCTAATTAATTTTCCGAAAAACCATCAATACAACTCAGCTCTCAGAATATGAAGATCAAAAAATCTCTCACAAGATGTATTTATTCCATCTCATTTTCAGTTTAATTTTCAAAGACATCCCAATCAAAACTTATCTCGCTGCGTAGGAAACCGTCCCATCGTAGACCGAATTGCATATTGATAAAGAGAAATCTTAGCAGTGACTCAGGGAAAAAGTTCATCATTTGCTTTACGTCGTTGCTGTTGTTTTGGAACCAAATTCAAGGTTTTTTTTCTACAAAACGAACCTTGTGGGCGTGTATCCAGGCAAACAATTGATCTTGTCCAAAGGGTTCAATTCCGATAGTTCTACCCCACCCTACCAAGGACGTTTGGAATACATGATGGAAACATTAGGTGTTCCTGCCGCCTAATTAAGATGCAGTCGTTGACAAAAGAAAAACAACGGGAAAATCGAAGTCTGCGCACATTTAGAACGGTTCTAATATGGTGAGTTTGTTATCCTACGTGACATCGCCGCGTCGCAATACCAGAAACGAAGACGAAGGAGAGAAAAAAGTGGACATATTTGTCATCTTTTTTCACTCTTCATTTGTGCTTTGCAGGCAGGCAGCCAAAAATAAATGTCGTCCTGCGATGATCGATTGACGATGCATTTTTCCGAACAGAATGTGATAACGAGGATTAGAATATAGCTACAAGATTGGTAATTGTTTTGGTAACTTACCCACACCGGTTGTGGATGCCATTACAGGCTGATGCTTGCCGCTCAGGTTGATGTCCCGACGAAAGGAAAGGCTCCTGCTGTTTCGGGAGCAAAACGAACGAAATTAGTTTTTTTTCCTTGGTCTCTCTGCTAGGAGTGTGCTGGTGCTTCTGGCGGATTATTGATGAAAACCAGGCGAACAGAGAAGAAAAAGCAAAACTTGAAAAATGATGGAAACGTCAAGTGCTACATGTGAAAAAGGATCAAAGCTTTGCGGCAATCGTGAATCGATATCGATGGAAAAAAAATAACCGAAGTTTCTTTTCCCCGTATAACTTTAACAAGCTTTACGATTTATTTACGTGATTTTCACTTTTCCGTAAGGAGGCTTTCAAAATGAAAATAATGCCGCTAATTGCATGCATAGGCCTTTCCGCCAATCGAACTCGACTTGATTTTATTTCACCTTGTCGCTTTTTCCGTTTTCACGTCACCACCACCAGCTCGCCGGGTTCCTCTTCTATGGGAGAGCTTTTTTCCCCCTGAGCTACTCTTTTCACTCCACGCACACACGTATGGAACAGCCAAAACTAGCTAATCGGATCGTTCCAGAGATAAAATTCACAAACCGAATGCGCCCACGGTCCGGTTTGTTGCCATTCACTGTTTGGATATCCGTAACAGATTCCCGTTGCAAACAAGGGCCCACAAAACTTACAATTTTCGCGTATTTTGTCGCACAAATTGGTCTGACTCTCAACTCCTTTTCGTGACTAAACTTTTTTCAGCCTTGCCTTGCGTTTGCGAGTCTTCTTCTTTGAACTGATGTTTCTCCGTCGTCGACGGTGCCGCGGCGAAAAGACCTAGTCGATTGTCGATTTTCGACAGGCGAAAATCGACCAACAAACTTCAAAGTCAAGTTGTAAGAAAATTTGAAACGCTGAAAGAAATTCAAGCAAAAAGACAGACTGCAGCACCGTACGATCAGCTTACTTAACATATAAAATTGTGTTTATCTGAATTGAATACTATTTTTCACTCATTTTACCTAATTTCAAGTGATGAGGATGAAATTTGAGGTAAATAACACCAAATTATTGGTTGATTGGCCGTTTTTAAATTGTTGGAATGTTAACTCGTTTACAATCAGAAGAAATAGATCAATCATTGAGGATAAGGGAAGGTCCATTAGTTATGTCACGCAGTAAAGGGGGAGGGGGGGTTTGGGAAAACGTTACGATCCATACAAAAAAATTTGAGGTTCGATACAAAAAACGTAACAAGGGGGGAGGGGGAGTTTAAAAAAGTCAATTTTTGCGTGACGTAATTAATGGACGTTCCCTCAGAGTTCCCATCGTCAGTTGGTGCTTTCTATTGAGGTGAAACGAGAGGGAGTCCTTTTTTTTAAAAAAAAATCTTTATTATGGTGACTTTTAGGCTCCTGTGCTAGTTCGTCACCTGGAGTCCTTTTTTCATATGAATTAAAGGTTAGGTTCATCTTCACTTCACGTTTTTGAGACTAATAAAAACAAGCAACGCTCAAATTGCTCACCAATGATCCAGTGTGTTCACTCAGGCAAATAAACTTAAAAATTTCATAAGGTTCAACTTATGAACGATTCTTTGAAATATCATAAGGCTGACTTGTGAATGCATTTTGACTTACACGACGTTGTTGTTGTACACATTTAAGCTTTCCTGATTACAAATGTTGATGTACACAAGTGGTCAAGTTGCTCGACCCATAACCTCAACGTTCAAGGTTCGAATCCAGGTTACTCCATATTTTTTTTCAACATCATTTCTAGGGTTTTTTTTTCATTTGGGTGAATCTGTAATTGAGAGACTCTTTGATTACTTTCTCTTTTATTCATATTCCATTCAGCGTTACGTTTTTCATTCATCTATTTATAGATTATGGTAGCCAGCATTGTTGTGTTTCTATCTGTACTAAAGAATCCTTCAAAAGATTTATAATTGCGCTGTTATAAATGAAAGAGAGCGAGAGAGGAGGGAGCCTCTCATTGTTAGTTTCGCCCTTTTGAAAAAAAATCCTAGATTATATTTCATAAGGCAAATTTATGAAATTCATACTGATTTCTAGTGGCAAGCAATCTTATGAACATCGAAAGTATATGTTACTGAATGTAGAAATCTAAGATTTAGGGGAAACTATAATGGCTGGCCTACAATTGATTCGTTGCAGACGCGTCTGCGCAAATTTGTCAGTTTTCCCATAGATTTTCTGTCAAATTTACGTCAATGGAACGCAAAAGTATCTATTGTGAGTGACCCACAAGCTTTCGGATGGCAGAGATATAAAAGAGATGTATCCCAGATAGCGAAGCCTAGTACAATTGAAGTACGATTGAAGTAGTCAAGTCCCCGTTCCTACTTCAATCGTACTTCCCATCCTAGTACAATCGTACTTCAATTGCACTTCAGATGTTACAACCGATGGACTTGAAATGTCAAAATAGTTTGCGGTTCATTTCAAATTTTGGCAGTTGATTGAAGGACACTTGAAGTCCATCTTTGAACTAGGATTGTACTAGGACTGTTAACTTCGCTCACCACCATGAGGCACCAAGAGTGGACATTAATATTTTTGCTAGAATAAAAGATATGAAGAGAAAGTGTTGAAAGATCCGTCAGTGTACGGTAGGTTGGAAATAGAACAGATGTTTGAAAATTGAGCGAAAGAGCATGGGTAGAGTAGTACTCGAACCAAGCACGTCACCCTTTGCCTAACACCCCACTGCGGGGTAGGTCGAGGCACGCTACCCCGCAGTGGGATGTTAGGCAAAGGCAAGTCATCTGGCGTTCGACATCTCCGCCCAGGTAACCAATAAGCATTATCATATGCAGTAAATCAACCCTAAATCTGCATTTCAGATGCTACAAGCATTATAGTAGCATTATATCAGCATCTTGAATGCTAGCTGTTGTACCATTTCAAATGCTATTTAAATGCTTGTAGCCTGTAATAAGCATTTCGAATGCAAAATAGCATTAATGAAGCATTATCATAGCATTGCAGTAAAGCAGCCGTATATTGGGCCAAAAGTGGCATTTATATTGCATTTAAGGCGTCATAAATGCTTGATTGGCTGCCGTAAAGACGCTTTGGAACCTAGGGGCGCGACTCTTCCGGATTATCTTAGATTTAGAAAAGAAATGATGTTTAATCAAAATGTCTTGCCCAAACCGGATGAAATTTAGAAAATTCTAAAATAATCCGATTTAACCAAATTATCGTATTTTATCGAACGAAATCGTAATAACCGATTCACATCTCTTTCTAATCGACCAGTGTTGAGGTCATCGCTACACGCAAAAAAAAGTCGCAGTAGAAACTACCATTTCGAGGGTTAAATTAAGCGCAATCACCAACAATTTTCAGCTGACTATAAATGCGTTTGATTTTACCATGCCTGCGATAAGATCAACCATGTTGCGGTTGATATCAATATGAGGTCTGTCAAATATACCAGAAATGTTGAAGGTTTTACTATAAACGTAGTAAATTTGACTGAAGTTTCATGGTAGTTTTAAAGATAGACATAGTCGGTTGAAATGGTATTTTTTACTACAAGATTTTTTCCTGTGTATAAAAGATATTCGACGATTTTTCAAGATTTCATCCGATATTTCGATATAGTCGATTTTTGCTAAATTTCATCGAATATTGTGCCTTTAACTTATTTAAGTATATTTTGTATAGAGTGTCCATTGGCAACATTGGCTGTCAGCTTGGCCAATAGAAGAATCCAAGTTGAAAAAAGAAGAAGACACCGAGTGGTGATAAATCTGACAGCTCCCATGTTAAAGTATAGGACGAACGTTTTAAAATGCTTCTAATAAATTCAAATGAAATTTTAATTAATAGCGGTTTGTTGTATGATGTAAGAAAAATCCTAAACTGCAGAATAGGGGCATTATTTTGATTTATTTTTTATTTTTCTGAAAATGTCTTTATTTAGTAGTTTTGGATTTTTCTTACATCATACAACAAACCGCTTTTAATTAGAATTTTATTTGAATTTTCTAGAATCATTTTAAAAGTTTCGTCCTATACTTTAACATGGGAGCTGTCAGATTTATCACCACTCGGTGTCTTCTTCTTTTTTCAACCTGGATTCTTCCGATGAAAAAAGGAGCGAAAAGCGCAGCGATGTGGTATCACATACCAGGCGAGTCAGTAAATATTGTGGCGTGATGCGAACCCCGATATGGTGCCACACCTCCACCACATCAGTGGGCGCCTGGCCTTAGTAATGATTGTAAAAACCGGAAAAACCCACTAGCGCTTAATGATTTTACTCTATGTCCCTATGTTTGCATTGTGGCGCATCCAGTGAGCTGTACAGCGCATCTGATTTTCTCCACTAGATGCGACACTTTACTGCCATATGGAAAAGCAGTTAAATTGATTTGCACGAGTTTTTTTTTCCGGTTTTGAACTGCAACGAGAATTATTCTTTAAACAACAGGAAAAATGAAGTTGATTGTAAACGGAAATGTGTGTTGTTTCAACCATTTTCGTTTGTTTGTTTCAAATAGCAATTCAGTTTAAATCATACTAAAATTTGTTTGAAACAAACCATCAGCGTTGGTAGAATCAACCAACAAATCTGTTTCTTTTCGTAGCTGCCATTATGAACGTACACGATCAAGTAAAATCGATCAAAATCGTGACTTAAACGCCCTTATCGGATGAAATCCGATCAAATCGGATGAAATCGAAAGTGGCAGAAATTATTTAACCATATTTAGATTAATAAGAGTTAAAAAATGAAAAATGGAAAGAATCATGGATAAATCAAACTTATCCACTATGAATGGATTAATGTCGCACCCGAGGGGCGCGCAAGAGCGTTTGAGTACGACACACAAGCTTTGAAAATAATTAAAATCACTCAAAATTACATCCAATTTTACTTTAAATACAAAAAGTACTCAATATAAGTTTAAAATAACTATTGAATGCAGTTTAAATACCTTAACTACAATTAAATTCATTTTGATTACTCTATAGAACCATTGAGTACCCATAGACTACTTTTAATACACCTTTTAATGATTTACTTTGAGTACATTAAAATACACAAACGGTACCCAACATACTTTTTAAATACTTTTAAATACTTTCAGTACCAATAAGAAAGGTTTGATTACATTTGAATACCTTCAGTACAATTAAGTTTATAAAAACTACAGTTCAGTATATTAAATACCATGAAGTACGGAGTGATTATCATTGATTATGTTTTGATTACAATTAAGTTATTTTGGTATCAATAAATACATGTTATTACAATACAATTGTTGTCAGTACAATTGAGTACACATTGATTGCAAATAAGTACTTGAATACGTGTAGGTACAGATTGATTAATATAAAACTTGTTGTTCACTAGTATTATAATTACCAAATATTGGTTATAGGCAGATGGACATCTGACTGGAATCTTTGATGTCTGACAGCTATCAGCTTATGACAAATATGTGTTCATTGTAAAAATTATGTACCACCAACTTAAAAACCATTACTGCTCATAAATACATAACAGTCTCATTAACATTGGGATTTAAGCAAAGTTGTGGATGTTAGTTTAGGCTTCTGTTTTTAGCAGGATACATTATGATGATACTTGTGTTTGAATGAGTTCATAGAGTATCGTAGAAGCTTACACACTTAGAAAATTTTACAGTATTCGGTAATTTTTTACCGAACTTTCAACAGCTGAACGTTCGGTAATCCGATTCACCGGATTTCGGTGAAATTTTAAAGTATTCCGGTAGAAAAATTATCGGAACTTGTCAAATTTTACCGAAGTCCGTTAAATTGGATTACCGAACTGTTAAGCTGTTGAAAGTTCGGTAAAAAATTACCAAACACTGTAAAATTTTCTAAGTGTGTATGCATTTTTAAAACATATTCAGTAAAATTCTATTTATTACGAACCAGCTTTAGTACATTAATTACAATGGAAGAATCCAGGTTGAAAAAAGAAGAAGACACCGAGTGGTGATAAATCTGACAGCTCCCATGTTAAAGTATAGGACGAAACTTTAAAATGATTCTAGAAAATTCAAATGAAATTCTAATTAAAAGCGGTTTGTTGTATGATGTAAGAAAAATCCAAAACTACTCAATAAAGACATTTTCAGGAAAATAATACATAAATCAAAATAATGCCCCTATTCAGCAGTTTAGGATTTTTCTTACATCATACAACAAACCGCTATTAATTAAAATTTCATTTGAATTTATTAGAAGCATTTTAAAACGTTCGTCCTATACTTTAACATGGGAGCTGTCAGATTTATCACCACTCGGTGTCTTCTTCTTTTTTTCAACTTTGATTCTTCTATAGTCGGATTGTATTTTTAATAGAAATAAGTCAATGGAATTCATTAAACGAATTACTTGTTTTATATATCTATATATATTTTATATATTGTTTTATTGACTGATTACATTGATGATTAATTATGTTTGTTTAAATTTTTGTTTCATATAAAGTGGAAAACCAAAAACAAGTTTGAAGGGTTAAAGTAATTTTACATTACATTTTTGCGTACATAACATTCAAACGATATAGGTATCAGCGGAAAAGATTGATAGATTACTATGATTAATTTCAAGAAAAATCAATCAATCAATCAATCAAAAGAAACTTGAATGTTTTTGCTCATCCACTTTTTACTCTTCCATTTTGTTTAAGTGCTTTTGTTACTTATTAAAATAGTTTTAGGTACTTTTAAGTACTTTAAATACTCTTGTAATTCTATGGAATACTTAGAGTACACGTTTAATGCGTCTGAGTATTTTAAATACTTTTTAAATGCAGTTCAATACTTTGAATAAACTAGAAATACTTTTGAGTTCTATGATTCCTCTTGAATTACTTTTGAGGAATAGAAATACTCTCAAAGTACTTTTAAATGTTTGTGTATTCCATGAATTCCAAGAGTATTTTTAATACAACGCACTCTATACAATCTTTTGCGTGCCCCTCGGTCGCACCCCTAGTTTGGAACTGCTTATTGGTTACCTGGGCGTGCTGCACACCGTACGCGAAAAGGTCTGGTTCTAGTCGTGCACCCAGGTAACCAATAAGCATTTGCATATGCAGTAAATCAACCCTAAATCTGCATTTCAGATGCTACAAGCATTATATTAGCATTATATCAGCATCTTGAAGGCTATCGGTTGTAAAGCTGCATTTTAGGTGCTGTTTAAATGCTTGTAGCCTGTAATAAGCATTTCGAATGCAAAATAACATTAATGATGCATTGTCATAGCATTACAGTAATGCAGCCGTATATTGGGCCAAAAGTGGCATTTATGTTGCAATTACGGCGACATAAATGCTTGATAGGCTGCCGTAAAGACGCTTTGGAACTGCTTATTGGTTACCTAAGCATGTCTGCACTTAGAAAATCCGTTAAATCGGATTATCGAACGTTCAGCTGTTGAAAGTTCGGTAAAAAATTACCGAATACTGTAAAATGTTCTAAGTGTGTGATCATTGTCAGTACTTCTCGGGCGGCTTCGACATCGAATCGCATTGAACATATCTTGATGGGGATGTTGAAGAAGTCGATGTAGTCACGGTTGCCATGCCATCGAATGGTGCACAAGATTTAAGGCTTGTTCGTGAGAAAATCTGGACACCCCAAAATACGTATATCTCTGGAAATACTTCATCAACGCGTGAAATATTTCGCAGACTGATGAACGTATGTCTGTTCTTTGTGTACAATCAATTTTTGGTGACACTACAAGCTTTTAGACCGAAAATGGCGTCGACAGAAGAGCAAGTGCGAAAAGCATTGTGTGCGGTCGCAATGAAAATCCGGATCTGTCAGTAAGAAAACTTGCAAAAAAGCTTGATTTCCCTGCAATCACTGTCCATAACGTTCTTAGATCTTTCGATACACGTTTTACAACAGCCAGGAAGGCTGGGAGCGGAACAAAAACGGATCTTAGGAACACAATTAGGAAGTGAAGGTGAAGCAAATACTTCAGAAGAGACTAGATCTTTTGATACGTACTGTGGCTAGAAAAATAAAAATGTGCCCAGCTTTCGTGCATACTTCCAAGCACCGGAAAAGTATAAAGTCGTTCAAGGTGAAAACTGTACCGAACCGTAATGATCAACAGAATGTGGTGGCTAAAGCCCAGGCTTGCAAGTCGTATCGCGAATATTTGACGTTTTTGAGTTTTTCTGCGTGACAATGGACGTTGAAACGTATGTGCTGGAAGACTTTAAGCAGCTTCCCTTCGACGAAGGAAAAGGCCAAGTTTCCCAAACAATATTTGGTTTGGCAGGCAATATGCAGCTGTGATCGAACAAGCCAAAGCTTCATCACTACCGGAACGGTAAACAAGGAAATATACCGTGAAGAATGCCTAAAGAAGCGATTGATACCATTCCTACGCAGCCATGATGCTCCTTCGCTATTCTGGCCTGATTTGGCATCTTGTCACTACGCCAAAGATGTGTTCGAATGGTATAAAGCGAATGGAGCCAATGTTGTACCGAAAAAGGCGAATCCATCTAACTACCCGGAGTTGCGATCTATCGAGCGGAATTGGGCTCTCGTGAAGAGAAAACTCTCAATATAAACAGCTACAACTATAGAAAAAAAATCGAAAATCTTGGACAAAAGCAGCTAAATCGGTTGTAGAGAAGTCTGCACAGACCCTTATTGCTGGAGTAAAACTCAAAATTTCGTAGTTCCTTCATGCAGCCTAATTTGGTAAAAATGCATCTTGAATTGAACTAGAACAGCAAATTTGTTTTATTCCAAATTTAATCTGTCCAAAATTTTGCGCGAAAAAGCCTTAAAGGCCGGTCTACAATGGGGAGCGCAGCGGCGCGGTGCGGCAGTTTTTGACAGTTAGTCCATATATTTTATGTCAAAAACTGCCGCACCGTGCCGCTGCGCTCCCATTGTAGCTCGGCCTTTAAAGCCCAGCTACAATGAGGAGCGCAACGGCGCGTTGCGGCAGCTTTTGACAGTTAATCCAAATATTTTATGTCAAAAACGGCCGCACCGCGCCGTTGCGCTCCCCATTGTAGCCCAGCCTTTACTTTTCCGCAGAAGTCGTCGGTGCAAAAGTGTCCAGCAGCTCTGTCACCGTTTTAATGTCTGGCTGGATTTTCAGTAGGTCGATTTCGCGAAGGAAACTATCTGCTCCGCCAAGCAGTAGATGGCCTGATCTAGGACCTGTGGTTTAGGATTGCTCCTAAACTTATGAGGCTACTGAGGGGAGGCTGGCGGGACAGTAGATAAGCAGATTCCGCCTTCCTGTAAGTGTAACTGAAATGGTTTTTGACATATCTACGACAGTACTTTCGAAGAGGTAGCCTTTTACGAAACTTTCCAGTGGAGTCACTGAGTAAGAAAGCTACCACCATGTTTAACGTGAGCACTGCTTATGGGATTTCTACATAGGAGTGAAGAGCTAATAAGTTAACCCGGGTGGATCATATTGTTCATCGATGGATCACTCCTCTTCCGGAACAATAGTTTGCATTTGATTCCAACTACCTTTGCTTATCTTGACAGATACGCGTATTTCGTCTACAATCTGCAGACCAGTCAAGTACGTTATTACGAGACACTGAAGAAGTCTGCACATTGTAGACGAAATACGCGTATCTGCCAAGATAAGCAAAGATAGTTGGAATTAAATGGAAAATACTATTTTTTCTTCTCATTTCTAGTTACAGGTATTCTACTAAACAGATCAAACTCTCAAGGATTGAATGAATTTGCTGTAGTAAGGGAAGGTCCATTAATTATGTCACGCAGTAAGGGGGAGAGGGTGTTTGGAAAAACGTGACGATCCATACAAACAAATTTGAAGGTCCATACAAAATGTGACAAGGGGGGGGCTGGTGCTTATAAAAAGTCATTTTTGCGTGACGTAATTAATGGACGATCCCTTAAGCGTAGATCAAAAAGTAAGCACGAGAACTGATTACAAGAGAATTGGTCAAATGTTGATTATTTTAATGACCCTAGAGCAAACAAAGAACGGTTACAATTTACAAACTATTGTTTATTTGTTTAGAGGTTTTAACAATTTTTGTTCACCGGGTAAATTAAGAACCTTCTAGTAAATAGAATCCTACTTTTCATCATTCATCTTTCATTCATTTAACAACAAACTAACTTAGACTAGTAATCGAATTGAAAATCGCAAGACTTCCCGAATAAAAATTTACATCAGGCTGATGTCTGATTTCAATGTCTACATCAACATGAAATTCAAATGTACATCTTACGTTGAACATTAGAAATCAGATCGTTTTCGCTGTATTTAGGCAAGGTAACATGATGTTAACATCAGACATTTTCAAACAAATTTTTTCTAATCCAATGTCCCTTTAACGTCATGATTTTGACATTCAAATAAAATGTTTTTCTGATGTTTAAAGATATCAAAGCATATTGATGTTTTCAAATGTATTTTAAATAAAACAGCACAGTCAAAGGATTTTTGATGTTTTCAGTTGTATTAAAGGTTATGAATAAACATCTTACATATGTTTTCAAGTGTCGATTTTATCCAATAAAAGAGATGATGTATGATGCATTCAGATGTAGAAAAACGTGACGGTGTATCGTTTCCGGATGTTTTCAGTTGTAGATAATAACATTAAAACCAAATAATCTGAAAGCATTAAAATCACATGTTAGGCTAAGGTAAATTTTTATTCGGGTGTTGAGTAAAGTACATAAAGTAAATATGCACCAATATCGCCAAAACATATACGATTCACACTTAATTCTAATCGCATCGGATATTTACCGATATTTTATGAGTACAAAATTTTACATCTATAAGAACATGGATTTCAACGCAACGTGTGATTGTCATGACACAAGATGTATTCTGGCTTATTATGAATACAACATTTTACTTCACAAAGACCTTTGATTCTATTGTAACGTTTCATTCTTATGTTGTAAGAAGTTTTCTAATGCTGTAGACCTGCAGTCTTTTACAGTAGAATGAAGTTTGTTTCTAAGGTAACGGCCAATTATAATATCATCAGATGTGTTTAGATGTCTTAGGTACACAACATTTCACACATACATAACGTTTGATTGTCATGTAATTTTAGATTCTAGTTTTATAAGACGTGTTCTGATGTTAAATTTAACATCATCAATACCTTTGTTTTTAATGTGAAGTTTAAATATGTTGTATTTATATGTACTAGGGCGTTACTTTGAACTCTGAATACATTTAGAATACGACAACCCACATTCAAATTTAATGTTTGGAAGATGTCTGCTAATATTTTTTACATCACCATTTCTATTCGGGTTGAACTGACCACTGAACTTAATCTGCCAAGAAATTTTCTGCTTGGAGGTAATCTGGTTTCGCAGTAGATGAACACCTTGTCTCCAGTTAGGGTTCCATCTCAGAGGGCTAATCACACTGGAAATATCTTCAATGGGAAAAACCGGTCCCGTAGAAATTGTACTTTTCGGTTTACCGCTCACATCCAAATGCCAATCAGCCCACAATGCAATTCCATTGCATTCCTTGATCATATGATCCAATGACAGTGCCATTTCTCCTTGCGCTAACTCAGACTGATACGTATGTGCTGGAAGACTTTAAGCAGCTTCCCTTCGACGAAGGAAAAGGCCAAGTTTCCCAAACAATATTTGGTTTGGCAGGCAATATGCAGCTGTGATCGAACAAGCCAAAGCTTCATCACTACCGGAACGGTAAACAAGGAAATATACCGTGAAGAATGCCTAAAGAAGCGATTGATACCATTCCTACGCAGCCATGATGCTCCTTCGCTATTCTGGCCTGATTTGGCATCTTGTCACTACGCCAAAGATGTGTTCGAATGGTATAAAGCGAATGGAGCCAATGTTGTACCGAAAAAGGCGAATCCATCCAACTACCCGGAGTTGCGATCTATCGAGCGGAATTGGGCTCTCGTGAAGAGAAAACTCTCAATATAAACAGCTACAACTATAGAAAAAAAATCGAAAATCTTGGACAAAAGCAGCTAAATCGGTTGTAGAGAAGTCTGCACAGACCCTTATTGCTGGAGTAAAACTCAAAATTTCGTAGTTCCTTCATGCAGCCTAATTTGGTAAAAATGCATCTTGAATTGAACTAGAACAGCAAATTTGTTTTATTCCAAATTTAATCTGTCCAAAATTTTGCGCGAAAAAGCCTTAAAGGCCGGTCTACAATGGGGAGCGCAGCGGCGCGGTGCGGCAGTTTTTGACAGTTAGTCCATATATTTTATGTCAAAAACTGCCGCACCGCGCCGCTGCGCTCCCCATTGTAGCTCGGCCTTTAAAGCCCAGCTACAATGAGGAGCGCAACGGCGCGTTGCGGCAGCTTTTGACAGTTAATCCAAATATTTTATGTCAAAAACGGCCGCACCGCGCCGTTGCGCTCCCCATTGTAGCCCAGCCTTTACTTTTCCGCAGAAGTCGTCGGTGCAAAAGTGTCCAGCAGCTCTGTCACCGTTTTAATGTCTGGCTGGATTTTCAGTAGGTCGATTTCGCGAAGGAAACTATCTGCTCCGCCAAGCAGTAGATGGCCTGATCTAGGACCTGTGGTTTAGGATTGCTCCTAAACTTATGAGGCTACTGAGGGGAGGCTGGCGGGACAGTAGATAAGCAGATTCCGCCTTCCTGTAAGTGTAACTGAAATGGTTTTTGACATATCTACGACAGTACTTTCGAAGAGGTAGCCTTTTTACGAAACTTTCCAGTGGAGTCACTGAGTAAGAAAGCTACCACCATGTTTAACGTGAGCACTGCTTATGGGATTTCTACATAGGAGTGAAGAGCTAATAAGTTAACCCGGGTGGATCATATTGTTCATCGATGGATCACTCCTCTTCCGGAACAATAGTTTGCATTTGATTCCAACTACCTTTGCTTATCTTGACAGATACGCGTATTTCGTCTACAATCTGCAGACCAGTCAAGTACGTTATTACGAGACACTGAAGAAGTCTGCACATTGTAGACGAAATACGCGTATCTGCCAAGATAAGCAAAGATAGTTGGAATTAAATGGAAAATACTATTTTTTCTTCTCATTTCTAGTTACAGGTATTCTACTAAACAGATCAAACTCTCAAGGATTGAATGAATTTGCTGTAGTAAGGGAAGGTCCATTAATTATGTCACGCAGTAAGGGGGGAGAGGGTGTTTGGAAAAACGTGACGATCCATACAAACAAATTTGAAGGTCCATACAAAATGTGACAAGGGGGGGGCTGGTGCTTATAAAAAGTCATTTTTGCGTGACGTAATTAATGGACGATCCCTTAAGCGTAGATCAAAAAGTAAGCACGAGAACTGATTACAAGAGAATTGGTCAAATGTTGATTATTTTAATGACCCTAGAGCAAACAAAGAACGGTTACAATTTACAAACTATTGTTTATTTGTTTAGAGGTTTTAACAATTTTTGTTCACCGGGTAAATTAAGAACCTTCTAGTAAATAGAATCCTACTTTTCATCATTCATCTTTCATTCATTTAACAACAAACTAACTTAGACTAGTAATCCAATTTAAAATCGCAAGACTTGAACTGACCACTGAACTTAATCTGCCAAGAAATTTTCTGCTTGGAGGTAATCTGGTTTCGCAGTAGATGAACACCTTGTCTCCAGTTAGGGTTCCATCTCAGAGGGCTAATCACACTGGAAATATCTTCAATGGGAAAAACCGGTCCCGTAGAAATTGTACTTTTCGGTTTACCGCTCACATCCAAATGCCAATCAGCCCACAATGCAATTCCATTGCATTCCTTGATCATATGATCCAATGACAGTGCCATTTCTCCTTGCGCTAACTCAGACTGCAAGCTTCCTTCAGCTAGGTTGATGGTGATCATTTTACACGGAGATCCTAAAGGAAAGCAGGGATATTCCCAGAGTGGCTGAGCTTCCACAGGGGAATCTGCTTCGTTCGAATGTTCCTGAAATAAATCAGATGCTTTTGTATTGACGCCTCAAAATCGTTCATGGTAGAAAAAAAAAACTTACTTCAATCATTTTATCCATCTTGCCGAGATCGAATCCTTCGCAAGAAACCAGAGGAGCGTTGATTTTCTGTAGATCCAAAAATTCGACCGGAACACCATAGATGCTGAAACTATCAGGAACAACTACCACATCCTGTTTGAGCAGCCCCTTTACCTTCTGCCAGGCCGAAATAAATTCAATTGCATTATCCCACGGAAGAATTGAAGAATTGAAGTATGGTTCTGCGAACACATGAGTTATTTCAGCGGCTGTCTCAGGTTTCAACTCATCGACACTGGAAAGTATTTCAACGCTTTCCAATTTATTAAAGCCTACATAACTTTCCATACACTGTCGTGAAAGTTGGTTCTCCTCTAGTAGTAAAATTTTCTTTGCTCCCATCGGCTTTAAAGCCAGTCCCAATAGAGACCCCTCTCCAAGTACCAACACAACAGAGTTTTTATCCAGGATTTGTTCTAAATAATTTAAAATTCGTTTGTTGCGTACACCATCATTCAACTGTCCTATCCGTGATCGAGAATATGCGAAATGTAAACCGCATGTACAGTGTGCGGGTTCCAAGCTGGAATTTTCTAAACCAAACCAAAGAGAGAACTCATCGTGAAAGGCATCTAGAGCTATCGTTTGCCCTTTCATCAGTGGATTTTTCGTGTGAGGCAGAAAATAAATTGCCTGCATCCAGTGATCCCGCCACGGGATCAAGTTTTGATCCGGAATTTTGCTGTTCTGTTTCAACTGTTTCAATTCAGAAAAGTCAGGATGGGCCCAGAAAGGCGCACAGCTTAAATGGACTGTTCCTTCCAGATCCATTTGCAAATCCCACCACATAAACACTGCTTGGGGAATACCTGAGTTGATAGCTTGTACCAATTTTCTAGAGTGTCGTTTAAGTTCCAGGGCCTGCTTGTTGGACCAGTCAAATTGAAACACTGGAACGGGTTCCGATAAAGCATTAAAGCATCCCATTGGCAGTTGACTGAGTTGAACATCGAATACAGCTGATGATCCTCGGCAGTTAATCATTTCTTCAGGTGTCTTCAACAGTATATCTCCATCGGAGTTGCTTAAAAGTTTTTGAATTTGCCAGCTCATTGCTAGTGGACATTCCACCACTTGAGCGTAAATTGTGGCTTTATCAGGAATTACTCGGCAACCGGCTTCTAGTAAATGCTCCAAAGCGTGCCTATAGGTGGCAATAGCACCTTCTCCTATAAGTTCCGTGTCGAACAGCTCCGTGACCAGTACATTTGCCTTGCGGGCCATATCTTTGCCAGCACCGACGACAATATCGGTAGATTTCTTCTTAACTAACCGAATCCGATCTCCCATTCCGTTGTCAGCAATAACGCGTTCTGCGCAATCGGCCATCGGTCGGAATGCTTCGCAAGCCGTCACGCTATCCGCACCTGCACGGATGGCCATCATCGAAAGAAGACCACTACCAGTTCCTATGTCCAAGACGTGAGCTTCCTTTCCGCTGGCATGCAACCGTTCTATAGTTACCTGGAGAGCACGGTCGTACTTTTGATTGCGTTCCCAATCGTGACACATATCAGCAAACGCACTTCGGGCAATTTCCTGCTTTCGATCGAAATCATCTTCACTGCTGAAATCGTCGGATAGTTCATACATATCGGAATTTAATAAAATTTAGAAACGAGTTGCAAGTAAAAACTATAAAACACGTTTGGATTCCTCCGGCACTCTTGTTTCGTTGTTTACAAACAACACACGCAAGTGATCAGAGTTGCCAGATCATAATCATACTTGAAAAATCGACACAAAATTTTCATTAGGGCCTAACTGACAAACGTAAACAATGGCTTCTTCCGTAAATTTCTCGTGGCACAAAAGCAACCCATGTAAGCCTCCAATTCTATCGGATAGGTGAACACTTCCTCTTCGAAATGATCGTGGTGGATTGATTAGGCGAGTTTTCAATAACGAGAAATTTAAGGAAGAAGCCATTGTTTACGTTTGTCAGTTAGGCCCTAATGAAAGTTTTGTGTCGAAATAATATATTTTACACGCTAAAATTTTACAAGCTTAAATCAGTTTACCCAAATATGAGTGAAGAATACTCACAATCACGAAAAGTGCACATACGCATTTATGGGTAAAGTGGCCTTTACCCATATATGAGTATTTTTTCCCATACAAATTCACTCAAATATGGGTAAAGACAACCCATAATTACCCATAAATGAGGTAAACTGGGTAAACTGAGCTTAGCGTGTACACGGTTACTGGCTAAAACCCATTAATGGGTGCAAAAATACGCATTTTTCAACACCACACGTAAATGTCAAACAATGGGTATAATTTGATTTGCCAAAATGGGTAAAAAAATACCCATCGGTGAGAACTTATTAGCAGGAAAAAAATGGGTGAAAAATAGTTATGAAAATTATTTCACTCTCTTCAGTCGTTTGTGCGTTGCGATTCAGCTGAGTCTCGAAACAAGTAAATTCGGTCCGAAATCTGCCAACAAAAGCAATTCCACAAATAAGCTGAGCAAAAGTGGATAGTTGGTCCAGTTGGTATGTAAAAGATTCCTAAATATATGAATAAATAAATTAAAAATAATCAATTTCCAAAACCGCCATTTTCAGATTGTTTGAAAAATGGAAAAGCTACGAAAGAAACTGGACTTCGAGTCTTACAAAAAACTAGAGAGTAAGTAAATCTAAATTTATTCAGGAAACTTTTTGTTAAATTGAATTTTAAATTAAGGTTACGAATGTCCTGTTGCTGGCTGCAGCTCCGCTGCAGATAACTTCCAGGAACCTCCAGGATTTTACATAATATTAATGCTGTTCAATAAACAATATTTCCACAACTCCTATCGACCCATCGCGATGTTATCCTGTATTCGAAAGTTGTTGGAGAAAATGATCCTCTTCCGTCTGGACAAATGGGTTGAGACGAATAACCTGCTTTCAGATACTCAATATGGTTTCCGTAGGGGTAAGGGAACGAACGACTGTCTCGCGTTGCTTTCCACAGATATTCAGTTAGCTTTTGCTAAAAAAGAGCAAATGGCTTCTGTATTCTTGGACATAAAGGGGGCTTTTGATTCAGTATCTGTTGAAGTTCTCTCAGATAAACTCCACGCTTGTGGCTTTTCACCAATAATGAACAATTTTTTGTACAATTTGCTGTCAGAGAAACATATGAGCTTTTCTCATGGAAACTCTACAGCTTCCCGATTTAGTTATATGGGTCTCCCCCAGGGATCCTGTTTAAGCCCCCTTTTGTATAATTTTTATGTCAAAGACATTGACGGTTGTCTAGGTGACAACTGTACGTTGAGACAACTTGCAGATGACGGCGTAGTGTCTGTCACGGGACCCAATGGGGTCGATCTGCAAGGACCCTTACAGGATACCTTAGACAATTTGTTTACTTGGGCTCTTGAGCTAGGTATCGAATTCTCTACGGAGAAAACTGAGTTGGTAGTTTTTTCTAAGAAGCATAACCCTGCACAACCGAAGCTTCAAATTTGGGGTAAGCCGATAACTCATTCTATGTCATTCAAATATCTTGGGGTCTGGTTCGATTCAAAGTGCACCTGGAGATCCCATATTGAGTATCTGAAGCGAAAATGCCAGCCAAGCATCAACTTTCTCTGTACAATTACCGGGACCTGGTGGGGAGCGCATCCGCAAGACCTTCTAACGTTGTATCGGACAACGATTTTGTCGGTTATGGAATACGGTAGTTTTTGTTTTCAGTCAGCGGCTCGGTCGCACATCATAAAACTGGAACGTATTCAGTATCGGTGCCTTCGTATCGCGTTAGGTTGCATGCACTCGACTCATACCATGAGCCTTGAAGTGCTGGCTGGTATGTTGCCACTCTCGGATCGGTTTTCAGAATTATCTCTCCGGCTCCTCACCAGGTGTGAAGTTATGAACCCTCAGGTAATCGAACATTTTGAGAAGCTCCTTGAGTTGAATCCTCAAACGCGCTTCATGACTTTGTACCATTTGTACATAACACAGGATGTCAGCCCTTCGCCGAACATTTCCAATCGTGTTTGCTTCTCCGATTTCGACAATTCGGTTCATTTTGATTTATCCATGAAGCAGGAGCTTCGTGGAATCCCAGAGCATCATCGTCCTTTGATTGCTCCGGTACTATTTGCTGCAAAGTTTGGCCAAGTTGATTCCACTAAATCGTTCTTCACTGACGGATCTTTGATAGAGGAGTCCGCCGGCTTTGGTATATTTAATGAAATTTATAGCGCCAATCGTAAACTTCAAGCTCCTTGTTCCATATTTGTCGCTGAATTAGCGGCAATACACTTTACGCTAGAAATTGTTGCCTCATTAACACCGGATCAGTACTTCATTTTCACGGATAGTCTCAGTTCTATAGAGGCTATCCGCTCCTTGAGGCCGGTAAAGCACTCCTCGTATTTTCTCATGAAAATACAGGAGCTTCTAAGTGCTTTATCTTCGCGTAATTTTATCATCACCTTTGTATGGGTCCCATCTCATTGTTCAATTCCGGGCAATGAGAGAGCGGACTCGCTTGCAAAGGTGGGCGCTATTTAAGGCGATATTTGTGATCGACAAATCGCCTTCAATGAATTTTTTCCTATTTTTCGTCAACAGTCACTCGTCAGCTGGCAGTATAAATGGAGTAAAGGAGATTTGGGGAGATGGCTTCATTCTATAACTCCCAAGGTGTCGAAGAAATTTTGGTTTAGGGGGTTGGATGTGGGTCGAGACTTCATTCGTATGATGTCACGCCTCATGTCCAATCATTATTCTTTAAACGCTCATTTGTTCCGTGTTGGGCTGGGAGACAGCAATCTCTGTGAATGTGGACAAGGTTACCAGGACGCAGATCACGTTATTTGGTTTTGTGCTGAGAATCGTGGAGTCAGATCTGAGCTTTATGATTCCCTACGGGCTCGAGGTAGACAACCTAATGTACCGGTTCGAGATATTTTGGCTGCACGCGATTTGGAGTTTATGAAACTTATATATGTGTTTTTGACTAACAGTAATCTTAGGTTGTAGTTTGATTAACTTTCATGTTTAGGTTAAATTTTTGAGGACTACGTGCATGTGTATGTATGTGTGTGCGCGTGTGTATGTGTGTGCGCTATTTTTTCTTTTATTTAAACTTGATCAATTCCTTAATTTGTATTGTAATTTGAAGTTCTATGTATCAGAAAACTATAATTTTGTTAACTTTGTCTGAAATTCCCTCTTTATATTTTCCCATCCAAAAGAATTGTAAATCCTATTAACCTCGAGACAACCGCGAGTAATCGGTTTTATCCCTTAAACCTAGTTTTAAGTCACCTTTTTTTTTTTATTCAATGTAAATATAAAACGAAAACTTGGCTCTGTAAAGTTAATTCGATTGAGCCTGTACAAATAAAAAAAAAAAAAAATAAACAATATTTAGAAATATATCGACTATCTACGACTATTTTTATTTCCAACGGATAATTTTTCGAAAGCACATGATTTCATTATCAATTTATCTATTCATGATTCAAAAATGGGTGTTTTTTTACCCATTTTGTAAAAAAAAATTTTTACCCTGATGGGTAAAAATATACCCATTTTTTGACGGAAGTGGTCGGTACTCATTAATGGATTATTCGCGTTTACCCATTAAATGAGGAGTGGCGATTATAGCGAAAGTGAGTACTATAGTACCCATTAATGGGTTTTAGCCAGTAACCGTGTAGGGTATTTACACGGTAGCAATAAAAAAACCATTAATGGGTAAAATTTCACTCATTTTTCAAACCTGTATACTATTGTCAAAAAATGGATAAATGAAAAAATATGAAAATGGGTAAAATATTACCCATTCGGATAATTTGTTATAGAAAAATATATGTGTAGTTTTGTACCCATAAATGGGTATTGCAAATATTTTTCTTTTGTTTGCTCCTGCCATCCACCATCCATCTTACACGGTCGTTTGCAAAAACCCGATAAAGGGTGAAAAAACACCCATTTTCACTAGAAGTGCCTCTCCCCATTAAATGGGTAAACTGATTTACCTATTAATGGGTAAAAGCAGTCTTTGTCACAAAATGGGCATTTATTCACCCATTGCATAAAATCGAGGTTTCCCCAAAATGGGTAAAATATTAACCATTTTTTTGTGTAGATTATTTGACAGTTTAATAAATTGTAAATTTATGGGTGGTTAACGCAAGTTTTTACAATCGATGATCTGGAAGCATAATTTCGAAGCATTATAGCACCGACAAACCGACATGAAACTCAATCTTCACTATTGATCAAGAATCCATAACGACCGATTCAAATGTGTAGCGATCCCATCTGTCAAAACCCATAGGATTATTTGATCTAGATCAAATAAATGTGTCCAGAATTTGCAAACACAAAGATAAATGTCACTAATATGATTTGAACAGAAATATTAAGACATTTTCTATTGTCATTCATGTCGGTTTGTCGGTGATTATAGTACGTTCACACTACAAAGTATATTACTTGATATAGGGTATATTGATATAAAATGACAAGTACATTATTTTCAGTGAAAACTAGATGTATAGTTGCTGATATCAAGATACTCTATATCACGTACTATAAGCAGTAGTGTGAACGTACTATTAGAGTCTTATTTATAAAAACTATCATTTATCTTACATGCGTTATTCCGAGAGTGTAAAGTTTCAAATATTATGTTAGGTTTTATAAAATTAAAAAATGAAACAATCTGCGCTTTCCACCAAAGATGCACCGGATACGCTTGGTTTTTGAACTTTTTTTACCCATTAATGTGTAAAAACATACCCGTTTTTTTATTGTATGAGGTTTCCTCCGAGAGGCAAATCACTACATATTTAACTGAAACGAAAATGTGTATGCATTTGGAAAAAATGCGTTGAAAAGTACACCTGTGCATTCAATGCACTAAAAAATGCACAAATAAATCAAATGCGCTCAAAAATGTGCAATTAATGCGTACTAAAGTGCATCAATGCGTTGAAAAATGTTCGAAAAATGCCTAAATGCACTTCTTAATACGTGAAGCTGAATCGAAAATGCATGAGTGATTCGCCCCTCGGTTTCCTCCAATGGGTATTTTTTTTTACCCATTGCATGTTTGAGAATTCCCCATTTTATGACAGACGGGGATGCTATTTGAAAATGGGTGTTTTTTACCCATTATTTGGTTGTCGCAAACAACCGTGTAGCTTTCGTCATTTCGGATTTTGGATTCGGATTTCGGTAGGGGGCTAGCCACTCTGCCACGTTGTGTTTGTGTTTCAGCGTGTCGGAAGGTGTTTCTGTGTTTCAACTTATCTGTCAATACAACAATCGAAAATGTATGCTTATTGGCAACCATGGACCACTTATGCATCATTTAAATCACATTAAAACACAATCAAAACAAACAATCGATTCGTGTAAAAGATGCCAGATATGAATTTATCTATCATGTGGTGGCGAGTGTGTTTGAAGTGTGGCGGATTGTGTTTTTTAGGGTGGTAACACAAGGTGGCCGAGTGACTTACCCCCTGCTACATTCTTTTCATTTCAATGAACATCCTCCATACGTCAAAAAATGCGTACTTTTGAATCCCAAAAAAAGAATACTTTTAAGTCCTTTTTTTCAGGGGCTCTGCGTTGCTGTCAACCCAAGGGTGAGTCGTGTTAGGAGAGAAAACGATGTTGCAGAATCCTTCTATTGCTGCCAACACTGTATTAAAATGTTAAACCCTCACACATACCAATGTATTTTTTGAACAATTAAATTCATATCCTTTTTGAACTCGCAAGTATCGGACGCGTTTTATTTCGATCTCGAGTAACCGAAAATTTAAAGTCCGCTCGGTTTATTGAAGGAACATTTTGGTCCTTCGAGCCGGATATCGTGAAAAGTAGTGGAAAACGCGAAGCGACGTGTTTTTTTTTCCACGAAATTTCGTTGAAATTGAGCATTCATCAGAACCGCTGTTCGAATGCAGTGACGCGCTACGAAAATTGCAAATGGCCGTCGCTCGGAAGAAGTGAACGTGTCGTGTAATGTTTACGCCGTACACCCCACCGAAGTCCATTGGCGAACAGAAGGCGAAACAGCAGCAGAAACAGGAACAAACCAAGATGGAGGATCAACTGCGTGCTCTTACTCATCAGAGAGGGGCAGTGAAGGGCAAATTGACTCGTGTTAAAAGTGCCTTACAACACAGTGACGATGTACCGAACTTGAACATTCGAAACTTACACTATCTTCGATTGCATCAGAAGACAGTTGACCAAGCGTACAGTGAATATAATGATTTTCAGAACTTGATTTATGCCCTGTCCCTCTCTGAAGCGCGACGAGCCGAGCAGGAAGCGAAATACATCGAATTCGAGACGATGTACAGCGATTTGTCGATCCGGTTGAGTATTCTAATCGAGGAGGCTACGAAGGCTAAAGAAGTTGCCACGAAAAACGAAGTTGTAGCTGCGACACCCGCTTCGATGACAGTTGGATCAGCTTTACAATTTCTCCCTCCACTTCAAGCGCCGTTACCGATCTTTGACGGGTCATACGAAAGATGGTTTTCGTTCTAATCCATGTTCACTACCATCATGGATCGGTACAAACACGAAGAACCGGCCATAAAACTTTACCATCCCCGTAATTCACTTGTGGGTCCGGTGGCGGGAATCATAGACCAGGACATTGTAAACAATAAAAATTACGATGCTGCCTGGCGATTCCTCACGGAGAGATTCGAAGATAAGAGACTTATCATAGACAAGCGCATCGAGTGTTTGTTCAATTTGCCGAAGATCACTAAGGACAACTCGGCAAATCTCCGAAAGTTGCTGGACGTGTGCAACAAGAACATCGAAGCATTAAGGAACTTGAACCTTCAGCTGAGAGGACTCGGAGAGCAAATGGTTGTGAGCATGATTTCATCGCGAATGGATAAATCTACGAGAGTCGCCTGGGGGACTCGCCAGAAACCGGGAATTCTGCCCAGTTATACGGAGACGATGGCGTACCTACAGTGCAACAGTGCAAAATAATTGAAAAAATTGAAATAAACAACAAAGTGGAAAGTGTGAAAGCGAAAGCGGTGGCGAAGGGCCACACGCTAATAAACACAAGTGAACAAAATAATGATACGAAAGGTGAACTAAAGTGTGCTGTATGCAAAGCCAACCATGAACTATGGAAATGCGGGAGAAATTTTAAGAAGACGACTCGTGAGCAGCGATGCACAATGTTCCTGACTTTTCAGGGATTTTCCAGACTTTTTAGCACTTTACCCAAAATCCTGACAAAGGCACCAATTTTTTCCAGATTTTGATAAAAAATCCCGTTTTTTCCTGATATTCGAAATTTCTGATTCAATCTCAATTAATTTTATTCGAGCAAATAAATTAATCGAAGTTAGGAGTTCTGCCAAAGCTTTCAATAGGCTGCTCAGAATGGAATTGTCAAAAATCATTCAATAAAATCTATTCTGACCCGCTCTTCTACCGCCAAAACCATAGAGGACATCTTAAACTTCGCGCTTTACTTTTTAGTTTCACTCTCACTCTCTCGCAGGTCTCAAACAGCTAGTTAAGTTAAGTTTTCGCAAAAATACATCAACATACAACTTTACCAGGTCATGAAACTGAAAGAGATAAATATATGTTATGTAAGCTTTTTTGGTTTTTAATGAAAATTATTTTTATTAATACTAACTTATTTCCGCGAGTGATAAATACGACACGCTGAAGAAGTCAGGATGCTGCTTTAACTGCTTGCAAAAGGGTCACCGGACGAACGGATGTAATTCGCCGCATAATTATCGTGAGTGTGGTAAACGTCACCATACGTCACTGCATGCAAGCGAACGATCCAGCTCTATGTCATCAGATTCGATCGCAGCCGTACAGAGCACTGCTAGTGACAATACACATCAATCTCGCATGCAATCCGATTCAAATAATCTTGCTGAACCGTCTCGATCCGGTACCGCTACAACACTGTGTGCTAGTGTGGGTAGCCAAGCGAAGCAAACGTTGCTGTCTACCGCAGTGGTGCATATCTGTGGTTCAAATTCAACCGTATATCCCTGCAGAGTTTTGCTAGACTCCGCTTCTCAAGTCCATTTCGTTACGGAGCGTTTTGCCAACATGATTGTCCAGAAGAAAGAACCTGTCGACTTTACCGTTAGCGGTCTCAACGGAACAAACACCAGACTTCGTCATAGAGTACATTTGACTATCGAATCCCGTGTTGGACATTTCTGGGCTGAATTGGATTTCCTCATCGTTCCACGGATTACGGGCGACATTCCTGAAAGGTCGTTCAGTGCTTCGGAGTGGTCCATCCCCACCGACATAATATTAGCTGACCCGGATTTCAATAAAAGAGGACGTATTGACATGCTTGTTGGTACAGAAATCTTCTGGGAAGTAGTGAAGGGTAGCCAGATCAAGTTGGGATCGAACCTACCAGTGCTCACTGACACGGAATTTGGTTGGGTGGCGGGAGGTATTATTTCGACTGACGTACCAGTGATCGCAGAATCTTTCTGTCACATTGCCGACGAAGATTTGAATGAACTTCTACGAAGCTTCTATAAACTAGAGGCATGTGATGAAATTCAGCACTCGACCAAAGCAGGTGAAGATCGCTGCATAGATCATTTTCGTGACACCCACCAACAAGATCAGGAAGGGAGGTATTACGTGCGGCATCCGTTCAACGATATGATAAATGAACTGGGCGATTCTCGAACAATGGCAACAAGAAGATTTCTCTCGTTGGAGCGCCGACTGGACAGGGAACCAGAAATCAAGCAGCAGTATACCAGTTTTATGCAAGAATACGAGGACCTCGGCCACATGAGAGCCATCACAGTCGATGATAGCGAAGCACCGAATACCGTTTACTACATACCTCATCACTGTGTAGTAAAACCCACGAGTACTTCTACAAAGCTGCGGGTCGTGTTTGACGGATCCGCACCGTCATCGTCAGGAGTGGCCATCAACGATGCTTTACGGACGGGACCAAACGTGCAAAATGATTTATTCTCCATTCAACTGAACTATCGCAGTTACAAGTATGTCTTTACGGTGGACGTGGTGAAAATGTTTCGCCAGGTCGGTGTCCTACCTACGGATACCGCATTCCAACGAATAGTCTGGCGCTATGACCGGAACGAGCAACTGTCGGTATACGAGCTTTCGACAGTGACGTATGGTCTGGCATCATCTCCATTTCAAGCAACTATGGCGCTTCGACAGGCTTCGGAGGATCACAAGAACGAGTTTCCTCAAGCATCGAAGGTAATTAAAAAGAGTACCTACATGGACGACGTGATTGCAGGTGCGCGTTATCTGGAATCCACTAGGCGATTGGTTTTCGTTCTCCGTCGAGCCTGGCAGTCCTGGAGCATCTACGAAAAGGAAGATTCTTAGTGAAGTTGCGAAAATATACGATTTGATTGGTTTGGTTGGTCCTATCGTTACTGCTGCGAAATTAATTCTTCGGTAGGTCAGTGTACTTTCAGTAGACTGGGATGAACCTGTGCCGCAGCATATTGTGCTTAAGTGGCAGTATTTCCGCAACGAGTTGGTTTGCCTAAACGAACTGCGTGTACCAAGGTGGATTTCAACAGCTGATGCGATATCCGTTCAACTGCACGGGTTCTCGGACGCCTCGGACGTGGCTTATGGGGCATGCCTCTACTCTCGGGTTGTCCAAAGGAATGGTTCGGTGACAATGTTTTTAATCTGCAGCAAATCACGGATTCTCCCAAAGAAGACCGGCAAGTGCAAACCGATCACTACTCCTCGAGCTGAGCTGCTTGGTGCAGTGTTGCTGTCAAAATTAGTTGAAAAAGCAGTTGCTGCGATTGATGTTGAGTTCGAATCGATAAATCTGTGGACTGATTCACAGATTGTGTATTGTTGGATACGCAAACCACCAGAGGTACTGAAGCTGTATGTTTCGAACAGAGTGACAGAAATCCAACGAATTACAAGTGCGTATAGATGGCGATACGTTCCGAGTCAAGAAAATCCAGCGGATATTATCTCGAGTGGCGAGCTTCCCCGTAAGCTGATGGCTAATTCGATGTGGTGGAGTGGACCACCCATGTTGAAAGTGACAACGGTTGAAGAAGTGCAACTAGTGCCATTACCGGATGAAAATTTACCTGAAATGAAAGCTGGTGTCTCGCTGGCTGTTACTTCTCCAGTGAAACGGTTGCTGATATTCGATAGGGTGAATGATTATGACAAGATTCTACGAGCAATGGCCTACCTGGTTCGTTTCGCAAAATACGTTGCTAGCAAGGGTGAAATGATCACCAGAGGACCGCTATTCGTTTCAGAACTGCGTATTGCGTTGGCGGTGACTGTGCGGTGTGTTCAGAAGGAAATGTTCCATCACGAGCTACGTGTTATTAATGAAGGAGGAAATACTAAACATCGTTTAAGTGGCTTGAAACCTTTCGTCGATCCGCAAGATGGAATTCTGCGTGTGGGAGGCAGAATAAAAAATGCTCTCATACCATATGACAGTCGGCACCAAATGTTGTTGCCAGCTGCCCATCCATTTACAGTTTCAATTGTAACGAACTTCCATCGGTCAAACTTACATATTGGACAAAAGGGTCTACTTGCCGTGGTTCGTCAACGATTTTGGCCATTGAGAGCTAGCTGCATTACCTGCTTCAGAGCGAATCCAATGAAATCGTCCCCGCTGATGGGTGATTTGCCGTCATATCGAGTTCAACCGGCACCGCCTTTTGCTTATACCGGTGTAGACTTTGCTGGCCCTTTTTTGATTAAATCGTTTACTTCAGGTCGTAGGCCGTTAGTAACCAAGGCCTATGTCAGCTTATTCGTTTGCATGGTGACGCGAGCAATACATTTGGAGCTCGTGTCTGACTTGACCACGGATGCATTTTTAGCTGCCTTGCGACGGTTCACAAGCCGTCGAGGGTTACCATGCAAGATGTATTCTGATAATGCAACGAATTTTGTTGGAGCTCAGAGTGAACTTGAGGAGCTAGCGCGGCTTTTTACCGATCAAAGGCAATCCAAGCAGATTACTGATTATTGCACCAGTCAAGGAATCGAATGGTCTTTCATACCGCCACGAAGCCCTCACTTCGTTGGCATCTGGGAAGCCGGCGTGAAGCAGGTGAAGCACCATCTGACGCGGATTGTTGGTGGTTGTAAGCTGTCGTACGAGGAGTTATACACCGCATTAACTCAGATCGAAGCTGTGCTGAACTCGAGGCCTTTGGCGCCCTGTTCCGACGATCCATGTGATCTAACTGCGATTACTCCTGCACATTTTCTAATTGGTCGAGAGATGCAGGCTGTTCCTGAACCGTCTTATCTTGATCTTGAGCAATCGACGCTATCACGGTGGCAACTTGTCCAGACAATATTTCAACATTTTTGGAGAAGATGGTCGGCTGAATATTTACCGGAGCTACAAAACCGATCGAAGTGGACAAAGGCGATCGACATCTCCATGGGAGCCTTGGTGTTGGTAATCGATCGAAATGTGCCACCCTTTCAGTGGCCGCTTGGGCGAGTGAAGGAGCTACACCCTGGGAAGGATGGCGTTACCCGGGTTGTTACTGTAAAGACTGCAAAGGGAGAATATAAGCGTGCAATAACGGAGGTGTGCTTACTGCCTCTGGCTGGCCAAATAAATTGAAATCAACTATTTCAACGCCGGGATGATGTTAGGAGAGAAAACGATGTTGCAGAATCCTTCTATTGCTGCCAACACTGTATTAAAATGTTAAACCCTCACACATACCAATGTATTTTTTGAACAATTAAATTCATATCCTTTTTGAACTCGCAAGTATCGGACGCGTTTTATTTCGATCTCGAGTAACCGAAAATTTACAGTCCGCTCGGTTTATTGAAGGAACAAGTCGTTTAGCGCAATATCCCTTGTGCCCATTTTTTAGTGTGCCTCTAAGCATTACGATGAGTGCCAATAGGCGCTCATGTGTGCCATTGCGATTTGACAGTTCAATCATTATGTTTTGGCTACGCCTGGCAACCAGGCGATTGTTTTGTTTTGGTTTTAGCTTTGCAAAATTTCCAGGTGATTTGGGGCTCGGTTAAGGTTTTTGTTGTGAAAACCATGTATTGAGACAGCCAATCTCAGTGATAATGAATGAAAGTTCAAGATTATAAGCGCTGGAAGTAAGTGCGAGAGCTTCTATAAACTGTTATATATTTATGATTAGTTTACCCTCTTTCTCAACAGCTCACGTACGCCTGCGAAAGCAATGAACGAGACCAATTTTCACCATTTGATTGCACATTCACCGGGCGTTATAACAAAATGTATCAAACCTTTTCTTGCATGCGAGATTCCCCTGTAATAATATTATTTATTCCATTCATATACAATTATATTATGTTCTTAATTGTAACCGTTTAATGCAATGCGTAATGGTATGCACCATCATAACCTTCTTCAATCTTTTCTCCTTGTATGGTGTCTAATACGCTCAAATTATTCGACATATAATTCTCTGGACCATCTGAGTCGTTGTGTGAGTTTCTAGTAGTACTCTATAACGCCTGCAAACTGCACTGCAGCAGGAGAGTGACTAATTACATTTAATGTCGATGATTGTGTCCTTGTGTCCGGATATGCTTGACGTCATTCTCTGATGAACATTCAGGCATTCGAAAATGAGGCTGTAAATGTGTCAGTTTCCTTTCCTAATATTACACACTTAGAAAATTTTACAGTATTCGGTAATTTTTTACCGAACTTTCAACAGCTGAACGTTCGGTAATCCGATTCACCGGATTTCGGTGAAATTTTACAGTGTTCCGGTAAAAAAATTACCGGAACTTGTCAAATTTTACCGAAATCCGTTAAATCGGATTACCGAACTGTTCAGCTGTTGAAAGTTCGGTAAAAAATTACCGAATACTGTAAAATTTTCTAAGTGTGTACATCATTATTATGCCTTTTTATAACCCCTCCCCCTCCCTTGTCACATTTTTTATATGGGCTTTCAATTTTTTTGTATGGATCGTCACGTTTTCCCAAACCCCCACATTGCACATCTGTAATATGCCGTATCATTTACATAATGGATGGCAATTGGTTTCGATTCTAATTCAAAAACGTGGTTAACAGCGCTCATATTGGGTGAGTAACAAAAATTCGATCCTTCCGTGACAGGATCTTTGTTTTTTGGTACGCTTCGCAAATCAACCGCCCTTTTTTCGACCAGAGCTTGCATCGTCCATTGTTGCCGCGGCAGATTACCGAGCGAAACTCTCGGTGGATCAGATGTCAGAAAATTTCTGCCTTTCAGCGGCGAGGATACTGGTGGTAATCCCTACGGAGTAAATTGAACATTACTTACTATGTCAAATGTCAAGAATATCTTCGAAGCTTGGGATAACTATAGCAAAAGTTATATCAATCATGCATCATTTCTGTCCGTGTATAACATGTTATTACACTGTAGTCTGAACAAAGCATTACACTTCCGTTTCCTTTTGCTCAATTTGTGAGTACAATTGGATACTATCTCTTTTTCTCTCACAGAAATGTTACTCAGTTTTCGTAAAAGGTGGATCTACTCAATTTTATGAGTAGATCAACATTTTACGAAAATTGAGTAACATTTCCGTGATAGAAAAAGAGATAGTATCCAATTGTACTCACAAATTGAGTCACATACGCAAAAAAAAGTCGCAGTAGAAACTTCCATTTCGAGGGTTTAATTAAGCGCAATCGCCAACAATTTTCAGCTGACTACAAATGCGTTTGATTTTACCATGCCTGCGATTAGATCAACCATGGTGCGGATGATATCAATATGAGATCTGTCAAATATACCACAAACGTTGAAGGTCTTACCATAAACGTAGTAAATTTGACTGAAGTTTCATGGTAGTTTTAAAGAAAGGCATAGTCGGGTAAAATGGTAATTTTTACTGTGAGATTTTTTTCTGTGTGGATTTTGAAAGTTTTGTGCTTTGAGTTCTCCGGTTCTAAATTTTACCACCGTGGAACTGACAGCACAAAACCGTCAAACGAAAGATGTTCGTTTTTTTGTTTTCGCGCGTCAAAACTAGCACTCTATTGCCCTCACACCACCGCCGTTTACCACATCAAACAAAATTGTTCAGCTGCACCCGCTCGTTCTTTCATCTGCTTCGCGTGCTTTTCACTTCACTTCGGCTTCGTTGCTACGGTCGGTCGCCGCCATATTGTTATTTTGTTTGCGGAAAGCCGCTTTGCTCGTCGCAGCGCAGTTCATTATTTGTGACTTTTCGGCCCTATTTGCGAGTTTTTGCGTTGGAATTTTGTACCGGAGGCCAACGGAAAGTGTTCCCGCATCGAATTCCGCTGGATGCTATAACTGAACGGTCTCAAAATGTCTAATATAGTGCTCGATAAGGATTCCTTCTACCGACGAATAAAACGCCTCTATGCTAACTGGAAGGTGAGAGAGTGTGCGGTTTTTGTTGAATATATTATTCCCGTTTTCGTATGAATCGGAACCGTCATATTTTTTTATGAAGGATCCGAGTGGTGTGAAAGCGGAAATAGGACTTGAATTTTCTTCTTGACGTCGGAAACGGGGAGATGAGTATTTCTAACCTCGCTAATTGATTTACAGGAACCGGATTTTTCCCATGATGATTCCCTGCAGAAGGTTGATTGCATTCTGACGGCGGTCGGCGTGGACGAGGAAACCATCTACAGTAAATCTACGTCCCTTCAGACCTGGCTGCTGGGATATGAGCTGACCGATACGATTACGGTGCTGTGCGAAAAGTCCATCTTTTTCCTAACCAGCAAGAAGAAAATCGACTTCTTGAAGCAGATTGAAAAGGACGGCGAGGAGGGCGTTCCGACGGTGAAATTGCTGGTTAGGGATAAGGTAAGGGGTTTTGTTTTTCTTTCATCATTTCTGAGCATCATCAGGTTTTGTCAGGAATGGTAGATGATTTCACTGAAAACCAGACGGGAAGTGTTGCCAGTAGTACAGGAATGTAACTCTAGTAAGGGTTATATGCATCTAGTTAGATTTTGTTATTGAAGCATCGGTTAAACATTCGTTTTATTTCCTTGCTTTTGCTAAGTGTCACAAATTGCATAATCACTAACAAAAAAAATTGCCATTTCCATTGATTCCTCAGAACGACAAAGACAAGGCCAACTTTGAAAAGCTGCTAGAGGCGATCAAGGGGTCAAAGAATGGCAAAACCTTGGGTGTGTTCTCCAAGGATAACTTCCCGGGGGAGTTCTGTGATTCATGGCGAGCGTTTCTCAAGGACAAGAGCTTCGACACCGTGGATATCAGCGTCCCAATCGGATATATCATGTGTTCCAAGGAGGACTCCGAAGTTATCACCATCAAGAAAGCCTGTCTGGTAACAGTAGACGTATTCAACAAGTATCTCAAGGATCACATTATGGAGATTATCGATGCTGATAAGGTTAGTTCTACATCGTGCAACTGGAGCTCCGCTAAATGTGCTTTTTCATTGATTTATTTTAGAAAGTAAAACACGCCAAATTGGCGGAAGGAGTCGAGCAGGCACTGACGGATAAAAAGTACGTTTCCGGTGTGGATACCAATCAGCTGGACATGTGCTATCCGGCAATCATTCAGTCGGGTGGAAATTATAGCTTGAAGTTCAGCGCATTCAGCGATAAGAACTATCTGCACTTCGGTTCAATCATTTGTGCTTTGGGTGCACGATATAAATCCTACTGTTCCAATGTCGTTCGGACGTTGCTGGTCAATCCGACGGAAACAATTCAGAAGCACTACACTTTTCTGCTCAATCTGGAGGAGGAATTGCTGAAGGTGATGGTTCCTGGCAAGAAGCTCTCGGATGTCTTCGATGTCGGTATGGATTATGCCAAGAAGGAGGAACCCAAACTGGTCGATAAGCTGACTAAGACATTTGGCTTTGCCATCGGTTTGGAGTTCCGGGAGAACTCGATGATTATCGGTCCAAAGTGTGCAGCTGTGTTGAAGAAGGGGATGGTATTCAGTGTGAATGTGGGTCTGTCCGGATTAGAGAACAAGGAAGCCTCCGAAAAAGAGTCAAAAGTGTACGCACTATTCGTCGGAGATACGGTGCTGGTTAATAGTGAGCCCCCGGCGAGTGTGCTGACGCAGTCCAAGAAGAAAATAAAAAACATTGGCATCTTCCTGAAGGATGACGAAGAAGAAGATGAGGAAGAGGAAGAAAAAACGGAGAAACGTCCGGAAATGTTGGGTCGAAGTGGTAAGCGTTCAACTGTGCTGGAAAGCAAGCTTCGCAACGAACAGAACTCCGAGGAGAAGCGTAAGCAGCACCAGAAAGAACTGGCCATCGCTCTTAACGAGAAGGCCAAGGAACGTCTAGCGAAGCAGGGTGGTGGTAAAGAAGCGGAAAAGGTCCGAAAGTCAACTATTTCCTACAAGGGAGTTAACCAGATGCCCCGAGAACCGGAGGTTAAGGAGCTAAAACTGTTTGTTGGTAAGTTACCTTTCATTATAAGGTTTTCTAAAATCGATGCAACAATTATTTGGTTCGATTTCAGATCGAAAATACGAAACCGTTATCATGCCAATCTTTGGGGTTCCGGTTCCGTTCCATATCTCCACTATCAAGAACATCTCCCAGTCGGTTGAAGGCGACTACACTTATTTGCGAATCAATTTCTTCCACCCGGGAGCTACGATGGGTCGCAACGAAGGTGGCATGTACCCCAATCCGGATGCAACGTTTGTCAAGGAAGTGTAAGGCGCTACCACGAGTTCGTTCAGTAAACTCAACTATGTTAACTAACACGCGATTTTCGTTTTAGAACCTATCGGTCTACCAATACGAAAGAACCCGGTGAGATTGCAGCCCCATCATCTAACCTAAACACCGCATTCCGTTTGATCAAGGAGGTTCAGAAACGGTTCAAAACTCGTGAGCAGGAAGAACGCGAAAAGGAAGATTTGGTCAAACAGGACACATTGGTTCTCTCGCAGAACAAGGGTAATCCAAAGTTGAAGGATCTCTACATCCGGCCGAACATTGTCAGCAAACGTATGACTGGTTCGTTGGAAGCGCACGCTAACGGATTCCGTTATACGTCCGTTCGAGGTGACAAAGTGGATATCTTGTACAACAATATCAAGAGCTCATTCTTCCAACCTTGTGACGGCGAAATGATCATCCTTTTGCACTTCCACCTGAGGCATGCGATTCTGTTCGGTAAAAAGAAGCATCTGGACGTTCAGTTCTACACCGAAGTAGGTGAGATTACGACCGATCTGGGTAAGCACCAGCACATGCACGATCGTGACGACTTGGCGGCAGAACAGGCTGAACGCGAACTTCGACACAAACTGAAAACGGCGTTCAAGAGCTTCTGCGAGAAGGTGGAAGCCATGACCAAGCAACAAATCGAGTTCGATACACCTTTCCGGGATCTGGGCTTCCCTGGTGCCCCATTCCGCAGTACAGTATTATTGCAACCGACTTCCGGCTCGCTGGTCAATCTGACCGAGTGGCCACCGTTTGTGATTCCACTGGAAGATGTGGAGTTGGTACACTTTGAACGTGTCCAGTTCCACCTGCGTAATTTTGATATGGTATTTGTGTTTAAGAACTACGGCCAGAAGATTGCGATGGTGAATGCAATTCCGATGAACATGCTGGATCACGTCAAGGAGTGGCTGAAGTAAGTCCCTCTGCCGTGCTTTGCTTATGTGTGTTGAAATGAACTGCTAAATCCCTTTTTTTCCCACGCAGCTCGTGCGACATCCGCTATTCGGAGGGTATTCAATCGTTGAACTGGGCCAAGATTATGAAAACTATCACAGACGATCCGGACGGTTTCTTCGACAACGGTGGCTGGACGTTTTTGGATCCGGAATCCGACGGAGAGGGCGAGCCAAACGATGAAACCGAAGACGAGGAGGACGACGCATACGAACCCACGGATGACGACGATGAAGAGGAGTCAGATTCGGAAGACTATTCGGAGGCTTCCGAGGACGACGACACCGGTACCGAGGAAGGTAAGCAAATTGTCTCCATTGCGGGTGCGGTGAACTATGAATGCTGAAAATCGTCCGTATTTATTTATCATAGATCTTGGTTCTGATGAAGAATCGGGCAAAGATTGGTCAGATCTGGAAAGGGAAGCTGCCGAAGAGGATCGAAATCGAGATAAGGATGACTTTGTTGACGATCGACAAACGTCTAAAAAGCGCTCCCATCATAGGTAAGCTTACTATTGCTGCTCAGCAACTTCTTCTTTTCTTACATGCTAGTCGATCATCACTCGCTAACACTATTCATAATTCATTCACTAATGCCATACGCATGCCGTCTTCAGACGTGATCGAGGCATGCAGGAATCATCCTCGATCAAAAAGAAGCGGCCCGACGGTCACAGGTGATTTGCTTTCTCGCGCTTCCAAGCTCTCCCAGCAATATTCAAAACTATATCATGATTCAAAAAAAACTAACTTTTTCTTGATTCGTTTCGTCCCTCACAATCAGCTCGTCGAAGAGTAGCAGCCGCGACAAGAACCACAAGGACAAACACAACGACAAGCACAAGGATAAGCACCGCAGCAGCAGTGGAAGCAACAGTAAGCACCACAGCAGCAACGACAAACACAAGAGCAGCAGCAGTAGCAGTAAGCGATCGCGGGACGAAAGCAAGGATAGCAGCTCGCATCATCACAAGAGTAAAAAGTCCAAGAAATAAGCGCGCCCTTCGGATCGCTCTGACCCACTCCCTATTTGTGTAATTGTGTTTCAACCTCTGTTTTACTCCGAACCGAACCTGGTGTGTGCGAGGTTCCGAGAATCTGTTGCATCATCAGTATCATAGACTCGTTCTTGTTTTTTTCAACATACGCGTTTTGCCCTTGGACAGAAGGTTCAGTAGTTTCGATAAGTACACAGTATAGTTGTTCCTTCTAAATCCGGTTTAGCTGTACGTGAAAGTACCTTTAGAAGGCTAGCTTTTTTTCCCGAAGAACAAAACAAATACATTCGAATCTGTTGGTACAATAGTTTTGAGTTTTTCTTTAATCATCAGCATATCACCGATTGTTCCCTGGGCATTGGCAGAACTTTGTGGTAGCTTGACAAAAACCAGGTCTCAGCGCTTATCTGGATCTTTACCCAAAACGGGAAAGATGCAAACCAGTGTTGCCATGGGTGGTGTGGACCAGAAGTATATTTGAACCCACCAGTTGTAGCATATTAACTTTTAATTCGACACCTTTCCTTTACAATAGAGACAGCCTTATTCTGCGTGGCGGGTTAGTCGACACGACTCGCTCTCACATACGAGGTGACAATAATTATTGTTGCTGGATAGTCGCGCCGTGCTTACGATTCATTCAAAAAACGGTATACAACCAATTGCGCTGTTGTGATTTTTCCTCATACGTGCTCAGGTTCAAAGTGTCGTTGATCGCGGGTATTGTGGCTGAAGAGAGTATGTATTGTTTAGCAACCGTGTAAAGTTAGAGGCCAAAGCGAGTTAATTTTTCTTATTGATGCGGTTTCCTACAACCAAGTGTCAATATCTAGAATTAGATCCTAGAGGAAAATACCACAACCGTGCCAAAGTGAATTTTGATTTGATGTGCTTAGTTTGTGAATTGATCAGTGCAAGAAGAGTGTATTATACACAGATATCATGTTACTACCAGAAGGTTTCCAACACGTCGGCAGCTGCGGGTCCATGTAGGATATCGAGGAGAGCTGATTTGCAAAGCAACAAATAATTTATTTCTACCATATTTTGAAGACAATATCTCAAAAACATATTTATGTCGTGAAACAAATATACAAATATATTTATGTCTTGAATATAAAGTGATTGTAACAAAAGCGTCAAAATTATTGATTTGAATTTTTTCAAAATCTGTTCTATTTAACAGTTTAAATTAAAAGCTCTTTATTCAATAACTTAGCTCAACTTAATGGTTGTAGTTTTATTCAATATTTGCTTGCTTCTCATTTATTGTGTAAGAACGCGAGGGAGGTTGTGAGGATTGTTACCATCACTTATAATTTCAATTTACGAGGATTTAATAATTCAACAAGAGGTAGGTTGGGTTTTCGGTAAGTGAACGGCTGAAAGTGCATTGACTTACTGTAGCTGCTTTTTACAAAGTCAAGTAATTTGATTTTTATAGTGTAAAATTCCATGTAAATTATTCAAGTTGAAGTAGTATATACAGCAATTGGGTCTTTCATGATGTCCTTCTATATGAGAAGAATGAGACCTTGTAAAAACCAGCACAGTATATGCAGGTTCTTGGTCCATTCATATTGGATCAGTCTATAAAAGCAAATGAGTCCTATACGAAGACCATGCAGTGGAAGATGCGTTGGAAAGTAGTATTCCTTGATTTGCCCATTGTAGCCCAGCCTGAACAGTGGAACGCGATTTATCAACACGCTCCTGCTAATTAACATTACTCGCACGGTGGTAATTGTAAACGTTTCAAGTCCATTTCCACCCGTATTCGGTACCCGGGCGGTTCTCGGTAGTTATCTCGGTAAATTGTGACCAGCGGGAAGTGCAGTTCGCCCGAAAATTAGAGCCCATTGTTTTGATCAGAGGTTTCGATTCGGCATCGATCGATTTTCCTGCCACCGCTGCGGCGGCGGAGCAGCACTTGGGGTAAATTCTCAGGAAGATAGAACGAGTGTCAAGTGGAAAATATTCAGAGCATGTTTGTATGGTGGTGAAATTAGTGTGTAATCTCAAAACAGTGGATTGGCAAACATGTACAACGGAATCGGATTAGTAACACCCCGTGGATCCGGCACGAATGGAAACGTTCAAAGGAACGTAGCCTTTGTTCGGCCGGGGAAGAAGGACAACGTCAACTACCGGACGGAGGATGACTTAGCCAAGCTGGACGCCTAGTCGAACCGGCAGCCTAACCAGGGCATCCTGGACCATGAGCGGAAGCGTAAGATCGAGGTGAAATGTGTCGAACTGGAGGAAGTGCTCGAGAGTCAGGGGTGAGTGTTGTCATACGACGTATTACCGAAAATGAGTTTCGTACGAAGAGGAAAAAGATGAATTGGAGCGAGATTTGGTATTGGCTGTCATAAATGAATAGATTTAACGTTTATGTTTGAATTAAAAGTTATCTTTCGTTTATTACACAAACAATTCACAGAAAGCAAAATAAATCTAACTTATTGATCATCGCCTTGGGTTTCTTCCTCGATAATGGCGCCCTTTGCCGATGCTCCTTCCGGTTCTCCCTCCAAATTGTAAACACGACGAATGCTTTCCTCGTCCGCTGAGGCCAAAACATCATCAAACTCGTGGCCGATAAAGAAGAGAATAGCCCGTGGGATGACGCGTTCTTTGATGTAGTAGCCTATCTCAAAGTCCGTTTTCATGAACTGAACGTTCAGAATGGAATCTGCTTCAAACGGGGGCCTCGGATTGAAGAAGTTGAAGAAGCTGTTGGATAGCACCTCGTACTTCTGTCCACTCTCGTTTATCATTGGCAACATCGTCAGGTTGGCTCCTTCCTTCCAGTGAATTTCATGTCCAACGGTGTCGTAAATTTCGAACCCGTTGAACGAGAATGGCTTCTCAGAGTTGGGAGAACACTTCATCAGGTATTTCTTTTCCAAGATACGATCCTCGAAGAAGTCGTTGGGTTCAAACTCGAATTGCAGGATAAATTGGGGTGTCGGTTCGCTCTTCACTTGGGTCCTAACGTCCACCAGGCGCTTGAGCGCTTCCTCGTCCGGTTCCCTTATCATGGCTTGCAAAACCGGTGTCATCTTGAAGATTGTCAGCCAAAACTCCGGGATTCCCTGTGCCTGATCGGCAGTGTCATCCGTCGACTCGGGAACACCCTCCAGCTTCGGAATGTAGATTCCGTTGACTATCTGGCGGCGTTTCTCGTTCATTTCGTCATAGTTTTTCTGATGTTCCACCTTGAGCGAGTGGACCTTCTGGTGGAATTCGGCCTCCTTGTTCAGCAAATCCAGCTGAATTTTCTTCAACGTTTCAATCTTTATCCGCACGTTCGGTGGCATGGCCGCGATCTTCTTGATTTGCTTGATCTTGAGGCCAAGTCCGGAGATCTGACGGAGCAAATCTCCCTCCTCGTCGGAACGCAGGATCTGGACTTGGCTGGAGGACGATGCTACCGCTTCCATGTTGAGCACTTGAATGGTGAAAATTTTTGACTGCTGGTCCGAGTAGCTTGCTGCGATGAATTTCGGTCGAATCGTGGGTTTAATGGCCCAAACACAATGATAACGGCAACGGAAAACGGCAAAGCCCGATCTGAGTATTTCTGCTTGTCGGAAAGAAAGCAAGCTAGTTCCAAGCCGATTTTAATTGGACATATCGAAGTCATTTTCAGCAACTGTCAAAATTGCCGTTTTCCGTTCCGTTTCCGTTATCATTGTGTTTGGCCGGTTACTTTGGTGCGAACAATTGCTGTTCGGTGCAAGGTGCCGACAAAAGAAGTGGAGCATTGAGTGAAAATACAACCATTGTTCAGTAACTTTTGCTGCAAACAACTGACTACGGTAACAACAAGTACCGAGTTTACCGTAAAATAAAATGTTTACGGTGCATGATGATATTTCAGTAAAAAGCATTACCGAATAATCTGCATATTTTTGGTTGTACTAAACAATCAGTAAACTGCTTAACCTACTTGACATGTCATTTCCTCCGCGCAATTTCCTGGTGTGCTCACGCGGATATCATTTTTATGAAATAATTGATGACAATAAGTGTATTGTAAGTGATTTTTTTCATTGAATTTGCTTATATTTGGCTGTGATTTTTAGACAAAAAAGACTGGAGCTAAAATACATTGCTTTCTTTTTCAGCATTTCGCGGCTGAAGTTACGATGAATTCGAATCCCCGTGCCAAGCCGCAGTATGCCATAAGAAGATTTTTATCATTTCGACTGTATTTTCATTCACCCAGGGGAAAGAAAACAAGTTTTTCCAAGCTGAAGGACTGAATGGAGGCAGTACAGGCCGTCTCTAAGCCAACACAATCTTAACAAATTTTCTGCAATTTCAAAAAAGTTGTGTGAATTTTGCTGGCTTGGAGGCCGCTGGCGTCAACTATTTTCATCTCTTAAGCTTCGATAAAACTTGTGTCAGTGCACCTTGAATGCTTGTGCGTTGCTAAAAACATAAAAAACTTTTTACAAATCCTCCAAATGGTACAGTTTTATTTCCATCTCGAAAGAAACAAAACACTTGGTTTGCGCCAGAAAAACAAGAAGCGCAATACTGAAAAAATCAGTTAAAATAAATGTAAACAAATCGATTACAAAGAAAGTCAGTATTTTCTTTTACTGACTAAGCCAGTACATTTGACAGTTTTGCTATTTACCGAGTTTTCGGTAACGGAATACAGTGCTGAGTTCATTACTGAAAATTCAGCTGTTTGAAAACCCAGTAAAATTTTACCGACTTCGGTAATAAAAACTCTGTGTGTAACGTCCGTGCTCCATCACAATATTTTCTATTGTGATGTGTCCAACTCAATGGGTAAATTGAACTGAAAATGAGTTTGAAAGAAGGGAAACTTGGAGTTGAGCACACGTACCCACTGGTTGACGCTAAATATTGGCCAACGTGCTTTTGCACATTTGTTTGACGATTTGTAAAGCAACACAAATTTCCAAACCCAAAGCTCGGATGCTGTGTTTCATCGGTACCCGGACTTTTTGTCCATGGTCTGGAAATTTTTCAAATCACAAACTAGCATGCAGTGGTTAGCTTGTAAATTTGTCATAATTTGTTAGTGATAAATCGGAGAGGGTTGATTCATCGACTAAGTTCATCAGATATAGCTCGAATAAGCTTCAGCTTAATAAACAACTGAGTATTGTAGTCGTTTATTCAATAAAATGTTCTCACTATCCTCATTTAATGCTCAGTTCAGCCAATGGTGCCTAACACCCCGTTCGCACTACAATCTATATTACGTGATATAGAGTATCTTGATATCAGCATCTATACATCTAGTTTTCACTGGAAATAATGTGAATGGCATTTGATATCAAGATACTGTATATCAAGTAATATAGGTTGTAGTGCGAACGGGGTGTAACACATAGTTGTAATCAACCATCGATAACTCGCAACAATCTTTTCATAGAAAAGGCTATGCTCTTCGAACATCCGGGGGACTACAGGGATTCTACTTATATCTTGCTTCTTAATTTTGTTTCTTTTCAGGCAACAATTAATTTATTTCTACCAAATTTTGAAGACAATATCTAATAAAGCTTGCTTCAGATAGAATTGGAACAAAAAAAAAATTGCCTGTATTTCAGTTATTTATTATTGAATTCAAGTTTTTTTTTATACAAATGTAGCGTTTTCTTCATACTTTTAAGAAAAAATACGGATAAAATTATTTGTCACGGTTTCGAACACTGGCGTAAAAAACCTATAGAAATTCATAAAATTTGTCTTATGAAACTTCATGAGCCCACTAAATTTTGATTTCATAAGGCCCATATGACGTCCATGTGTGTAACTGTGATTCCCTCAGTTGATTGTTATAATTTTCTAAAGTCAACCGTATCAATTTCATAAACCACCTTATGACTTCCATGACTGATTTCATTTGTGTACAATAATCATAAGGTAAATGTATGAAATGGTAAAAAGTGCGCTCCAAATTATTTTTTTGTTGACATTAGGTGGATTCTCAATCCTGTCGATTCCGGTATACCCGAGATTATATACTTCCCTCAACTGTGGAAAGTAGAACAGGACGAAGGAAATGAACCCCTGGAAACTATAAGTTTGGTAAAGTTTTTTTTTACAGATATCGTAACCACCTTGGGTAAACAAGTGCATTGCTTTCAGTTGTTGTTCCGCTTTATATATGTATGGGGTCTATCGTGAAGAAACTTATTCGCTCATTATTTTTAATAAAGAATAGTGCTGATCCGTACGTAAAATCTCGTCAGAATATTTTACATAAATAAACATCAATTGTGCAGTGGCGGTATTATAAGATGATTTGTATTGGCATTTTTTTCATAGCCACAAAGTTAGTTCAAGTAGAATGCATATTTCAGTAGAATTTAATAAAAAATAGATAACATAAAACATACATAATAATAATAATTAGTATAACCAATGCATATGACGTCCATAGCATTTACAAATAAATTTCATAAGGCTGTTCAATGAAACTTATACGGTTGCCATAAACAAACCATTGGAAGAGGTTGTGACAACAATCATGGCATTTCATAAGGTATTGGTATGAAATTCAATCCTTCTCCTTGTGGACAATTTCCATAAGGTTATTCAATGAACCTTACAATATTTTTTGTACTAGTGAAGGAATTCTCGATTTTTTCCTGTAACACGGCTCATTAGGCGGCGCACACCTTCTTCGTCCATCGTTTTAGCTATCTTATTCCACCAGGTCTTCATCTGATTGATGTCTTTGACAACCTTTCCCTTTGCCTTGAGTCTCCTCTTCATGATTGCCCAGTATTTCTCAATAGGGCGGAACTGGGGGCAGTTGGGTGGGTTACGGTTTTTCGGAACAACCTGGACCCCTTTCTCTGCAAACCATTCTTGAACGACTTTGCTGTAATGACAGCTTGCCAAATCTGGCCAAAACATTACGGGATGGTCGTGGGATCGAATGAACGGCAAAATTCGTTTTTGGAGACACTCTTTTTGGTATAGTTCCGCCGTCATTGTCTTATTTGTAACGAAAACTTTCGTTTTTTTGCCACAGCTGCAAATGCCCTGACAAATCATGAATTTTCGTGCAAATTCATGAATCATCATAAATTTTCGTGCAAAAAAAAAAAATTAAATTTGGCTGGAACATTCCCCCGAGCCGTTGCCAAGTAAAATTTTTGACCTGGGATTTGCCCGAAGTCAGCCTTGACATAGGTTCCATCGTTCATCAGAAGACACCCGTCGAACTTGGTCAGCACCTGGTCGTATAGCTTCCGAGCACGGATTTTGGCCACACTATTCTGTTTTATGGTCCGATTTGGCTGTTTGCTAGCTCGATACGACTTGATTCCTTCCCGGAGTTGAGTTCTCCTCACGGTACTATGGGCAGCACCGAATTTTCTGGCCAAATCACGGTCCGACAGATTGGGATTCCTCTTAATCGTCTTCAAAATCTTACCACGCAGTTTCCGGTCGACAGTTCCACTCCGACGATTGGCTTGAGGCTTCCGAATCGTCGTCAATGTTTCCTTATACCGTTTGATAACGCGCCATAAGGTATTTCTGGGCAATTTCAGCTGTTTAGCTAGCCTAGATGCAGACCACAATGGATCTTCCAAATAACTGTGCACAATTTTTTCCCTTCTTTCGGTTTCCATGTTGATTGTTTACAAAGTACAGTCGATTTGCGGAATGTCAAAAATACATACGTGAAGCTGACAAAATTCCCGACACGTGGGCGCCAAGAACTTCCAAATCCGTTCACCAGGAGCGCCACAATATGAGCAAAAGTTTGTTCCAATTCTAAATGAAGCAACCCTTATCTCTATTTATCAATTTCTTTTAAAGTAGTGGTGCTTCGGTTGGGCATGGAGATGAATTGGTGTAACAGAGCCTTGACGGACGTCTGTGGAGTTGGGTAGAGGTGACTCGTGAGGTAGTAAGTGCTCTCAAGGCCGTGGTTGGCCGAGGAATTGGTTGTGTTGATGCGTTGTTCTGTAATATTTTTTTTATCGAGCGTTTATGTCTATTGTTTTGGTTGCCTATTGCGTCGCCATTGCGTTGCCGTCGCGCGAGTGATCGTGTGAGCATGAGAAGTCGTAGTTCGCCGGGTAAGATGGGTCGATGGAGAGGTACATATTTAATTGTGATCCAAATTATTCGTACGCCATGCTCGTCGGGCCACCCTATCTTGGAACAAATAAACCACTGTCCCATTTTGTTAGTGACTCCAGCGACATCCGTACTGTTGGTGTAGATCGGTCCAAATTTGCTCTGAGGCGTTGAGATGAATTGCCTTGTTTTCCTAATGAAATACCACTATCACACTCTGTGAGTGACCCCAATAGCATCTTTGCTGTTGGTTTAAACCGGTCCAAATCGGCTTTCCAGCATTGTAAACAACTCCTAGTTTTCCACTGAAAAACCACTATCACATTTTGTGAGTGGCCCCAATGGCATCCTTACTGTTGGTTTAAACCGGTCAAAATCGGCATTTCAGCATTATTAAAAATCACTTTGTTTTCCCAATGAAAAACCACAATCACACTCTGTGAGTGGCCCCAATAGCATCCTTACTGTTGGTTTAAACCGGCCAAAATCAGCTTTTCAGCTTTATTTAAAATCACTTTGTTTTACCAATGAAAAACCACAATCACACTTTGTGAGTGGCCCCAATAGCATCCTTACTGTTGGTTTAAATCGGTTCAAATCGGAATTCGGTACTAATATTCAAATATTTCACTTGACAGCTTATCGTTAACCAAAACGAACCCTGCTGCTACCCAATCCTGTTATCCAAAATCCCAGTGATTTCTCGTGGGAGTGCAGTGGATTCCGCGGCTTCCAGTAAAGCGAGTATCACGTCAACATATTCCTACCCTTTCCTTACTTGACCTGCATTCGGACGGGGCCGGCGCCGGTATTGCCTTAGTTTGGGATCACCAGTTTTTACACATTGAAGGTGTATGTTAGTCCCAAGCATCATCTGTTGGTTCTCTGTGTAATAACAGCTGATCTGGCAACAACGGAGTAGCAACCTCGGGTGGCCAATCATGCTCATGCTCATGCTCATATTGGATCAGTCTATAAAAGCAAATGAGTCCTATACGAAGACCATGCAGTGGAAGATGCGTTGGAAAGTAGTATTCCTTGATTTTATGATGTAACCACAGCCATTCAAGCTTGAATCTCGACTTGTGTAAATTTCCGCAACCGTCAATTTGAAAGGAATCGCCAAATGTCAATAAGCATTTAGCAAAAAGCAAATCTGTCAGTTTTGTAGACGCTATGTGGCATATAATTGCACGTCAAAACATCGTGTCAATATCGGGTGGCATGTGGCGAACGACGGAGTGATATTTTGACATGCCAGCAGATGCCGCAACTTCACCACATCAGTGGGCACCTCGACCAAGTGAACTACGTAGCGTTAGTGAAGCAACAGTTGCTTACGCTAGCGCTTGCTAGCGATTCAAAAATTTACACAAAGTTATCGATTAATTTTGCTCTTGCTTAAACGTCTGTCTGTGATGTAACATAGAGACTGATATGCTTTTATGGTAAGTTACTTGAATTGTAATTTTTCTGTGTGAGATTCTTCCTCATTTTATTGCTGATTGCAGTTAAAAATGGACTCCGACAAAAACAGAAAAAGTGTGATAAAAGTGCACGTTTACGTCAAATCGTTTCCTGTCTTCAGTGAACTTATACCTTTCAGCATACAGGATAAGTGCACCGACACTGGCGTAAAAGACCTATCAAAATTCATAAATTTTGCCTTATGAAACTTCATGCGGCCACTGTATTTTGATTTCATAAGGCTCTTATAACATATACGTTTGCTCAGTAAATAGTAGCGGTATTCTAAAGTCAATCTTATCATTTTCATAATACTGCCTTATTATGTTCATGACTGTTGTTTGTGCATAATATGATGCTATATACGTATGAAATAGCAAAATGGAGCCGCAAGTTATGGTTTACTTCTTATGAAAAATCCAGATCATTCCGATACTTTCGTGCTGATGTATCGGATACAGATGAGGAAAAAAAAATTCGACGGCGTGAACCAATCACTGGTAACCCCAAGTTAGGTACTGTATACAATATATTAAATTTATCATAATCGCCCTTCTTGCACGTGCAATTTCATAGCTATGTATTGGATGTACGTGAAAACTTAAACGTCCATATTAACGCGTGTTATTTTGCAATCAATTTTTCGCATTATTTTTTCCATTTCAGTCTGTATTTCAACAATGACGGCCAATGACAAGACGGCTATCATCATGTACACATCCAGCTTCATTGGTACGTCGAAGGGTTTCCTCATCTTGGTTTTCCTGTCGTATTTCAACTGCATCGGAATCATGAAAAACTTCTGTGAAATCTTCAAAATCTACCCGGATCACTTGCCGAACGGATTCCTGCCGCTGGAACACGTCTTCGTATCAAATTGCTGGGATGTTGCTTTCGCGGTGTTCCTCCGGATAGTGCTCCATTGCTGGTTGACACACACACCACGCAGATTCAGCTTGTGCGGTGAAATAAGCCAAGATTACAGACGAAAGAAGACGACCGCCGTAAATGCTGTAACGGAAAGTAAGTCTTTAATTACGTTATTGATTGAAACCGTGTTTATATTAGAATGACAACTTTTTTTTAGGATGCTCAAGGATTACAATGTTGTGGGATCATCATTGTCATCGTCAAACTATTTCAACTATTGTCATCGAGGAGGACTATTTCAAGGAGAACGGCTAATGATGGTTCCGAACAGGCAATATCGAAGAATGATGGATTGGTTAAGATTATCGGTAGTACACACTTAGATATTTTTACCGAAATCTGTAAAGTTTTACCGAATTCTCAACAGCTGAACGTTCGGTAATCCGATTTTACGGATTTCGGTAAAATTTTACCGAAATCCGGTAATTTTTTTACAGATATCTGTAAAATTCTACCGAAATCCGTTAAATCGCATTACCGAACGTTCAGCTGTTGAGAATTCGGTAAAATTTTACAGATTTCTGTAAACAAATCTAAGCGTGTAACCCTGTTTGATTCCCACCTGCAGTACTTTGAATGAAGAATAAAATTAGTGTTCTCGTCACTTCGTGAGTTGCATTGTATTTTTTATGAATGGAAATTCCAGCAATATACAATGAAAAGTATAACGGAATATATAAATTTAAATATCTTTCTAACGCATATGCGTACCATAAAACTAACACATAAATTTTATAAGGTTGTGCAGCGAAATTCATACGGTTGCAATAAGTAAATCATTAGGAGTGGCTATGGCAATACACATAGCAATTCATAAGGTAATGTAATGAAATTCAAACCGTTTTCTTGTGGCTAATTTTCATAAGGATATTTAATGAATTTTATCAGGTTTTTTGTACTAGTGCACTTTAAAATGCGCAAAAAGCACTTCTAGAGTCCAATCACAACTGCAAACAGCAATATTGCCCACAACTATTTTATTAGGAATAGTGGAAATTTGCAATATCCCAGTACATTTAGTAGTGCAAATGAAAACAAAAATAAATGTGTTAATTGAATCTAAAGTTCAGTAAAGTCGTGAAATTTTCTTTTTGCCTTAACTATTTTTTATAAATCATTTATGCTAAAAATTTCTACTGTTCCTTTAACAACTATATAACGGGGATTCCCTAGGGGGGTAGCCTAAGGAAGTCGAAGGATTTTTTGACTGGACAAGGGTTCGTGGAGTCGCCAGTCCCTTGTCATGCGAAGGTCCTCACTGAGATCGGCTGACCCTGCTACAAGAAGCCATCACGTAGGCTATTCTCTCAGAACAACCTGCTGAGAATAATCCTGCAGCCATAGGTAATCCTTGCACTAATGGTGGGTTATTATCACACATCACATCACATCACCAATTGTAATGTTTAACAATTGTTGAACATTTTAGCATGTGGGCGGTATTATAAATGTATTATTATGACAATGTGCTTTTTCATTTGTACAATTCAGCACCAACATTAGATTAGGGCGAAACTGCTTTTGTAAACAACGGCTTTCGTAGTCATTTTCTCTTCAACAAGAGGTCACAAATACAAATTAAGCACTCTTTAAGGAAGACGAGCTTTATCTCTATCCGCTGATATATCCAATTGGAAGAAATTGTATTCAACTTCCAATAAATTAGCAAACAAAGTGTTTGTTTACAAAGGCAGATTCGCTCTAATCAAATGTTGACGCTGAATTAATGAATAGTACACAGAAAAAAATCTTGTAGTAAAAACTACCATTTTACCCGACTATGCGTATCTTTAAAACTACCATGCAATTTCAGTCAATATTACTATGTTTATGGTAAAACCTTCAACGTTTGTGGTATATTTGACAGACCTCATATTGATATCAACTGCACTATGGTTGATCTAATCGCAGGTATGGTAAAATCAAACGCATTTATAGTCAGGTGAAAATGGTTGGTGCTTGCGCTCAATTTAACCCTCGAAATGGTAGTTTCTACTCCGGGTTTTCTTTGCGTGTATGATTCAAATTCGGCAGTAGATTTTATTGTTATTGCTTATTATTGAATTTTAAATGATTATTTTTACCCGGGTTGTTACATTTCCCTCCAACATCCGTCTTATTTACAATGGGGTTAACATCGTTCACGTCACTGTCAGTGTCTTTTCGTTGTTTTTCTTTTTGTTCTATTTTCCCTGACGAAGCGAGTATCTTCTATCGTTTATCGCTGCAGGTGCAAATCCCGTGTATTTTTCCTTCGTGATTATTCGCGTAATTTCTGAATGCTTGTCATATTTTATATAGAATCGCAATTAATAGCGATACTACGATAATTTTAAATAGGAAAAGCATTCCAGCCAAACTGTCGCAAAGAACAATGAAGTGGAGTTGGTGTTGATTTTTGCGCGGCGCGATTCGCTTGTGTATTTTTTTTCTTGTCGCGAATGTTTGCTTGTTTTTTAAACGGTAATGAAAAGTGCAAAGAGTGCAAACGAAAAATTGGCCTTAAATAGGCTAACCGATTTCTTTTGGGTGTTGCTTGTCAGGAATGGTTTGCATCCTACTTGTTGCATGTTATGATTTACTTTTGTTGCAATTGTAACGATGGAGAAAAGTGGATGACTGGTGATTTTGCCGAATGAAGTAACTGTTGTGATCGAAGAAACGTAACAGAAGAACTCCGGTGCCTTATCAGTTGCGCATGAAGCAAAAATGGATTCGAATTACTCATCCGGACAGGGAGGGGCACAAGAAGAAGCTAGCTCGTTGCCGTCCGTTCCGTACCAGATTCACAACTTGGAAACCGTGGCCGAAGAGAACGAAGGTTTGCTTTTGTTTACTTTTGTTTTGATAGAGGGTTGTGGTTTGCTTTCGGGTTCTTTCTGGGATCTGCTGGGTGTTTTTGGTATTCTTTATTTTTGTGCTGAGATTTTGCTGCTGATGTTCGGCGTGAGAAGTACCTAATTCTATTTTTCGTACTTTCCAATTCCAGCTGCTAAAAAAGTCATAACCGATCTGAATGTGGAACTTCTCGTCGAAGACAGCACAAAATCTCAGCTATCGAAAAACCTGGATCGATTGCTACGTCATTTTATTCAGCTTTATCAGAAGGAAATAGAGATTAACACGTTCGATTTGCTGTTCATGACTATTTACAATGTAGCACTTGAGACCGGATTCATCCCGGAAGGGCATCGGATTCTGTACACGTCCAATCGTTTGCAGCCGATATTTGCTTCCTTCGACAGTAACTTAGTTACACTTTTTTCGGGAATTTTGCCATCCAATTTTTACAATCGAACAAGTCGAAGTTATCGGTTCAACATGCATTTGCTGGGATCCGATGAGGTTTGCTCTCTCGTAGGTATCATAAGTGGAGAATTCCTTTGTCTGACGTTTACCACCCCGCGACGTGTAGATATTCCCGGAATGAGCATTCTGCTCCCAGTGGCACGTTACGTACCGCTTGTAAACCTGCAGAAACTGAGCCTGTCATTTCAAAATTTGAAGGAACTTTCCCTCAAACTCAAGAACGGCCTTTTTGTTCCGGTTCGAATTGCCCTCTGCCTCGACGAAGATGTCATTATGAATCCATCTCTTAGCGGGTTGCCGAATGAAATCGTGGCAATGCTGTTGGTGAAATATCTCGACAAGAAGACTGCTTTGCAGCTGTCTGCCAGTTGCTCTAGGTTAAGAATGCTTACGAAAACTTACTGTGGCCAGTGGTTTGCTTAGCTGTAACGGTATTAGGGATTTACTGCGCGTCAATAAAGCTGTTGAAGTAGAGTTTATTTTTCACTACAATGGAACGAAAAGAACTTCTTATCTAATAAGGTTGGTGGGTTTGCTCGGTGGCGGTTCATTTTCTGCTTTTTGGGATAGTGCTAGAGAGCTTACGAATAGATTTTTATCACAGGCTTTAAGGTTCATGTAAATAGTTGCATATTCTCAAAGAAACTGGGTCTGTAGTTGACTATCGCTTTCGCTGCGCAGCTATATTTCAACGAAGTGTAACGCACATGCTAAGCTCGTGTTCCCGACTACCCCTTCCACAGAATGTGCCGATAGTTCCAACCTGCCTCGTTCATCGTTGGATCACCATTCGCCGTCTCAGATGGTGCTAGGAGTATCGCAATCTACTCAAACTCCCGAGGATGATTCCTACCAGCCACAGCAACATCAGGGACGGTCCATCTACGAAGGTATAATCAATCCGGGGGATGCCAACGGAGAAGGTTCTCCGGTGTCTTCCCGCTATTCGGATGGTGGTGAGTATGCTCCTTCAATCCTACCTAGTAGACCTGTTAGCTACGGTTGGAACTCGCGGAAGCAGCGATCGAGTTTGGTTCGTCATCGGGGATGGTGAGTGTGAACAGCGGACGTTTTATAGTGATAGTTGGTGGGGCTTGGGAACACATAGTTAGAATACACATAACCCGACTTTCCGTATAATTCAACCTAAAGTTTTACCAGATTACTTTTAAAACGTTCTCTAAAATCAGTTTGTAAATATGTTAGAACTTTTTGAAACAGTTGAAACTTTGTTCGATGTGCTATTGGAATCGACGTTGGAATTTGTTTGCTCAGAAATTCTACGATGTGTTCTACATACAGGGTGCGGCAGAAAATAATACGAAAATTTGTTCTATTTCTTTATAAAGTCCTTTTAAACAAATTTATTCAATGTGTCCTCCATTTTTATTAATAACATCCTCGAGCCGACGTCGCAAGCCAGAGCATGCCTTTCGGACGTAGTCCTCCGACATTGACTGCCATGTGCGTGTTATGGTTGACTTCAGGGTTTTCACACTAGGGTGTGATGTTTTGCAGGCTCGTGCTTCATATGCATATACATATGCCCGAATCGAATAATCCAACGGATTAAGATCTGGACTGCTAGGGGGCCACAAATCCTTCGGCCAAAACTTCATGTTATCGTTCAATCATTGTTGGGTTTGATTGGACGTGTGACACGGCGCTCCATCCTGCTGTAGGACAACTTTTTGGTCCTCGGAGAAGTTGGCCTTCACCCAGGGAAGCACTTGGTCCTTTGAAATACCGATATACACGTCGGTATTGATTTTAACTCCAGCATCAATGAAAAGGCGGCATTTTCAAACCGTTGGACGCCACCAAGCCAAACATCATGGCACCAGCCGGATGTTTGGTTTGAAATTTGAATTTCACTTTTCCCGGAACGTTCTCCATTTTCTGCGGTGAAATGAACCAGTCCGTGCGGCTGTTGGCCACAACATCAATGCTAAAAAGCTTTTCGTCGGAGAACAGGAGTATCATTTTTTCCTTCTTCAACAAGGAAAGCAATCTCTTGGAACAAGTAACTCGTAGTTCCTTGACACGGTCCGTAATCAAGTGGCGTTTCACTCTGGCCCTGGAAGATGCATGCAGGCCTTTTTTGATGATTCTCCGCAAGGATTTCTCCGAAATATTGGCTTCCTTTGCAAGTTTTCTTGTGGATTTTGCATTTTTTGCACGGACCGATTTGAGCACTTTCAGTGTGCGTGCAAAGCGCGGATGTCCGCTTCCCGGCTTCCGCTGCTTAGGACCATCCTGCAGAGACTTTTTTATGAGGTAAACTGTTGCCAAATGGAACCCTACCACCTTGGAAATCTCTTTCGGCTTCTTCTGGGCGAGCAACAAACTGGTGATCATTTCTTTCGGAACAGACTTTGGCGAATTTGCAATAAAACAAATAGAATGTTTGAATGCAGCACTTGAAAGTAAACATAAACAAATACACTTTCGACACAAATTAGTTACTAGCTACACGAATTAACCCAATACTCAAGTCTGAACATTTCCGCATTAATTTCTGCCGCACCCTGTAAGGGATGCTTGCTACCATGTATACAAATTACCTCTAAAAACACAAATGGTCGTAGGACAATACGTTATTAGTAAGGTTTAAGAACATTAATATTGACCTTCTGCTTTGACGGCGCCTGTGATTTACTGAAAAGCGTGGTTGCCCTAGTTGGTCTGGTATGAACCCCAGTCTGAGATCAATATTCTCTGATCACGTCTTCCTTTGGAAGGGAAGTAAAGCCGTTGGTCCCGGCCAATGTGTTCATGGGTTCAATATGTAGGGTCCAGGTCGTCTTCCTGGCGTGACGAACCCGCCGCAGGTTGATAGCGTGACGCCTCAGATCGATCAGCTGCCTTGAACTGATTCGACTCTTTCAGCGCCGTTGGTGGAGGTGGAATTCCAGACGTTGGAGCAATATTCAAGAATCGGCCGCAAAACGGAGCAGTACGAAGACTTCAAGCAATATATATCGGAGAAGACTGGTCTTGCGGGATATAAAACCTAAAGCTTTGAAAGCCTTGTTTCCTATGAACGAAATGTGATGCTTCTACTTCGAATAGGAATCCAGCAAATCTACAAAATCTTCTACGATAGTTTGATTATCGTGTCTCGGAACATGTAGCCGAAAAAGGTTGGTTCTTTTATACGAAAAAATGGAAAACACTTCGCATTTCTCCAGATTAACCACCATTCGATTAAGGTGACACCAGTGACCGAGGGTCGTGCTGTTGTAGGAGGTAAAAATCGTTGATTGACTGGATCCGTAGCAAAATCTTGAGATCATCGGCATGCGTTAGACGCGGATCTTACTTAACTTCACTTTTGCTGGTCCAAAGTGCCTTCAGGACCGCACCTGCACCACAATGTTTCGCCAAGAAACTAGGTTTGGGGCGGTTTGTCTCCAGTTTCTCGAGCGTCCTACACATCCTAGGTTTTGCTCCACTTAGTCTAACCATCTAGCTCGCTACCCCTAGTAGCACACTTGTTGCAGTTCGGTTGTAGCAACTGTCATCTAACTAGAAAAACTCCAAGTGCTTGCAGGTCCTCCTCGAGTGGTGTCCACGTTTCGTGCCAGCAGAGAACGACCGGTCTGATCAGCGTCTTGTACATGGTACACTTAGTACGGAGGTGATGATTACCATACTTTAGTGTCTTGAGGACGACTTCCGGCTTTTATGCATCTTCGAATATCTCTACTGCAGTTGTTGTACGAGAATTCACAATTTAATCTGACGCTTTGGCCTCTTCTTCGTCGAAAATCATACTTCGGCCTATTCGAGTTCTATTCCCCTTGGTACCGTTTCAGATTTAGCGACTTCAGAATACTGGGTACGCCATCGAGTTGAAGCAGCTCGTAATTCATTCTTCTCCTCCATAAGCCACTAAAGATGGCCCTAAGCTCCAATTGCTTGAAGGTCCTTCACGAGCATTGTCCACGTTTCGTGCCCATAAAGAACTATCGGTCTTAACAGTGTCTATCACATGATACACTTGGTACAGGGGTGACGCTTAACAAACCATAGGATCTTGTGGAGTCCATAGTAAACATGACCTCCGACGTCACGAATGATCCGTGGTACATAAACTCATCTACCAGCTTGAACTCATCGCCGTCGATAATCACACTTCTAGCTGTACGAGCTCTATCGCGCTCGGTTCCTCCTACCAGCAGATACTTACTCTTCGACGAATTCACCTTCATTCCAACGTTTATTTTTGCTTCATGCTCCAGCCAGTTGTACTGCTCAGTAACCACCTAGAACTTTCCTCCGACAATGTACACGACGTCAGCGAAGCAAATGAATTGACTGTGTTCTGGCAGCACTGGTCACACAGCCCTTTTTTTTTTATTCCGTGTCGGGTATTTTCGTCACTGCGACCAATTTTTAGACCTATTGTGACATATCCCCTTTTTGTTGTTGCTTTAGTTATTTTCAGCATGACGCATCACTATTGATAGAAGTGATCGCCAAAGTCTGACCTAAAGCATTGTCCCAGGACGGTATAACGCTCCGAATAAAGTGTACTACCGTACTGGGGTTTGTTCTCCAAATCTCAAGGGGTTCTAGTAGCCCTTTGTTAAAGAACTTCAGCCTTTTATTGAAAATTGCCGGGCAGTGGCATAACAAGTGTTCCGAGTCTTCTCTATCCATGTTACAAAATCGACATGAATCATCTTGAAGTTTTCCTATCAGCTTCAAGTGATAACGGCTCGGACAGTGACCAGTTATAAGGCCTGTATATATTGTTAGATCTTTTTTGGTAAGATTTAGTTACTTGCGAGTCATTGAAATGTTTGGAGTAATGAACCGCTTTGATTGCCTAGCTTTGAAAGTGTTGTTCCAGTTTGTCTCCAGTTTTAAGCATTCCCAGGCTTTCATCTCCATTCTAAGAGAAGAAGCAGATACACCACAAAAGGGTTCAGGTCCTACAAACTGTTGAGACGATCCGAGTCTTGCTAGTTCATCAGCTTTCTCGTTTCCATCAATTCCAGAATGACCAGGAACCCAGTACAAATTGACTTGATTACGACAAGACAATTTCTGAAGTGATTGAACACATTCCCAAACATGTTTGGACGTGCATATTGCTGACTTTAAAGCATTCAGAGCTGCTTGACTATCCGAAAAAATGCATATATTTGGATATCTATAGTTTCTGCGTAAGCATATAGCAGAACATTCCAGAATTGCTTGAATTTCAGCTTGGAATACAGTTGGCCACTTTCCCATTGGGATTGAAAGGTTAATCCCTGGGCCAGTTACCCCAGCTCCCACTTGATTGTTCATTTTCGAACCGTCTGTATAGAAAACAATCGATCCTTGGCGGAGGTTTGGGCCACCTCTTGCCCACGAATCACGCCCAGGATCAATAACTTGATATGAACAATCAAAGTTGTATTTTTTGTCCATCCAATCTTCGTTGTTCATAACTAAAGGATTAAATTTTACAATTTTTAGAATGCTAAGATGTCCTATTAGATCACCTTCTAAAAGGTTCGCAAACCTTCTGATCCTTAGTGCGCTCTTTTCAGCTTCTAACTGTATGAGTTGATGCAATGGCAACATAAAAAGTAATGCATCCAGTGCCTACGTTGGTGTACTTCTCATTGCACCGCTAATTGAACAAGTTGCTAGTCTTTGAAGTTTTTCTAACCTTCTTTGTGCAACAGTTTCTTTTGTTTTTGGCCACCAGACCAATGAAGCATAGGTAATCTTGGGTCTCACAATTGCCGAATAAATCCAATGGATCATTTTTGGCCTTAGTCCCATTGCTTACCAAATGTTCTTTTGGCTATCCATAGGGCATTTGTCGATCTGTTGATTGTCTGCTCTAAATGAAAGTTCCAATTTAGTTTGCTGTCAAGAAATACTCCAAGGTATTTGACTGTATTTGAAAGTACCAAATGTGTGCCTTTCAACCTCACACAGCCCTTACCGCATCGTAGTGTCAGATGACAGCGGGAGGTAAGATGGACAGAGATGGTCTCCCGCACGCAATGGCTTTGCCTCGCCAAACCACTTCTTCAACGACGACACATACTCCTTAGTCCACCGTTCCCATTGCACACTAGCTAGCAGCTGGGAACGCTGAAATGCATCACGAAGGGCCACCGCCGGATGGGTAGGTGGAAGACCTACGCATGGCTGTTTCGGTGACACACCCCTCAGAAAGTAGTTGGGAATGTAAGCGGTCGAGTATTGTCAATGTCCTCCGCCTCTACAATCGCTGTCTGCAGTATCTCGTCCGCCAATCGCCTTCCATCATCAAGCGCTACCAGCTCTGCTTTCACGGGCAGCACTAGGCGTTCCCAAACACCTCCCATGTGAGGTGCAGCAGGAGGGTTGAACGTCTACTTCGTTCTTCCATTCGTTAGCTGGTCTGCGCAGTCATCTCCGATGCCCACATAGCTGCCACAATCTCCTTACTGACTCCTCGCAGGTTCGCTCCGTTGTCAGAATAAAAACTCGATCGGCCAGCCCCGTCGTCCGATAAATCGATGTATCGCCATCAAAAACGACTGTGTGGTTCGTCCATGGTTAGCGCACCACCAAATGTACCGCACGTGTTACCATGCAGGTAAACAGCGCAATCCACCTCTTTTCTCTCTTAAATAATCTCGTCCTAAATAATCGACAGCGACGTAGCTAAGCGGCCGTAGATTCGGTGTAATCTGTGGCACCGGAAGCGAAGCCATTCTCGGTACTTGAGGGAGACAGCAATGCACTTTGCACCATCTCAGTCCATCTTACCTCCCGTTGTTATCTGACAATACGATGCTGTAAGGGCTGTGTGACCAGTGCTGCCAGATCATTGCTCGCCTTGCCGAAGTCCTTTGTGTGTTTCATTCATTGAAAATCGTACCCCGCACGCTGCATAACTCTTTCCAGCGCAATGTTGAACAGGAGGCATCGAAAAGAGCATCGCCTTGCCGAAGTCCTTTCCGTGTTTCAAAACGAGTCTGATAACGCGCCCCATATCTTCCATCCATCGTTGCCTTATTCAACCTTAATCGGTCTCCCGGGGAATCCGTTCTAGACCATGATCTTCCATAGCTCTTCGCGATCAATAGTACCGTATGCGGCCTCGGCCTGAATTGTTGAATAGATGCTGCATATGAACTTGATGCTTGCGACACTTTTGGAGGATCTGCCGCAACTGTTGTCGATCGCCCGTCAGAAAACCGGCTTGGTAACTTCCCACAAATCTCCATGCTTGCTAGCGGTGATCGCTCGATAGTTCTCACATTCCAACTTGACATCCTTTTCATATATTGGGCATTTAACTCCTTCTTTCCACTCCTCCGGTAGCTGTTATGTATTCCAGATCCTTACTATCAGTCAATGTAGACAATTTGCCAACTTATCTGGGCCCATTTCTATAAGTTTCGCTCCGACACTATCCTTTCCAGCGGTCTTGTTGTTCTTAAGCGTCCTCGTCCGCCGTTCCGATGAAGTCATTGTGCTTCCATTTTTCGATCACCTCACGTACATCTGTCAAGATACTGCCAACTATATCCCGACGCCTTTGCGGGCTTGTAGAACTTTCGTGTTTTTTGAGAACGATACAGCTGCTTTATTGCACAGCCCGCGCTGTAGTTCTTATCCCGAAAAAGATAAGTTTGCTCCACATTTTGATGGGTTCTACCATCGCCCACGCTGCATTCTATCCACAAACCTAATGGCCCCTTATGCTTCGATGTTAATGACAGCTTTCTGAATTGAGACTACACCAGCAGTCCTTGAGAGGAGCTTCGAACAGTTCTCCCTCATCCGGCAATGTTGCTTCTAGGCTTTGTACGTAATCAGTTGCAACTTCGGGTAGCTTCAGTCGATCCAGAATGTACCATGGTAGGCGTCGGTACCGAATGTTGTTTGCAACGGAAAGTCTTTGGTGCATTTTATTCGCGTCAACTGCTCCAAATACGGTAGAAAATCTCCGACGAAGTGCATTCGGCGTCAGGTTGAAATCTAAAACTGACGCCACCCTATTAAAGATTCGCTGCAACTTGGTTGACCTTGGTTGGACATTGATGTTGGCTTGTTTCAGGATTGTTTCGCAGTCGATTCTTCCTTGTAGAGTATCTGCGACGGTTAAGGCTCTACAAATCTCTATGGACTCGCAGCGGCTCCATGTTGTTTAACTGGCAGTGAATTTCGTAGCTAGGAAGACGTCTCTCCAAGGTAGTCTACGAAGCGCGAACCAGAGAAAACATCATTGAATAGTCTCGATTCGCTCGGGGCTTTACCTAGGTAACCAATAAGCACATCCAAAGCATCTTAACGAAAAGCTTGAAAGCCTATCAAGCATTTAAGTCACCTTAAATGCAACTTAAATGCCGCATTTGGCCAAATATACAGCTGCTTTACTCCAATGCTATGATAATGCTATTTTGCATTCGAAATGCTTATTACAGGCTACAAGCATATCAATAGCATTTGAAATGCAACTTTACAATAGATAGCATTCAAGATGCTGGTATAATGCTAATATAATGCTTGTAGCATTTGAAATGCAGATCTAGGCTTGATTTACTGCATATGCTAATGCTTATTGGTTACCTGGGTATCACAACTTGGCCTCAAAATCAATGAACAGTACTCTAGTGTAGAACGTACGAGAGAACAATAGAGCTATTTAAGGCTGTGGATGTCGCTGAAATTCTTAGCCATTTTGAAAACCAAATCAAGAGTTCTTGAAGCGTTATCAACAACATATGAAATATGTTGTGAGTACGTCAATTTAACATGCTGCTGCACACCTACGTCTTAAACGCACTGCATTCGTTCGATGGTCGTGCCGAGAAGATTGTAGTTGAAAACAAAGAGCAACGACTGAGCACTTGGTCGGGTTGTTCGACAACCGATATAGAGTTGGCGATTGAGCAGATGCAGCCAAAACCAACCTTACAAAACGCATCTGAAAGTATCTCAGGGTATGTCGTACGCAGAAAACGAAACGACTGGTTTGACGGAGAGTTGCAAGAGAAGAACGCAGCCAGAGAACAAATGCTGCAACGCAGCACCCGACAGAACGATCCAAGGAAAGGCGTAAATATCAGGCTTGTGAAAGGAGATGGAGCTGCTGAATCGCTAACAAGAAACACGTAATTTCTACAAAAAGTTTAAAGTGCCGAGATGTGTAGAAGGAGGGATGGTAGCATTTTGACGGATGAGATCTTAAGATTCAGGTGGCACTGCTCTAACTATAAATGACGTTAAGGAGGCCAACGAACAGCTAAAGAACAACAAAGCAGCTGGTCTCGCGCCAGGGCTCATCATGTTTTGAGCTGGAAAAGCGATAAGATTGATGCACCGAGTGATTGTCAAGATTTGGGATAGCGAACAACTACTAGAGGAATAGAAGGATGGAGTGATTTGCCCAATATATGAGAACGATGACAAGTTGGACTATGAGAAATCCTTCCGTGAACTATCGCCGTTAGCAAACAGATTAGTCAGTAACTACCAGTTCGGATTTCTGGACAGTCGATCAACAACCAACCAAATATTTGCGTTCGGACAAATTCTCCAAAAAATGTCGTGAGTATCAGGTCCCAAGCCATTATCTATTTATTTACATCAAAACGGCATATGATTCGATAGATCGAGCGGAGCTATGAAGCATATAAAACTGAACCAGGGCTACGGTGAATGGAGTGAAGTGTAGTATTTGTTCAAATGCAGGAGGGGATTAAGACAAGGCGTTGGTGTTTCCTGTTTGTCGTTCAACAATGCGTTGGAAGATGGTGTACGGAGAGCGGATCCAAAAATGCGGGGCACAATGTTCAAAAAATCAGGTCAGCTCATATGCTTCGTGGATAATATGGATACTGTCGGCAGAACATTTGCAAAAGTGGCTGATCAATACACTTGACTGAAACGCGAAGCAGCACAAATGGGGCTACAGGTTAATGCGTTCAAAATGAAGTACATGCTGACATGCGGCTCCGAGCCCGACAGTGTCACGATCGACGACGAGAATTCGGGGTTGTTGAGGAATTCATACACCTCGGCTCCCTTGTGACAGCGGACAATAATGTGAGCCACGGAATTCTGAGATGCATCACCAATGGAAGGCGAGCTTACCATGGATTTCGCTAAAAAACGTGTTCTGGAAAACTACAACCTCGTATAAAGAGAACGGTAAAGGCAGGAAGGATGCGATGGGCCGGGCATGTCGTCAGGATGTCGGAAACCAACCCAGCCAAAATGGCGTTCGTCTCAAATCCGGCTGTTACGCTCGAGGTGGCAGGGCCACATTGTGCATGACCTTGTAAGCAAGGGTGGTACAGCAAACTTTAAGATCAGCAGCCATGGACCGAGTGAAGTGGATGACAAAACACAACATAAACTGGAAGTACAAATGGTACGCAATGTCCAGTCATTTACCACCCATAGCTGTGGTAAGCTAAGCGAGCAGATTTTCGCCTTCAGTCTCTTGCTTCCGAAACGTATTCATCTTGACAGCCTCCGGCAAAGTTAGCTTTCAGTTCTACTTCTTCTAATTCTTGTTGTCGGTAGATTGACGATCTTTTAAATAATGGCCGTAGGTCGTGAAGTGATAACTTCTGCCGTTTTAGAGTTTCAGATATTCAGACGAATTCAAGTTGAAAACCGTAGACGGATCGTGGGGTATAGGAAATATTGCATAATTTCATTTCATGCCATGCACAATTTTCGGGAATTAAGCAGTAAAGTTCAACTGACATACGTTTGAATTTTACCATTATGTTGGTTGTTTCACTATGACAGCTACGAAAACAAGAAGATTTGTAGGTTGATTCTGCAAACGCTTATGGTTTGTTTCGAACAAATTTTAGTATAAATTCTAGAAAGTGTGAGCTACCTGTAACTAGAAATGAGAAGAAAAATTAGTATTTTCAATTTAATTCCAACTACCTTAATTGCTTATCTTGGTGGATTTGCGTATTTCGTCTACAATGTGCAGACTTCTTCAGTGTCGTGTACTTAGTCAAGTTATTACTCCACGACACTGAAAAAGTCTGGCTACAAAGAGCATTAGTAATAATTTATTAATGATGATGATGAAATACTACCATCTATTGTAGCAAGGAAACGTTCCATAGTAGTGGAATAATCTGAAATACGATTTGATCAGGATTCTATTGTTGTTTGTCATCATCAATCCTGTATGAAGGTCCAAATACGTTTGGGCGGGCCCGTAAGCAGATACACTTGCACGAAACCCGCGAATATATGGAAGAGAATCTCCTTCCAAAAGCAAGTTTACACTTACTGCACTAGAATCGAGCCCAGAATAAACCCAATAGATGGGGTCGAAGAGCTCGCTCTCGTTCCGCGAAATGTTAGTAATATAGAGGAGGCAGTCCCATGCTCCCTATCCAAATCGTTTCACTTGGGTGCCCTGATGGTCCCTCCCTTTCCCGGTTATATGTTATGTCATGGATATTTACTATATTTTGTAGTGGTCATATGATTGTCATATGATTACTTACCTTATTACCTACTTACCTACCGTTCTTTACTTATTGCTCTGTATCTGTGGTTCTGCTTTTGAAGAGGTGACCTTAGGCAAAGGTCGATGTTGGTCTATGGCCTATGCTCGATGTCATATGGTATTGCTCGCGGCAATAGGATAGAGAAGAGAACAAGAGAAAGAAGGAAAAGCATTAGTTATTGGTAACATGCTATGCGCAAGTGAGATTTTCATGGTGATATTCTCACAACGGCTGTTCAGAATGGTTCGACGGATGCAAATGGGAGATCATTCCCGATGAGTTTCCAATCGTTTACTCAATTCCGCCATGCTTGGTTATAGAAAACGAGAAACGTTTTTCTACGTGTTACATTTGGGAATATCAGGGTGATGATCACCCATCGCATTTTCAAGTGATCATTACAAGCTGTTCATTTGGTTCAGGCACTTTTGAACGTTGATGTGGCAGCCTACTCACACATGAAATCTGCCGCGACCAACTCGGCAGAACGCGCCCATACCCCTTTCTGAACCGAAGGGTTTGGGAGCATTAGTAATGATTTATTAATGCACCTAAACATAACTGTCAGTTTTGATAGCCCGTTTTTGGCACTGCATTGCTATTTCCAATTTATTAAATATAGAACCGCAGACAGATATTTAAGCTCGAACAAATCAATTAAAATTTGTTGGGTAAAAGTTCAAATCTCAAATTCAAATTTACATTGGAATTATCTTGCACAGTTTTGCCGCCATGTTACTTATTCAGCAGTTCCATAGAAAAAAGATATACACACTTCCTTCCGTAGAAAAAAGATATACACATACCGAAATCCGGTAATTTTTTACACTTTACTGTAAAATTTCACCGAAATCCGTTAAATCGGATTACCGAACGTTCAACTGTTGAGAATTTGGTAAAACTTTACAGATTTCTGTAAAAAAAATCTAATATGCCGTCCACCTATATTACGTGATATAGAGTATCTTGATAACAAATACCATGCACAGAATTTCCATTGAAAACTATGTGTATAGATGCTGATATCAAGATACTCTACATCACGTAATATAGAGTGTAGTGTGAACGTATTATTATTGTGTACGATTTCTCAGAATTTCATAATAATTGATAGTTTTGTTCCCCATCGAAAAAAATTTGATCCGTTTTTTTTTATAGGCATAGCTCCGGCAAATGAACTACATATATGGGTAACTTCTAAGAAAGATTCCAAAATACGACTATCATTCAGAGCACGAAACAATGAAAAAGAAATTGAAAAACCGCTATGCTCGCGTAAAACAAGTTTCGGAAACCAAATCATTTCATTGTTTTAAACCTAAAGAGGAAATGTATATTATCATAAAGCGATTCTCGTTCTGCAGCGATGAAACGTGTGTGATACTATCCAGCATTTTACGAGTGCTAGAGTGCTGTTAGACAGCAAGCTATTTGACGTTTGGCTAAGGCCGTTTGACAGAGAATCGATCAATTCTTATCGATTAGCTGTCAAACTCGTGTCAAACGACCTAAGCCAAACGTCGAATCGCTTGCTCCCTACCAGAAACCGAGCTCAACCGAGGCGGCCATGAGTACTCGTAAAATACTGGATAAAATAATCTTAAGCAATAATTTATGTAATCATTCTGTAAAGTTAAAACAAAGTTAGAAATCATTATTTGGACTTCCATTATATGATTTAAAACAACTAAATGAACTTTTCAAAATAGCTTCTAATTGATGGGGGCGCAATCTGAAGAACGCTAATATCGCTAATTTTTTTTATAAATAAAATGTAAAAATATCCAATCTTTCAAGAAAAAATATAAAAGCGAGAGGGCTCTATGGTCCCGAGACCATAAAAACCTAAAAAACTAAAAGAAGCCATGTTTGCATACTTAATATTGTAGTAGAAGAAGCGTTTTTTTTTTCTAAAAAGTTTAATTACCTTTCATTTGCAATTTAAATTGATAAAATCGGCCCAGTGGTTCAATAGTTATGATTTTTTGAAAAAAGTAAATTTTTTTGGACCACCCTAACGCAGAAACGACCACCCTAATAAAATAATAAAAAAATACGGGTCGAATATTTTTCGATGGTGAACAAAACTAACAAATAATAAGAAATGTTTAGAGATCGTATATTTTTTTTCTATGGAATCGCTGTATTGCTACATTATATCTGACAATTCGACTGGCAATCCATTTTTTTCTTACCAATAAATTTAAATCTGTGGGGCCATCTGTTAGCTTATTGCATGAGGGAATCCATGTTTTTACACAGGTAAATGAGATGAAATCTGTCTGCGATAGAACTTTAAAGTAACATTAATGCTGCTCAAGTGCTATTATCGAGCTATAGCTTAATGCATATGATTACTTGGGAAATCTGCAAGTTGCAGACTGAACAGGCTTATCTGTCAAAAGATAAGCTTTTTCTAGTGGAATATTAAGTAATTTGCTCGCTTTTACTAGTAATAGTTCGAATAAGTGTGCCAGTTTCATTTTTAATTTTATATTTTTTCTTCTCTTTTTATTATTGTTTCCTTATAGATTTGGTTCAATTTTGTGATAGAAAAATAAATAGAACATGTCATATGACGGTTGGATTGAATGGAAAGTCGGGTTATGTCGTTTAATTTTGTCCAGGAAAGTTTTTGTTTTTAAATAAGAAAAGCATTTATATTATGAATCCTAATTTTGATACAAAAAGTTCAAAGTTCAAATTGAACTTAGCCTACGATTCGGAACAAATCTATTGACATGGAGAACCAGCGATTGTGACGTCCATTATTGGATGTCGTCCCGGTTCACCTTATGCATTTTTTTTGCCTTTCAAGATCTCGAAGATTCAAACGCCCGTGGGTGAAAAAGGAATCAAACATGAAAACCCAATGCAAGATTATAAATTGTATTTATAGATTACATTAGTTTCACTATTTTGCTAAATTATCGTTATCTACTATCATCTACTATTTTATTTCATTAAATGCCTACGGTTTACCATAAAACCATTCAGTGACTATCGATTGAAACTACACAGAGAGTACCTGTGACAGTGACAGTCTGTCGGACTGACAGTTCGTCGTGCCGAACGGTCGTGTACTACTTGCACTGGGGTTCGGTTCGTGTCGGAAAGCATCGCCAACAGACAGCAGCGATATTTACCACACGATGGGGAACGAAACTCCGTTAGCTCTGTAGTGGTGTCAGTCGTCAGCCGTCGCTCGTACGTCGTACACATACGGGATAGTGGAGAAGCAGTCTTGTGGTTGCTGGTGGACCGTTTTCAGTCGTTTCGTGTGAAGTATCGTGGCGTTGCCCACCCCTTTCGCCGCCCTCCCTCCTACATTTTAAGGTACTTGGTACTACTGGGTAAAGGGTTGGAGGATACTAGCTCCATTCTGTGCGTCTCGTATTCAGCCACTAAGGGAAGCTGCTTGTGGAAGAGGGGGTGGTGGTTGCTCCCAACCGAATAAGAAAGAGAGTGGCCGAGAGTGAGAAGAGTGTGTGTCCAACGCAGAAAAAAGCTCCGCAGTCTTTCTTTATCCCCATCTGCAATTTCCATATTTTGTTTAATTATCACTCCAGTCAGTGTTTAGTGGAAATAGATTCTACGGAATTGTGTGAATTAGAGAACAATATCGAAGAGCCGAAGGCGAAGAAGGGTAGCAGTCAATATTGTCCTGCATAGCTGTTTGTATACACATCATCGTAGTCATCAGATGAAATTGTAGCCAGGAAAATGTGTATCGAAATGATGGTTCTGGGTGAGAAGGCCAATAAGGAGTGGTGGCAGCAAAAGTGAAGTTTTTGAAGGCAGAAGAGAGAATGCTTAGTGAAGAATACTGAAGGAAAAAAAACGTCGGGTAAAGTGTTGTGGAAACGAAGGGAAATTGGTGGAAGTGAAGGAAGAGGAAAAATCATCTTAAAATATATGGAAGATTTGTTGTCAAAGCATGGAAGAATGAAGCAAAAGATCAAATAAAGTTGGTGAGTGGAGGCATGTCAAATAAGCTTGAATTGCGACAGAAGAAATTGGAGTTTTGCAAATGTCGTTTCGCCCATCAGAGTTTTAGGGCAGGTGTGTGTGGGCAAGGTATCAATTAGAAAGATAGTGGTGATGCTGAAGAAGGTGCTTCATTCATCAACCACAGTGCAGTGGAAGCAGCACTGATCGACAGCAGCCGAATTATTGCTGGAGTTGTCTACTACAAGAAGAAGGTGCATGTCGAGTTGAGTTGTGGAATGAAGTGGTAGTGAGAGTTTCGATAAATATTCGCACGCACATACACACCCATACGGAAGCAGTGGAGTTGAAACAGCAGAACAGAAACAACATTGCAGACAGCCTGTTTGCCGATGGAGCCGAATATACGCATGTGTAAGTGTCATCCATTATAATATAACACTAAATTGTACGAACGACTACGATCACAAAACAGACGGACAGACGAATCGAAACGAAACGAACGAGTTGTAAGTGGAGTCATGCAGCCAAAAGAGAAGAAGCGAAACGTGGAGAAGAATGTCAAAAACAAGTTTTTACTCCGAAAATAGTTGCTTTTCGGGTTGGACTTTGTTTGTATTCTTCGCGCTTCCTTGCTTTGCTTCTTTAGGGTGGAATTTCTTTTGATGCTGTGTTTTTTTTCTCCTTCTTTATTAGCGATCATCGTCTTTTTTTCCTTCTCGATCTAACTGCTGGGATGCTGCGGTTCAATAAATGGAAAATAATAAAATTGAATAAAGATGAAGCTTTGGGCAGGCTTGTCTTTTTAATGGGATATTCTTGAATGTATCAGCTTTTGATAGGCTTTAGATGATTGCAAGTGTTACGTTACCGGAATACAGAAAACATAGTATTTAACACATCGATTTGCAGGATATGGCTAACGTGATTTATAAGTTTTCGTTTTTTGTTTGAATTCCGAATAGTTAACATCAATTAAAGCTTTTCAGCGCTGGAAATTTTCCGTTTGAATGGATTTTACTTTGCATGTTGTTGATTTCAAAAATGTTATTAAGCTAGGATCTAAAGTCTAAACCCATCTTAAGAAAATTTGATGTTGCTGGCGTATAATCGAGCAAAATATTTCCTTGTTTGTCAATTGTTTGAAACACCAAATCAGATATTGAGCAAACTAATTCTTTCTTCTTCGTTGGGATTTAAAACTTAATGCTTTTACAATTAGCTTACAGCATGTTCTAAGTATTCTGAATGCACTTCCACAGTAATTAATTTAAAGCTGCCAGGTTCCACTTTTGCATTAGTATTATCGTGTGGCAAGTACTCTATGGTCAGAGTCGAGAAAAATAGTTCATTGACGAACTATTCCTTTTCAAAGGACTGCATCGCTTAAGTATTTTTTAATTTCAAGCAAAGGTTTTACATCAAACGGTTAATTTGATTTAACTCTGTAAATCTTGATGGTTTAAATAGTATTCATATTTAAATTCTAATATTTTTCTAGCAGGGTTGCGATCACTCATTTGGATTTACTTATGTTTGGTTGCCAATAGCTCATTCCAGAAGTTACAAAACATGATGTACGAGGAATCTATAGCGTTTGACTAATCCTGCAAGTTTGAACAACACTACATTGTTCTAACAGCAATAGCTACGGCGTAAGACCGTATATTGAGCACAATATTCGTGGCAAGTACTCACGAATATTCGTCACGAATATTAGTATGAATATCCGCTCTTATGTAGCACCTATGATAGTTTGAGCAGTATAATGTTGTACTGGCAAAGCTATAAGCCACAGATTCACCATATAGGGTAACGGGATGTAATGTTAGCCTAGCTCCTTCATTCGGCTTATGTACTAAAAAAGTTATTAATTCGGCGATAATCAGCAGAATCATGTTGCTAGAAAGATGACCGATTTATTTGAAACCAATTGCGGCATTATTAATCAATTCAAGCATAACTTTTCAAAAGGACGTATGTCGCAAATGTAAACATCGAGTTTTTCATTCTATACTGTCATTAATAACAACCTTAATGTAGTAGCAATTGCCAAATAACATTATCAAAATTATATAGTTATACGTGCCAAATTTCATATGCGACCTATCTGATATTTTCTAATGTTATGCAAATAGTTCAGATACACCACACAGCAAGCCAACGTAACTGCGCTTAAACATTATACCCGGTGTATCTGACAAGACGCAAGTCCAAACGTTCTGAAATACCGACGTATCCAACCGGTGTATGTTACAAGCAAGATGTCAAACTGACGTATCTAACGATGGTGTATGTGTATGGTATGGAGACAAACCGGTGTATGTGTTAATTATCTCAAAAATGGAGCGAACGTGAATGAAAATCAGGATTTTTACTTCTTTTAATAATATTCAACCATGATAGAATGATCAGATCGAATAAAACTTGAAGTAATGTTAAATAGGATTTAATGAAAGCATCTGAAACTTCTATCTCATTTTTCTCAATTCCTATCAAATGTTAGATACGTCTATTTGAAAAGTTATGCTTGGATTAACAGTTGTTCACTGGCTAAGCTAAACAGATGATCTACACGATCATCGAATAATCTAATTTTGGCAAAATTGAAGCTCGAAACCGAGTAATGCAGCCAAGATTTACAGAAAATAGGCTCACGTTGTACACCAATTGTTTACATAGGTGAAATAACAATAATTTGATTTTTTTCCTAGGTTCTCAACTATGGCCTGTTGTTTGAAAAGCGTGTTTCGGTTGTAAGTTTTTCGAATGGCGCATCAAAAAACAAACCAAAGGAACACAATCTGTGTAAAGTGAATTAGAATGTTTTTATCATCGAATAGCCGATATATTATATGTATGCATCATGGAAGTGTTTCTTAGCCGTTTAATATTGTTTGTTTTGGGAAATTTTGTGTTGGGTAGAGCGAATACAGCTGGCAACGCCTAAAATCAGAAAGAAACAGAAAAAAAATCGTACGAAGACTACATTTAATGATAAATCTATCAATTTGTTGCTCATAGACCGACATTACATTCATATCCCTTGAATGTTTCTCATTTAATTAAATGAGTTGTGTAACTTTTCGTTATACATATTACCAAAATGGCTTACTAAACACATCTAAGCAAGAGTATTACTAGTTAAATACCGCTTCCGGCTTAAATACTTTATGAGCTGTAAAAAAATAGAATTGATCGTTGCATATTAGACTGAATCAAGGGACACATACCCTATCATATTTTGATATTCGGTTTCTGGAAAGAGTTCGCTGCACGAATATAAATGATTTAAATTGAGTGATTATAACCCTGCTCGAGGAAAAATTCTATAAAACTGAACAATATAACGAAGAGTATTCAAAGACGTTTAACCATTTTTTAAAAGTAATACAATATAATTCTATTCCCGGAACTTCGTCAGTCTTTTTCAATTTCGAAATTCGAAAAACTATTGTGAGGTTCAGAGAAACTAGTCTTATTTCAAAGATATTTAGAAATTTTTGATGAGTTGGTTTGAAAAGAAGTACTAGAAATTAAATAGCAAGTTGGAAAACTGCCTCAAATTTGGAAATAAAATATACAGTGTCGTACATAAATTAAACAATAGAGTTGAGATACACTGAAAAAAGGATGAAAATTGTGGGTTTAAAAATTATTTTAAATTATCAGCAATAGGAAAAGAGGACTTGTTAAAACGATTTTTGTTGTAGGTTTATTTTCAAGTAAAACGAAACTAAAAAGTTCACAATAGTGAATGTGCTTAAGGTTGAAGGATTCAGCATCATTGGATTGATCATCATAAAAAATTCGAAAGCAGTTTTTTGGTTCAAAATCAAAACATTGTTCGTGAAAATGTATTCACTGTATTCTGCTCGCCAAGCGTTTCCAGAATGTTAATATCAAACGAAAAAACTGCTTCAGATTTTTTGATGATGACGGAAAAATGATGATGAATCCTCCAACCTGAAAGTGATGAAAATTAAGCAACTGCAATATATCAATTGATGCACACTGACTATATCAGTATTTTGTTGCGTATCCTTTAATTTAAGCAAAGCTGTGTATCGTCGGGGCATATATTCAATTAACCTGCCAATTGTTTCTTTCGGAATTTCACTCCAAGCCTTGGAGAGAGCTCGGAACAACTCATTTGTGTTCCGGTATAAAAAAATACAATTTTACTCGGAGGTTCATTATTTCCCACAGGTTTTCTATTTGGCCATTTCGCTCGTATGTTTGGGATCATTGCCTTTTTGATACCTCCAAATCAGTAGCATTTCCTCTTCAACATGAGGTAACACCGTTCATTTTCCCATCAATTCGATGAAAAGGTCCCATACCTCTTCCAGAGAAGCATCCCCAAAACATCAAGCTTACCCACCTTCTTGTAATACTGTGGATGCAGTCTGGTACTAAGCATTCGTCTTAATCATTTCAATTCGTCGGAATCAAATAGATTGAATTTGAATTTGTCACTGAACAATACCGTTTTCCATTTGGAAACATCTCAAATTGTTTCTTGCTAATTTAAGTCTAACCTTTTCTCAGTTTTGCTGTAGATAAATGATTTTTTCGCTGATCTGCAGCTGAATAACCCCATTCTCCAAGCACAATTTACTCTTGAATTTGGATTCCAAAGCAAAACAATCGCGTATCTGTGAAAAAGGCCTATCTGTAGTAAAGTTTAACGGAATTGGTTCGCAAGTTTAAAAATGTTTTTTCAGTTTTTTTTTTTCAGAAAAAGTGTACAAATGAAGTGTTAATTTAAATTTTACTAGTTTTCCTAAACAATCGTTTTGAAAACAGCGTACGATCGCACGGTCCATTCTTGGGGTTGTTTTTCTTGGATGACCTGGAAGATCAGCAGTTTTAACCGATCTTCTTACGTTGTAGCGCTTTAGTAAACGAGACACTATCGATTTGTGTATGCAGTGTGAGTGTTTCTCTGACTACATTTTGAGTATGTCCTTGCTCAATCTTCGCAAATATTTCTTGTTTTAAATCATAACTTTACACGGTACGTGAAACTTTCTGCGACCAATCCGCCAGACAATGCACCAAATAGAAGATAAGAATACTAACGCTTCAACTTTTGTCGTTGGTCGTGACCTCCAGGAGATTGAAAATTTTAAAAGATGTAAACTGGATTTAAAAAACGACCTCTGTGATTCCTAGATTCGATTTTTTTTCGGTTCTGTATCTTTCAGCAGCTTTGGATTCAGAAACTCGACCACTTTCTCAAAATTGTCTAATAACCGATGGACAAATCCGTCACATTTTTGGACAATGATGCTCATGATAAATGATGAAAGCGATTTATCCAGCAATCTTTTCTTGTTGTCACATTCTTGCCATCCATGACCCCACGAACACCTACTCTTAACTGGCCAACCCGAACCAGGGAACGGATGGTCCAATAACTTTGGCAAACTTTCGTCTAGGACAAATTTCAAGAATTTTGATACCCATTTTGCTAGGGTTTATTTCAAATCTTTTTGAGTCTTGTGGGTCGACGCTTCATTCGTATGATCATTATTCTAATCATTATTCTTCAAACGGTCTTTTATATCGCTTTGGGATGAGCGACAGCAATCTCTGTTAGTGTGGACAAGGTAACCTGGACGTAGATCACGTGCTTTTGTGCTTTGCTGAGCATTATGAAGTAAGACCGGAGTTTTATTTGGTGGCAGACATTCGTACTTATTAGCTAAAGTCCGTTTTGGTTTAGTATCCTTTTCTTACAGACTCGATAGTCGAAGTTACTACTTTTTGAAATCTTAACAAGTGCGTCTGATATCATTTTCCTGAAAGGTCCTAAAATCAACTGTCACATGTTATTGCTCCATAGAACCAGCAGCAAGGAAATCACCATTTTGTAAATTTCGACATGCAAGGTGTACAATTTCCAAAAATTTTTTGCCGTATTACTATATACACTCTATATATACTTATTTTCTTCACTTATTATATGTTGGATATATATTGCATGGATTTCAAACATTTCAATATTGAGATGGGAGGGTGCACCAGGCCATCATCGAAGTTACAATTGGACAATGGAGTGGACAGCCCAAAGGAGTCTAGGAAAGGATGTGTCTATCAATTATGATTGGTACATTCCACTCCAACAATTGTAATGAATTTGAGGCGCTTTTCTCAAACGAACCATTTAGTGAAAAGCTTAACTGATCTGTATATTTTGTTATTGGGTTTATTGGATCATATTGCTGGAAGGAGATTCTCTTATTCCCACAGGTTTCGCTTAAGTGTCTTTGCTTACGGACCTGCCAAACCCTTTTTGGCCCTTCATAATCCGATATGCGGAATTTAAAACGGTTACAAAGCATAATCTTTCTTTTAAGTAGAACCGCATGCAGTGCAAGGCGCACGCTAGGAAGGTTGCTTCCTACATACATACACCGTGTCCAATATATTCTCATGCAAATTAAAACTCTATTTATTTCAACTTTAACTTTATCTAACTTTACCCATTTTATTGCAATATAATACTGATCAACTACAGCATATGTTTGGGAATAACACCGCCTTTAACATTATTGACCAGCTCCAGACGTTTTTCGAAACCGGCACAAGCGGCACGCACGACTTCCATCGGCATTTCGTTCCAAATTCGTTTGATTACGGTTTTGAATTGGTTCATATTATGCGCCCTGTGGTCATTCTGCTTCGCCAGCATGTATGACCATACAAAATAATCTGAGGGATTCAGATCTGGTGAACTGGGAGGCTATCGTTCTCGTCCAAAAAGTTGGTCAAATTTTCTCGGCACCAGCCCTGAACGAGATTTGCAATATGCGATGGCGCTCCGTCCTGATGAAACACATAGTGATCATTTCCAGACACCTCTTGTACATATGGCTTGACAACTTTCTCCAAAACTTCCGTTTTATAATATACGGCATTCACTTTAACGCCTTTTTCGATGAAAACCAGTAGTAATTTGCCTCGCTTGCAAATTCCTCCCCAAACCATCACTGACGCAGCACTTTGGAACCGTGGAATATTACTATCATTCTCTGGAACAGTTCTCGAAGAGAGAGCCCACAATCTGTCGTTCTGGACATTGTGGGATTGTTGCAAGATGAATAACTTTTCGTCGGAAAAGATAAATTCTTCCCCACCGTACCGCGACAAAAGCAGACTTGCTCTTTCGAGTCGTTTGTGCTTGGAAGGTTCCGAAACTCCGCGAACCTTACGTTTCTCGAAAGCTTGAAATCCGAGGTCATTTTGCAGTATATTGTGCATTGAAGATCTCGAAACATTCACATCTGCGGCCATTTTACGTACTGAGCGCTGTGATTTTCGTCTAATCCGTTCCCTGACGACTTTAACAACTCGTGCAGTCCACACCGTACGAGTACGGCCGAATCTCTTCCGGTCATCCAACGAGCAGGTGTCACGGTACCTTTGGATGGTTCGGTACACAAAATCCCGCTTTACTCCGGAGTTTTTAAAATTTCTGAAATAGCGCCAGCGCCAAATTTCTGAAAATAGCGCCTGGACACTGTGTACAAACATACATTATGGAGTCGAACCGGAGCTTTATGAATTCCTTCAGGCTAGTGGTAGGCAATCAACAATTTTTGGCTGTACACAATCTATTATAGTTTATGATACTCATCTACAACTATGTGAAAAACAATGCGGGCTAAGTCGAGAAAAAAAACTTCAGCAGATAATCATTTTCGAGTTTCTTACAGTATCTTTCAGTATTAGACTTTTACAAATCTTGCTTCGGGTTCTAAACTGTTTTAAACCCGGTGTTCCGATGAAATCATTCCAGAATTTTAAGCAAATTCTACTCAGAACCAGGTTTGTTAATTATTAACCTCTAACGTCTGTTTTGCTAACATCGACCATGCGAATTTTTATAAAAGACCTTTGCATATTTAGAACGTCTTTGACGGTAACTATCAACAGTCCGTTTCAAGACATTGCGCGATATTTAGAGACTAAAATTCACAGTATTTAGAGCGAACCTTCCCTGCGATTTCGGTTGTGTCTGAACGATATAAATGGATCTCCAATCTAACTCTGGACTGGCAGATTTCACTCAGAATTCTGAACCAATGCTTTTACTTAGAGCCAGTGCACCCTGTTGCCAAAGGCGCATCTTCTATCTAGCAATCTCATCGCCTCGCATTACAAACCACCCACAAACTTCAAATTAGAGGCCAGGTTGATTTTCCGCGTTTGAACTCTTGGAACTTTGCAAACAAGGAGGTAACTAGAAAACAATAACCCTAGGATATTGTATATGACTCACCAAACACTGGTACTGATATAAACCACATGGAAAGGTTTATTCTACTGCTTCAAATGGTGTTTCCTAAGCGTGTCCCTAATAAATCTGTCCTAAGTAACACGTTTCTGTGACTATGTGCTTCACTTTGAACAATCAGATAATTCCCCCGATCAAAATATTTACGCTTTTCGAAGATGTTGCAATTACATTGATTGATTATACCATTAGCAAACCAAGTATTTTGGTTATTCATTCCATAAAACAAATGTATAAACAACAACATAAGTTGCCACAAAAATGAAAAGTGTACTTTTAGTCGTTTCCCTTACATTGAAAGTAAGAAGTCTAAGAGTGAATTGCGGCATAACCAACCAGTATCACACCTGATGTTAGTGCCTTTATATAAATGTTCTACGACGTGGCAGTTACAAAATGACTAGAATATGTGATACTTTCACTACTGGTCAAATTCTTGGTTTTACATGCATGTTCATAGCATGAGATAAGTCCTCTCACCGTCGTCAAGGTGAAAACTTTGACCCGCGAGAGGGGTCAAACGTCCTTTGAAAACATTGTTGAGATATTAATTGGCATTGATTTTAACACCCTTTTCTACGAAAAGTAAAGAAAGTCGACCTAAAAAGGATATTACTCCCCAAACCATGACGAATGTGTGATTCAGAAATCGCGATACAGATCGGAATGATGGAAGGATCTCCTGGATATCAATGCTTCATAGATTCTACCATTCTGGGGATTTAGACTTTTTTGTTACACAAAATTGTTCTCACCTGAAATGAGAATCAACGAGTCACCGTGTTGACGAAGCAGTTCCTGCCATCTAATGACCCTTTTATTTTTGTTTGCTTACGTGAGTCCATGTATTTTGCATTTTTTGTATGCTCTCAATTATAGTTTACGTACATTTCTGATGGTTTTACGAGATACGTTGATATCTTCGGCCATTTTATTCGCTGATCGGCAAGGATTTCACCAAATTCGTCCACGTACCGTTTTCACCAATCCCTCCATCGCAGTAAAGTACGACCGATTGCAGATAGGTGTATTCCTCCTTTCCATACAGCCGTCAATATCTGACAAAGTCTCTGGTCTTGCAAATGTAACTGTTGCACTCCTTTTTTTATGTCAAGCTTTAACAGTATGAGGAAACATTGTACACAAATATCTGTTTCAGAAACCAGTTGTCATTATTATGTGTAGAGAAAGTTTTAGACTGAAATATAAAAAAAACTGCTGCAGTTATTTGGGCCAACACTGTACGTGTCAGGCGAGAGAAGCTTATCCTTTTTTGAAGATATACTAGACTGCGACTAGATTCATCAAATTAATTACGCCAGAAAACTTAAAATCATAATGCTGAAATAATCTTTTAAACTTGCCAATGCCCACGATGTTAACAATATCTAATCCAATATAAATTTTCTCGCAAATCGATAGCTATAACGGCTCCCCGCCGACCACTTCCAGCTGACATTCTCGTGTGCGTACCCGTGCCTACAAATTGAATGAATGACATGTTTAAAAATAATTCTCCCAGCATCGGCAGTGCTGAGCTGGGCCCAATACCTTGCTTCTCTTCTCGTTTGTCCTCAGTCGCAGGAACCAGTCGGCAGCAGTGGCTCATTATTATCATCAGCCTTGGTGGAGCACAGTGGTGCTGGGGCCGAGTGGATGACTCTTCTGGCGAGGCTCCACAAGGCCAAAAGCACGGCATTCATTTATATGATGTCGAAAATTGGGCAGAAGACTGTTGACCTCATCTCTGCCGAACGATGCTGCGAGAATGCGTGTTCTTCAGTTGAAGTTGTCCGCTGAACAGTCTCTGGAGGGAGATAGGTTAAGAGCAACCGGAGTGAAAAGACCACGCTTGAAAACTGGAGTGTTTTCTTTCCGGACGAAAAGAAAGCTACTCGACGAAGACTGGATTTGTTCTCGTTCAAGTTATCGCAAACGGTGAAACGATGTAGAGTCGTGCGGTGCGTATGAAATTTCCTACTACGTGATCTGTTGGATTTTCTTTTTTCGATACGATTTTGCAACCCTGAGGCAAAAAAAATGCTGCGTGCAGGTATACTATTACAGCCCAAATGACATCTGGAGTGATAGGTGAATGATAAATTGAACCGGGCAAAGTTACGCTCCAACAAGCCAGAAAAAAAACAAGTTATAGATTTCGCATTCTCTGCAGCCTACTTACCCAAATGGATCACGTTTCGTTGATTTTGACATGGCATTGTACCAATTTGTCCTTGTAGGTAAGCGATCCTTGAAATACTTCCAAAAACCGTGAAAACCGCTTTTTGGGCATGCTTCGTAATGCTTTCGTGCACAGCCAATTTACAGGGCTACATGGCTTTTTTTTGCTGGTCCTTTAATCCTTTTTCGAGGATCGATCGACCGTTATCAAAGTCGAATGTCGTGTGAAACGACAGCGCGGGTGACGACAAAACAAATGTGACAAATACTAAATTGCAGCATAACCGTGACGAAGTATCTAACTGGTTCAAACAATGTTCTTCCTACGATTGAGCTGTTGACGTTGCGGGTAGAGACATATAAAAAACGCGGCATGCTTTGCCAAGAATTTTTCTTTTGTAAATAAAAAAATGACTTCAGAATGCTCTGCACATTTTTGTTCAGCATTCTAAATAAATCCGCCGGGTTAGCATACAGATCGACAAAGTTTTAAACATGTTGGTGATTGCTCAATTTACATTCGGCTACGATTATTATTTCGACAAGCGTGAGTGTCTTTCTCAGACAGGGTGCCAACTCAGTAATGAAAAATGAAGTTGATATTCTTTGATTTTCCAGAAAGAGTTGATGGCACTGTCAACCGAACCCAAGTTAATCGCCGGGTTGAAACTTATGATTATCAACAGGTAGGTCATTACGAGTTACATTTTAGTTGTGACCTACATCAGCTAAAACATTAGCAATTGATTACTTATTTATGCAGTTTATACTTTCACTCCATCTCCAAAACTAATCAACATTTTGAGAATTTTCCTTCTCCAACCTAGATAGAAAAACGCCAACATTTATGCGTTTTATAAAAATATACCAATTTTCCAAAAAAAACCTTGGTTAAAAAAGACCAAAAAACTGCTGGACAGAATGATCCATTAGAACTAGACGTATGTAAAGTCTTGATGCTGGATAAGGCCATTGTGGCTAGGTTTGATTCCCGGTTTGGTCTAGGAATTTTTCATTGAGGAAAATTTCTCGATTTCTCGGGCATACCTTATGCGTGATAATGTTTGCCATAACACAGCGGTTGGTTCTGCAATTTGCGGTAAGTTACAGAACCCAAGTTAACAACGGACGCCACCTTTTCTTTTCTCGGCCTAAGATACTTTTCACGGCCCAGCAGGACACTTCCGCGGCGTTTGAAATGTATTTTTACGAAAGATGCGCGTTGGACAAATCACGAATACGCTGCCACTGTCATGGTGGAACTGTCAAACTAAAGAAAAATCGGCTTCTTTTATTCGCAGCCTACTATGATATGAATTGTATCTTACGTGTATGCAAAGAAAACCAAGGCATTTAGCACAGGTTTGTGTATGCCCTAGTCGGTCCTAAAGTGCCGGTTTATAAAGAAAGATTGTAAAAGTTGAACATTCAGAAATCCGATTTAACGCATTTCGGGAAAGTTTTACCGAAATTCGGAAGATTTTTTACAGATAACTGTAAAATTTTACCGAGATACGTTAAAACCGACTACCGAACGTTCGGCTGTTAAGAATTCGGTAAACTTTTACAGATTTTTGTAATGAAAATCGAAGTGTGTAGGTTTCGTCGTCGAGTGTTGATATTCAAGAGGCCAAATAAAGTGGAACAGTCGATGTTTCCCTGAAGGAGGTCACCAACGAAACACGCTTTGGCCACCATACGCCTCCCTTCCAACAATTTCAGGTTGATGAGCTTGCACCGGCTTTCATAGCTTGGCAATCTGCGATGTCGCAAAGCGTATAAACCTTCGCTGAACGGCTTCGATCCTCTGGACTGCATTTTAGTAGAAAGGAGACCAAACGACAGCACAGTACTTCAAACATGATAAACCAAAGAGCAGTACAGTGCCTTTAGACAATAAACGTCTTTGAAGTTCTTTGATGAATCCTAATTGCGATGAGAAACAATATAGGCAATGTGGTTCTCGAATGACAGTTTGAAGTCGAGATTTAATCCCAGATCCTTGACTGTTGTTTCACTTTTCGAGCGCGTTCCTCGAAAGCTGTAGTGTTAGAGATACATCGCACGTTTTTGGCCAAAAGAGATTGCCGAGCATTTGGATACATTTAAGGACATTCTGTTGATCAGGCACCAGTCGTCGAACACTTGTAGTTCCTGCTGAAGAAAGTCGGCGTCTTCGTGACATTTTGTGACGTAGTACAGTTTTAGGTCGTCCGCGTAGGATAATTTCAGGTATCCAAGTTCACGTCGTTCATATATAACAGGAAAAGGAATGGGTCAAGGTGGCTGCCTTGCGGAACGCCGGATGTTACTAAAAAGCTGGACTAGGCAAAATCTGAAATCTTCATATATAGTTCTACCAGTCAGGTATGAGCGGAGCCAGTCCAACAATTGATCGGAAACCCCCATTTTGTCGTATTTGAAAATTGCAATCTGATGGTTCGTCTTATCAAAGGCCGCAGAGAGATCTGTGTATATGGCGTCTACTTGATGATCGCGTTCCATTTCACGGATGATGAACGATGTAAATACTGTAAGGTCGCCGTTGAGCGTTTGGGCCTAAAAAGGAGACATAGGCTGTGAATAAAGACTGTATTCGATGAAATTTGGACACACAATAGGTCACCAAAAATTTTACTTGAACCCGATTTTTTTCAAAGTTTATGGAAATAAAGTACTATTCAATGGTTAAGTTTTGACATCATTGGTTTATTCAACCTCTTCTCCAAACCCAAATGCCCGCACCTTTGCCTTGACTCCTTTCATCAAATTTTGGGCAATGATAGGACCGACTTGCTTACTTACTTTTAACCACACTTTCTTTAGTTCAAGTTTATTTTCTATCAGTTTTGGAGTTTCAACGAGCTTTGCCTTCCTGATTGCCCAAAATTTTTCAATTGGGCGAAGTTCCGGAGTGTTTGGAGGGTTGACGTCTTTTGATGATGATGATGATGATGATGAGATACTACCATCTATTGTAGCAAGGTAACTTTCCATAGCAGTGGAATAATCTGAAAAACGATTTGATCAGGATTCTACTGTTGTTTGTGATCTTCAAGCTCCTGTATGAAGGGCCAAAAACGTTTGGGCGGGCCCGTAAGCAGAGACACTTACGCGAAACCCGCGAATAAAGGGAAGAGAATCTCCTTCCAAAAGCAAGTTCACACATACAGCATTAGAGTCGAGCCCTCGATTGACAGAATAAACCCAATAGATGGGGTCGAAGAGCCCGCCCTCGTTCCACGAAATGTTAACAATAGGGAGGAGGCAGTCCCATGCTCCCTATCCAAATCGTTTCACTTGGGTGCCCTGATGGTCCCTCCTTTTCCCGTTATATATTATGTCGATATGATGATATTCAGTATATTTTGTAATGGTGTAATGTTGATTGCTTACCTTGTGTTAGAAAATTTGTCTGAAAGTAAAATTGGTTAGGGTTTATACCGTTCTTTATTGCTCTATGTTGTCTCGATGTTACTGCATTTGAAGAGTTGACTTTAGGATGACGATATGATATTGCTCGTGTTCATAGAATAGGGAAGAGAATAGAAAGGAAAAGGGATTAGTGATTGGTAACACGCTATGCGCATGTGAGATTTTCATGGTGATATTCTCACAACGGCCGTTCAGAATGGTTCGACGGATACATATGAGAGATCATTCCCGTTGAGTTTTCGCTCGTTTACTCAATTCCATCATAATTGGTTATAGAATACAAGAAACGTTTTACAACGTGCTTCATTTGGGAATAACAGGGCAATGATCCTCCATCGCATCTTCAAGTGATCATTACAAGCTGTCCATTTGGTTCAGGCACTTTTGAACGTTGATGGGGCAGCCGATTCACACATGAAATCTGCCGCGACCGACTCGACAGAACGCGCCCATACCCCTTTCTGAACCGAAGGGCAGGGTGTTTGGAGGGTTGACGTCTTTTGGTACAAAAACTACTTTATTATCTTTGTACCAGTCTAAGACGGGCCGGGCATAGTGGCAAGATGCCAAATCCGGCCAAAACAGTGTCGGGCCATCGTGAGATCTCAAGACGGGCAGAAGTCGTTTTTGGAGGCATTCGTCCTTGTAGATTTGTCCGTTGACGGTCCCAGAGGTGATGAAGGGCTGACTAATTTTGCCACATCCGCAGATCGCTTGCCAGACAAGAAATTTTCTGGCGAATTTCGACAGTTTCTTCTTCCGTACACTCTCCGGAACGGCCAACTTAGAGGTGGCGACGTAGTGTTCCTGTCCTGGCATTTGTTTGGTGTCGGCTTTAATGTAGGTCTCATCGTCCATCACAATTCAGAACGGTTTTGTGAGCCACTCCCTGTACAGTTTTCTTGCACGATTTTTGGCCACCGAGTTCTGTTTATCACTCCGGTTCCGTGCCTTCTGGACCTTGTTCACATGTAATCCATAACGTTTCATTGTTTTCTGCACAAAAGAAACTGAAACTTTCGCCTTTTTCGCAACATCCCTGATCGAAATGTTGGGATAACGTTTAAACTGGTTCAATACCACCCTGACCTTCTCCGGATTTGATGGGCCACGTTTTTTGCTACTACCATTTTTCCGCTTGGTTGTCTTACGGTCCTTGAACGTTTTGATCACATGAGATACGGTTGAATGTGCGATTCCGAGCTGTTTTCCGATCCATCAATGAGAAGCGTTTGGGATTTTCGAAGTGCGCAAAATTTGTTGGCGCACTATTACTTCATTCGAAGCCATCACTGAAATCACTCGACCGATTTTCACGAAACTCATTACACAATTGACACAACACAATGAAATACATTCAGTTAAAATTTCAATAATTTTTACCCACACGCTAAAAACTTACGATCAATTGCGTGTGTCCAAATTTCATCGAATACAGTCTTTAGTCATGGACCAGCCTTTGGAGAACAATTAGTTCGAATAGCTTGGATACAGCACTTAGTGCAGCAATCCCTTGATAGTTGGTGACGAATCGATTGCATCCCTGTTCATGTATTGGGAAAACAAACGACTCTTTCCAGCATTCAGGAAACACACCGAAAGTTAATGACAAACTGAAGACCGTAGCCAGGGGCGCAGCAACTGTGTTAAGGCAACGCTTCAGGACAATTGAAGGAATACCATCAGGACCGAATTCAGTTGAGTTTTTCATCTGCTTCCGGGCTGAAATCGCCATATCACTATGCATAGTGAGTGCAGAAAAGCGGGGACATTGCTTCTAGCAGCTTCGAGGCCCTCGGCATCTAGAATTTCGTCGCAGAAGACTTTACTGAACTGCGTACGGAACAAGTTGGCGATATCAGTGTCAGAGTCAGCTTCATGAGTGCCGTCAGTCATAGTGGAGGGTAAGCCGAGGTTCTGGAGAAGGTTGTAACCTCGGCACTTCGGGACCTCTACGGGAAGCATCAGTACGTCTTTCAACAGGACGGGGCATCGGTCCACACGGCGAATATCGTCCAAGCGTGGTGTCGGGAGAATTTGACAGATTTTCTCGATAAGACTTTGTGGTCTCCCAGCTCCCCGGACCTTAATCCCCTGGAATTTTATGACTGGCCGTACATGCTGGCCAAACAGAGCGAACATCAAGTGAGCACTATAGACCAAATTAAGAAGCTCCTTTCCAAGATCTGGAACGAGATACTGATGGACCAGGTGCGTGCTGCGTGCGATTATTGATTATTTTGAGAAACGTCTGAAGCTCGTCATACAGCACAAAGGGGTGATGCCCCCAGTTAATATGTTGTAGGGGTTCCCAAGAAAGATTGCTTCAATTGAAATTGACTTAGAAAACAATATCTTGTAATTTAATTTTTTAACACATTTTTAAAGTGTATTCAAACTTATTGAAGTCCCTAAGCCAATGAAAAATCTGGATGATGTTTATTGTTAACACTAGAGACATCTAGATCTCCGACAAGAAACAAAGTGACCTGAAAGAGGTTTATTGAGTATCCAAAAAATCTGGAAGAAGTTCAGATAAAAATTCTATAAGATGTTAAAAAAATGTGAGAAAATCTTAATGTAATTCTGACGAAATTTTTGAAAAAAAAAACATCAGAATAATTTAGCAGAAGCTCACAAATCCGGTTGTAGAATATAACAAGTCTCCGGAAGAAAGCTCATAGGTCTTGAGGATGGATAAAAAATATTCTTTCGACAGAAGGATCTTTAAAAATCCGGGAAGATTTGTAATGGAAATTCTAATGGACCTCTAGCGAGAGCCTGCAGTGGAGCTGCCTTAGTTTCAAAATTGCTTTTGAATTATTTTTTCTCCACCTTACAGAATTACACAAAATATTCGTCAATTTAAGCTCATTAAATGCGCTCCGGATAAATCTTAAAAGTGACCGCACAATGTGTGTCATTTGGCAAACAATTTCTAAACATTGGCAGTTCATAATAAATATAACAAATAATTCGGTACAAATAAGCGTCGTCTCGTGATTAGAAGTTCAACCTATTCTGCGTTTTTTTTTGTCTACAAAAAAAAACTGCTCTTTGTTCCGTAGCACAAATGTTTTATTTTAGAAATGTTCATCAATAGCCAAAACTAATCGATAAAGTAACTGATGTGTAACCTAACAGAACTGATGCTTGCACAGCTTGCACTTCCACAATTTTTCGGCTAAGAATTTCAATAGGAAAAAAGATGAATTCAAATTCCATCGAATAGCAGAATTTGGTGGGACCTTTCCAATTCTGAAAAATACTTCAAGCTTAGTTCGATCTACTTTGTTTCGGTTATCGATTTTCTAATTTCTGTGATTAATCAACGGTAAGAAAACACACACACGAACATTTGTCACATACATAGTCTGTTAGCTTCTGGAACGACTTACTTACCAAACAGACCAAGGCTGGTGTAGCCTCTACTATACACAGAAGTTGTATCCATTGTATTCAGTCCATGGCTTACTTTGCCAGCCTCGCTGTCAGCGTCGAGTCCACCAAGGGCGCGGTCCTCCAATGTCCATGTTTCGTGGCCGTAGAGAACTGCCGGTCTAATAAATGTCTTGTAGGTGGTCAACTTTGTAGTTCGGCGAACTTTGTTCGATCTTAGCGGCCTACAGAGTCCAAAGTAAGCACGATTGCCAGCCATAATGCGCCTTAGTATTTCTTTGCTGGTGTCGTTATCGGCGGTCACTAATGAGCCCAGATACACGAATTCGTCTACTACCTTGATTTCATCACCGTCGATCTGAACTCGTTGTAAGAATCACGATTTAACTCGCGAGCGGAAGGACCGTTTGGCAAGATATTTGCTTTGTTGAATTCGTCTTGGACACCGAAAGGTTCTTATGATGGTTTGAAACCCCTCCCTTCTCTGGAAAGGGGGGCTCCCATACAAGTGAAGCACACATTTCTGCATAAAGGGTGATACGGTCAAAATTTGGTCAAGGGAAAACGCGTGTAAATCGGTGAAATCGTTTATTTAAAAAATCAAATTAAATTTCTTTTTCAAGTTCAATTAGTATAAAATTCAGGAAAAATATTCAGTTAGGCTTCCGCTTTTCCAAATCCGAATTGCCGGGACTTACGCTTGACCCCTGCCATCAGATTTTGTACAGCCACCTTGTCCACCTTCTTCGCCGCAGAAAGCCAGTTTGCCTTGAACTGCTGCTCGTCCTTAGCAGTTTTTTTGGTCTTCTTTAGGTTCCGCTTGACAATTGCCCAGTATTTCTCAATTGGGCGGAGCTCTGGCGTGTTGGGAGGGTTCTTGTCCTTGGGAACCACCTGCACGTTGTTGGCGGCGTACCACTCCATGGCCTTTTTACCGTAATGGCAAGATGCCAAATCCGGCCAAAACAGTACGGAACAACCGTGTTTCTTCAGGAAAGGCAGCAGACGTTTATTCAAACACTCTTTCACGTAAATTTCTTGGTTGACAGTCCCGGAAGCTATGAAAATGCTGCTTTTTAAGCCACAGGTACAGATGGCTTGCCAAACCAGATATTTCTTTGCGAACTTTGACAGTTTCGTGTGCTTGAAAATATCTGCTACCTTTCCCCTTCCTTTTGCCGTATAAAACTCCTGTCCCGGAAGCTGCTTGTAGTCGGCTTTGACGTAGGTTTCGTCGTCCATTACCACACAGTCAAACTTCGTCAGCATCGTTGTGTACAGCCTCCGGGATCGCGCTTTGGCCGTTGTATTTTGCGATTTGGAGTCACTACCTTCTTGTAAGTCGATAGTCCGGCTCGTTTTTTGGCTCGATGCACGGTTGTAGACGATACACCCAGCTTATTTGCGGCATCTCGGAGAGATAGGTTAGGGTTTCGCTTGAAACTACCGGCAACTCTCTTTGTCGTCTCAGCGGCTTCCGGTTTTCGATTTCCCCCCGATCCAGACTTCCTGGCTGTCGACAAACGTTCCCCAAACACTTTAATTACATTTGTAACGGTTGATTTGGCAACTTTTAGCGATTTTGCCAACTTTGCGTGCGATTAGCTCGGATTTTCGCGATGCGCGAGCAAAATTTTGATACGCTGCTCTTCTTGCTTGGACGGCATTTTGACAACTGAAGAGTGAATTCCAAAATCAAAATAGGAGCAACATTCTACACACACACACCTTCAAAATGAGGGGTGTTCAGGTTTTTTAAATGCAAAATTGAAAGAAATACGTCAAGTTGATATTGACCAAATTTTGACCGTATCGCCCTTTAACTCGAGAACTGATCAAGCAAACGAACCCAAATTTAGCATGCGGAAGTTTTTGGAGGCAAGCAATGTTTCTATGGTAGTCAGAGACCCCTCCCCTCTCTAGAAAGGGAGGCTCTCGTTCAAATGAAACAGAAGTTTCTGCATATCTCAAGAACGAATCAAGCAAATGGAACCAAATTTGACAGGTGGGGGTAAGAGGGGGGCTCTCATACAAATGAAACTCAAATGTGTGCATAACTCGAGAACTAATCAAGCATATGGAACCCAATTTGGTATGTGGAGGTTTTTGGAGGAGACAAATGTTTCTCTGGAAGACTCCTCCGCCATCTGGAAGGGGGTGGGAGGGGGGTTCCCATGCAAATGAAACACAAATTTCTGAATAACTCGAGAACTTATCAGGTTAATGGAACCAAATTTGGCATGTGGAGGTTTTCGAAGGCAAGAAATAATTCTAAGTTGACTCGAGCCCCTCCCTTCTCCGAAAGGAGGGCTCATATACATATGAAACACAAATTTCTGAATAACTCGAGAACTTATTAAGTTAATGGAACGAAATTTAGAATGTGGAGGTTTTTGAAGGCAAGAAATGTTTCTAGTGTGGTTTAAAACTCCTCCGCTCACTGAAAGAGGGGTCTCTTATACAAATAAAACACGAATTTCAGCGTAACTCGAGAACAAATCAAGCAAATGGAACCAAATTTGGCATGTAGAGGTTTTTGGAGGGTAGATTTCTATATACATAAAAATGAATTTCTGTCTGTCTGTCTGCCTGTCAGACCCTTATAGACTCGTAAATTTCTGAACCGACCAACGTGAAAATTTATATGAAGGGGTTTTTGGGGCTGAGGAAGGTTCTTATGGTTGTTTGAGACCCCTTATCTCTCATGAAGGGGGCTCTGATTCATATGAGACACAAATTTCTTCATAACTCGAGAACTAATCAAGCAAATGGAACCAAATTTGGCATGTGGAGGGTTTTGAAGGCAATCATTGTATGGTGGTTTGAGAAACCACCGCCTCTGGAAGGGAGGGCTACAAATGAAACACAAATTTCTACCAAAAATGAGAATTATCCAGGATACTTAAACACAGAACGTGTATTTCTCGGCTAAGAAGCATGTTTTCATAGAAGTTTGAACCCCTGCTTATTCAAGAAAAAAAAAACTCATTCCGAAAAAAAAAACCATAAAAGTGCCAGTTACATTAAATTTTCCTTCATTTAGTTGCAAGCGTAGCAGCGCACGCACCGGGTTCAGCTAGTAAATAAATACAAATGGAGTTATGATGATAACTCTTCATGAGGAAAAATTATCAGATTGTTTGCTTCCAAGGGCAAGAACAAATGCTTTCAAATGTGCCTTGAATAATCACTTAATCAAATTGTAAATAAACAAATTGCAGTTGATAGCGAACGACACCTTGACAACTGCTTTTATAGAGAGCGAACTGGAGCAGAAAATCTTAAGAGCATTCCATTTATTATTCTAAGCAGAACGCCTTTTGCCCGTTTTCAAATGCTTTTACAAATATGTATTATTAATCTGGTGCTACTCTCCAGGCGAGCCATTGAATGAATATTCACCACTGCACTATTGTTGTGGCGTTGTTATATTCTGTGTGGGCAATCCTGATTTCAACTTGGCAAGCATTCTACGCTACGAAATCTGAACCGTACTACCCGAAACGAGAACGATTTAGAAAAACTAGAGCATCCCTCCTAACCTATGCAACAAAGTATGCCATGCCTGTCTATCAATTAGTCTAATATTGGCCCACAAAAACACAAATTCCGGAGCAGCTCAGCAGCTGTCCCCCGACCGGGATGCTAACTAGGTAGATCGATTAATCATACATTAATGGCAGTCCCCCGAAATGCCTGGTGGAACGAGATCCAATGACAAGATAGAAAAGACATTCTCGCCACTGATGTGTGCTCCTTGTCTCCTAATATGGCCTCGAGGGTGTGTTCGTACCCGGATCGTCTGACAGTGATAAATAATTGTTTGCACTAGACTTTCCGCCTACTCCACACCGTACAGTAGGTTGTGCGTTTACGCAATTTTGCAAAGCTTCGACGGCTCGTACCGACGGAATTAGCAAACCGCTACATTCCTAATTGTCCGAAAGTCGCCATTATCGGTGCTGTGTGAATTTTATGGTGTTCTTGTCTATCGCTATCATCCAACATGGACCGTTCGAAGATGTCAACGGATGATAGATGTGCAAATTTAATGCCTTTGTGCTCTTTGTTGAGTGATAATAATTTCTTGAATAGGTACTGATTGTCTGCTCGGGGAGGAATGTTGTGCGAAGGTGGTGTGAAAAAAAGGTCTCGAACGGACCGTTATTTCGCAAATTGATAACCTTGGGACTCTCCACGGATGCTGCCAGACGGGTAGCTTTTTGTTGGCTGGTTTTCGGTCAATATTGTCACGCTGGGAGTTTGCCTTCTGAAAGTCTCAATTTGAGTTATGTTTGACAATCCCGATTGCAATCTAAATGTTCCCCTCGTTAGCCATTGTGGCTAAGACACGTTGTCATTTGAAAGGAGACTGTTTCATTAGTATATAAAATGGGTCCGCAGTAACAGCAGCAGTGTATAAATCTCAGTTCATTATAATGTCTTCTTAAAATTAGCTCTCCACAAGTATGATCCAGTTATGACTGTCAGAGCAATATATTCCACCAGTGAATCACCTCTTGTACACCGCCTAGCGCTTTCCACAAAGATGATCCAATTATCGCGTCGCTTTCTTCGCCATTTTATAAATTATGCTAATGTGCCAAGATCCGTCAGAATCAGCAGGAGTATCGACATCCCTTGTCGGTAGCAGCAATCAGCAGCGGTGTTAACAGAATGTTATACACGGATATGTATATCTACCATCAGCCCAATAAAAACGTATTCACCCATCCATCCATCCATCCATTTCGCATCCCGTTAAATATATATCAACCCCTACCGAGATTCTCATCAACATATGGGTATGTACATCCAAACCGCCGTCGTCGTCGTCATGGTAGATGAAACGAAGGTATACCTTTTAAAATCTACCTCGACCTTTGCCGTGCGTGCGTTTTTTGCGTGCCGCTCTGTTATATTAAATATTCTTTGAGTTGTGGCAGTAACAAGTCATGTTGTATGTATACCCAAACCATTGTCGGAAGGAAAATTCGAGAAGCTGACATTTGCCAAACTCTGTACTCTGATTGGAAAAGGAAATTTCGAAATGCCACCACAAACGGAACCAACAAAAAATTGCTCCAGAGCGAATGTCGGGATTGTGGTTCTGCTTATCTTTTCAATTCTGATTAAAAATTTCTTTCATGTCTGCCTGAAATGTAGAAATGAAGGTAGACGAATGTTTGTAATCTAGATTGATTTCGGAGAAGAACTTGGTTTTTATATCTTGGTTCTTGGTTCTTGGCAACGGGGATGAAACGCTCTTACACACAAGTTATTTCTAATTTGGCATTATTTGTACGTTAAGATGTTAGCTAAAACAGATATGAGCAGCGGTACCCAAATCAAACCTTGTGCCACATTTTCATTACTCCAGATGGCTTAGAATCAAGATTTCATTACTTGCTGCTTGTTTAAAAACAAGACGGATTGTTTGACAAAAATTATCTAACAAAACATCACAAAGCCAAATTATAGCTCGTGTTTTCGAGAAATATAAAACTCCGAAACATATTAGATATTTGAATCTATTCAATAAATGGATCCATTGCTTAATTTAGAAATTTTGCGTTGTTAATTGCCGAAACCAACTTGAACACACCGAACAGTAAACTGGCATGAGATAAAATGTCATGACAGTTTTCTACTGTTTTGCACAAGGTGATGGAACATTTCTGCTGTCACCAGCCGATAGTTTTGAAAAAGTAGCGACACAATTTTGTTGATCGCTGGCTTATTACTGCTTATATATGATGTTTTTTAAATGAAATCAGATTACAGGAGTGCAAACTAAAAATTGATACCAAATATTGTCACACGCAATTTCTAAACTGTGTGTAAATGAGGGCTAGCAAAGGGTGACATGTTTCTTTTTTAAATTGATATCCGCCCCGTGCTCTTGAACTGTACATACTAATGATTGCTAGTGTGTGGACCTCAACATTGTCCACAGCAATTTAAAAAAAAAAACAAAGGCTTCCGGAAAGCGGACACGTTGATTTGTAATTCTGACTGTACTGATCATTTAAAATAGAGCTTTTCGAACAAGATTCTTCAAAAGGTCGGCAGTTTTGGAAGTGCCTCCAAATGTAGTTTGATTGAATGATCGCCCCAATAAATTGATTCTGAAGCTCAAGTCCTCAGATTTTTCAAAATGTCATTTTTCAAAAATATCGGATTGGAATATCTTCTACCAGATGCTTGAGTATATTGCAAAATTTAAATATCACAGTTCTGAATAAAATTCATATTCTAAAGTTGACAAAGTCGGTTTCGTTTCACTCCGAACTTTATAGGGCTAACTAAGGTTAGATTTAAGTGGTTTCATACTTTTTCGCACTGACTCACTGAGGCAATTTATATCCAAGGGATTCAAAATTTTAGTACAGGTTCTCTTCATATTGAAGTGATTCCAAACCGATTCTGAACTGATTCGCTTCGCTTTGAAGAGATTTAAAAACATTCGTCGGCTGATTCTTCCTATCTTCAATTGGTTCAGAAATAAATCACTTCATATTGAAGTGGTTTCCCTCGTCAACGGTCTGACTTGTTTCATTTTCTAATGGTTCCAGAATTTTCGTGTTTGATTGAATTCGTTTTGAAACTGAAATCCTTCCAGAGCAGACTATCTTCATATTTTGAATGATACTAATCTTTAGGACTGAATTATTTCACACCAAGCGATTTCAAACATTCCATGGTTCATTCAGTTCATATTCGAATGATTCAGAGTTTTTTCGGGATTGTTCCACTGCCTATTTAAGTTCTTCCAAAAGCTCAGGGCTCAATCAATTCATATTCGTGTAAATTCAATCATTTCAAGATTGAATCAATTCATATTTAAATTATACAAAACATTCCAGGTCTAATTATAGCGATTGAGACATTATTTGTCGATTTTCAGCTAAACACATTCTCGATTTCCCCAACTTTTTGGTCGCCATGACTTCACTGATAAAGCTGAACAGATTACCATAACTAGCAAATGACCTAAGTTTGGCAAAACCAATATACCTTCACACTCAGATTATTTTACAGAAATCTGTAAAGTTTTACCGAATTCTCAACAGCTGAACGTTCGGTAATCAGATTTTGTCGGCGTAATTTAAAAGAACAAACGTCTTATTAAGCTTATCTTTTCAAGCAATTAACTAGTTGAATGTCTTTTAAACCTAAATTACTTAATGTGTATCAATGAAAAATGTAAGCGACCGCTGCTTAAGGCATGGGACATATGTCCTATTAATAATATACAATAATACAACCTGAAAAATAGAGTAGATACTAATTATCATACTTAAAAATTTCAACGAAATTACTTAAAAATTTCAACGAAATTATGTATGCTTTTTTTTTTTCAGAAAAGCAAAAGATTATTCTACAAGACTTATTTTCAAAAGTTTCTTCTATACTGCTCGAGTAACATTTCAAAGATTATAAAAGCCTGGAAAATAAAATATCTTATCATAATACCACCTAACAAAAATATATAAATATAATCCTATACTGCTTATAAGACAACGTCAGCTTTGTATGCATATAGTAGCTGGAGTTCCGATGTACAAATTCAATGTTAATATTATTGTAACAATTATGATGAAATGCATAATATTTAATTTTTTTTTTGGAAACTCCTTAAGTCATATAAAAAATAGAATAAAGCAGTTTCCATAAATTAAAAATTTCATGAAATTTACATTTTCAGTTGTAGAAATTATCATATCATAACTAGAAAATGAGAAGAGAGATTACTAATTTCCATTTATTGCTTATCTTGACAAATATGGGTATTTTGTCTACGTGCAGACTTCTTCAGTGTTGTGTACTAATACTCGACCTAAAGAAAACCTTCGCCTTCTGCCTTATATCTACTATGGACTTTTGGGAAGCCCTTAATTCTGGGAAGGATAAGGTTTGGTTTGCGACGACGGATTGCTTTACATTCCTTTAGTGTTTTATTCACGTGTTTCACCAAGTTTGGAAGAGGGTCTACTCGAAGCTGCCTGTAAGGTCCATTACCGATCTTTGAAGACATCTGCCTGCAATATTCCTCCTTAGTCATGATGACGACTCTGTTACCGTTGTCTGCTTTTAGGTAAAAAAACAGGCTTTCACTTCAGTTCCTTAACGATGCGAATTTCTTTCTTGTTGTTGTGTCTTTGTTGCTGTCCGTCCTTAATAATGTTTGAAGTGATAGTCCTGGCTGTGTTCTGTAAACATGTCGAAAGTGTAGCGCAGCATCAAACGACTCTTCAACAAACTGGACCGGAAGACTTTGGAGTGCTATTCTCTACATTCAACAAATCTCTCCGATTGACCTGAACTCCTGTCTATCCGTTCCCTTCGATAATGACATTTCGCAAAGCATTACGACTTAGGGAATTTGGTTTAGACTTAGTCTCTAGTAGTCACAATCAATTGCCATCGTTGTTAGGCTCCACCAAAGATTCAGATAGACGTATTAGGCAGCGCAGGGGTATACAAAATCAAGTGTAAACACTGCAGCAAAATATTTGTAACAAGGTTCAAAGAGCACCTAGCGGAGGTGGCTAAAGCCGTCAAACAGAATGACAAAGGAATTTCACAGAACCTAAATCGACAGTTTCAGAACACATCCGAAAATCTCGACATAACGACGAATGACATCACAATTTACGAACTACCTGTACATCCTGGAAATTTGACGACGCAAAAAGCTTAGAAATGAACAAACAAACGGGATAATTCAGACAATCTGCCACAGGTAGCTTGCATTGAAACTTCTTTTCAGACATAATATTAGTTTTGATATTTTGCCCTTTTGAAAAATTAATCTTGAGCCAATAATTGTTTTTGACCAAGTGAAAAAACGTGATTTTTCATACCGAAACCATTTGTCGGAAGCGAATTTGAGTCGTTTACTTATCTGTTAGAGCATTGCTCTATACAGGGTGGCCACAGAACCGGGAATTAACCGGGAATTCTAAAAAACCGGGAGAAACCGGAAAAAAAACCGGGAATTTATGTTCACATGATTGTTTATAATTTAGATTGTGTGTTATTATCATCGAGCTCTAGGTATTCATTTCTTAGCGTGTTTATCTATAACGATCTGTGAAATTTTAGAGTGTGTCAATTGATTTACCTTCTATAAATTTCCTGTAAAAAAAAATCTTGTAGTAGAAACTACTATTTTACCCGACTACGCCTGTCTTTAAAACTACCATGAAATTTCAGTCAAATTTACTACGTTTATCTTCAAACCTTCAACGTTTGTGGTATATTTGACAGACCTTATGTTGATACCAACTCTACTATGGTTGACTTCATCATTCTTGTAAGTTTAAAGCGACCAGAGTTGCCACAACATTTTTCGTTCCCATCTTTAATTGTCACCACAAATCTTTTAAATCTGTGTTTAACAGCAGAAAATCTGGGCAAGAACCTTGCTTCAAACATTCGAGTTTAGATGGTCTTATTCAGATTGTAGAAAGTTCGCAATGAACTTTCTAAGCACGATAAAAGCCAGCTTCCCATCTGCTTGTTTGAAACACAGCAGTTTTTTCCAAGTTTCCAAGAGATCTTCGATGGCCTGTATCTCATATTTTTCGTAAAAGTACGGATATTGTTTAGAAATTGAATTGAACTCCTTCAAAGTGTACAGCTTCTTGGGTTCAACACATGATGCAGTTCCTGTTGAAAACTGACTAGAACGATAGCCATTTGGTGGCAGATCGATGCAGAACGATGCTTCAAATCCAAGATATTTTGTATCATCTGGAATTCCTTGGATCATTTGAGGCTGCATCATAAGTAACTATAAATATCTTGCATCAACTGTTCCAGTGGCAGCTTCTTGCATGTATAGCTTGCACAAAGAACCAAAAAGTGGCAAGTGCATTTGATAATTATCAAATGAGAACTGACACGTTTCAGCAGCTTTTTGACGGATTGGTCAGAACCCATCATTACCGATGCTCCATCTGATCGACAGCCAACAAGCCTTTTTTGTAATCGTGCCATCGATCTGGTATTGTTCAACAGTTACACAATATATATTGAAATGGAGTTTTCATAAGGGGACATTGGGTCGCAATCATAAACAATGGCTTCTACCGCAAATTTCTCGAGAATGCTAACTTAATCATAGGGAATTACCACGATGATTCTACAGAAGCGGAGTTCCCTTAAGAATAGAAGTTGTAGTTTACTTGAGTGAGTTTGCATTTTCAAGAAATTTGCGGAAGACGCCATTGTTTACGTTTGCGACATTGGCCCTTAGGAAAATTCCATGTCGATATATACACAGAAAAAAATCTTGTAGTAAAAACTACCATTTTACCCGACTACGCCTATATTTAAAACTACCATGAAATTTCAGTCAAATTTACTATGTTTATGGTAAAACCTTCAACGTTGGTGGTATATTTGACAGACCTCATATTGATATCAACTGCACCATGGTTAATCTAATTGCAGGCATGGTAAAATCATACGCATTTATAGTCCGCTGAAAATGGTTGGTGCTTGCGCTCAAATTAACCCTCGAAATGGTAGTTTCTACTGCGGGTTTTCTTTGCGTGTAGGTTTTCGCACGGCTATATGATATTAAAGATAACCAAAAATCACTTTCAAAATATTATGCTTCGAATAATAAAAAAAATATCGAGAACATTCATTTATTCGGCATGAATGCATGAAGATATTTATAAATTAGAAAAAACAATATTTTTATAGAAATCCTTGTAGGAAACTCTGTCGAATTTTGTGGAGCAATCGATTGAGGAACTTAAAAAAAACACTGCTCCAGCGGAATATTTGAAGAAATGTTTAGAGATTTATATCTAAGAATCCTTGCAAACATTCTAGGCAAACGTTATAAATAATTCTACAAAACCCCTTGCAAAATATTTAACGTGAAGAATTGAATACACGAAATTATGAAACTCGTGCAAACAAAATTTCTTAAATTTCTTCAATAAATCAGCGTTTTTTATTATTTTATTTCAGCATTTCAGCAATAATTTCAGCAATTTTAGTTCGTTCAGGTGTCTTTCAGGAATTCCTTTACAATCACAAAACTTCATAAGTTCAGGGATTCCACCATAAATGTCATCACAAGAAAGTTTAACAGAACAGCCAATGAACTGCCAGAAGAAACTGCTGAAAGAATCGCTGGAGGAATGGCTACAAACTCCTGAAGAATACCTATAGAAACGCCAGAAGGAATTTCTCAAGCAATGGCTTAGAACTTTTTATAGAATCTTTGGGAAAAGTTTCTTAAAAAAATTATAAAGAAATCATTTGGCAGTACACACACAAACTGACTTTCAGACTGTCATCTGTTTTCAGACTATCATCTAAATTATTTTCTTTAGCTTCATGGGCCTAAAACTGAAAGCAGAATTTGTAACTAGTTGGGTCCTAAAATGTAGGCATTTTTATATTATAAACAACGCTTATACTGAAAATATCATTTTATTAAGCTTTCGAACTCAATTCGTTCAAAATTGTTTGCTTAGAGTAATTGTTTTCTATTCGTTATTCTAGTTCATTACTACATGATCCGCGCCTTAACCCGGGAAATTGTTAACATTTGGTCCGAGAAAACCGGGAAAAAACCGGGAATTTGAAAATAAAAATTGAGTGGTCACCCTGTCTATAAGGTAAGGCGATTTTAGATAACTTTCCGAAAATATAATATATTCAGGTGGTACAAAATCATTTTTATTTTCAAAATTTAAGTATCAACAAAACAGTTTTTTAATGTCAACCCAATGGATCCTCCGTACACATGCCGTAGCGGAAATCGTATTTTTTTTTAACAGTACGTTTCACGATACACCCGTCTAATCCCAAAGCAGCGTACATGAAAACAAAAATCGTATTTCGAATGTAACAAGAGCAGACAATCTTAACAAAAAATACCTGAAGGAAAAGTTCCTTTTAAGAAACAAAAAACATAATACCCAGAAAGCTGAAACTCGGGAAACAAATCCTACAACGAATTTCACCAGAATGTTATCACTTATCGCTGGTCTCGCCTTCGTTCGAGCAATCTCCTGATTGATTACCCCCACTTGTGATCGTTCTTCTGAGCCTGATGAGCCAGCTAAAATTAACAACATCAACTGGCGGTGTTCATTTCATGCATCCTTCATTCGCAAAATTGCGTTTAGATCTTCCACGGATCTTTCAATAGAAATTACTCCGAACTCTGTACACCGCAGCCAACGCAAATTGACTTTTCCACACAACGCAACGCAACGCAGCAAAACAACGGTGAAAAAGCTCAGTTTACAGGGAAAATTGGCGCTCTCTTGATATCAAAACCATCATCGGTATGCTTTGCCTCAACGGAAACCGCCGCTATAAGTATAGACTTACCTGTATAAAACGAGCAAGATCCGGTGTGGCGACGGCAGTGGAACAAATCGCATGTTATTTAGAGGTGCTTGGATGAGCTTTTTGATGTTACAAAGCCGAACGACGGAACGGAACTCCGGTTGCCAACGTCCATTAGTCCGTGCTGTTGCGGGATTGTTTGTTTATCTTCTACCGAGAATTTGTTGCTGTAGCAGTCGATTTGCTCCAGGGGTATTTATCGGGGCTCGGTGGATCGGATAGCATGCAGTTGGTGCGGTGTTATCGTTGTTGATGTTGTTGTTATTTGGGAAAAGTTTATTTGGACGCGTGGCTAGCTTCTCAGTTACCTACTCAAAGCGAAGAAGCGTTCACAGCTGTGGATAATTGATGAGAGCTATTTACGTTGTGTTTACGAAGCAAATGTGCGCTTTCATCCGTGCTACTAATCTGCCTACCAATTCATAGTAGCTGCCGGAGAACCATCGCACTGTCGATTGGTACCAGATGGTAGTTAGTGGATGCTCTTGTGGTTGGGGCCAACGAACTGCGACCTGCTTGCTGATCTAATTTGCAATCAGCGTGTTATATTCGGGCCGAGTCGCCAAGTGCTGAAAGCAATTTATCGACACCTTCATCGGCATAAACGATGAGAAAAATATGAAGCCGATGAACCTGACTGCGAGCGGACACAGCCGCATACGTGTGTCATCATATGCCTCATCTTGGTTTTGAGAAGATACCTAGCTTTACGTGATTGACATATCTCATAACTTTCACCCATCGCAGACGTTGGTTGGCTTCTTTCACTAGAAGAGACGGCAAGAGATACTCGCCAAAATGACATGAGTTCAATATGGGTTATTGAGCTGCTATTGTCTGCAACACCATAACCAACGAGGATGAAAACAAGAACGGCATCGTCGAAGGAAGAAGGAGAAAAGTGCAGTGGCTTGTACTTTTGATGGAATTCTCACTTCCGCAACCCCTGCTTTTAGTTTTCAACCGACCCATTTTTCAGACGAAACATAGTAACGGAGGGAAACACGATCGACGGGGGCACTCTTTACTACTATCGTGTTTCCACTATAATAGACTTTTAACGGTAAAGTTGGCCATCAGCCTTAGTCTCCAGCCAGGGGCGTATCCAACGGAGAACGTTGAAGGGCGATTTCTGATTATTTGATAATGTTTAAATTATTTTTGTCAATTTGAGTCCCCGTCCTAAATTCACAGAAACATTGTATGAAGGACCAAAAACAGACGGGTTGACCCAAGTAAAGAAACTTTTGCGAAACCCTAAAGCTAACTAACACGAGCGCGAAAACCTTACAGATGAGTGTTTTCGTAGCAGAAGGAAGTATTAGTGCATATTAAATGTGGCTCGAGAATAGAATAATATGACAGCAAACAAAAGCTGGTTTGTTTAGCTTATTGCTGATCGCTACGGTGAGCTCTTTCCATTTTACTTATTTTTCTGTTCTTTTTCCTAGATGAATAGGCACAATTTGTGGAAATGTTGAATATAGAATAATGGTCATGCGTGGGCTTCTATAACATATGCAGGTTTTTTTAACGAGCGAAAAAAAGCGCTATAACCATAGCAGTTTATGGTTGGTACTATACAGCAAAGTAATTTTATAAAACAAGAAAGCCATATCACATAGATTCTGTCTATTTTTTTGATATCCGCTATTTTGCAAATTGTTTCGGATATTCGATATGTTTGATGTGTTCTGGGACGACTTTTTTGTTGTGTAGTTAATGCTAAAGTCCCAGCCATGTGAAGTATAGTAAATATGATTAAACCTTGCTAGACTAAGTGTCTCAAAATACAACCCAAGAAAAAAATGGTGTGTACACCAAACTGGGCATTCTGTTCAACTATTTCCTCCAACTATTTAACAGACGCGCAGAATTTCTCCTCGTTTAATTTTCAAGCTAAAGCAAGTGTACACTACGAATTTGTATGCAATCTTTCATACAACGTACAACATTGTTTGCAATCTTTTATACAGCCTTAGTTTACCTGATATCCAACTTTAATTTACGTAGAATATCCCATGAATTTAAGCCTAATCTTGCATTCAATGTACGTACATTTGTTAACGTAGAAATTTACTTGATACTTTCAAACTGTGTACTGGAGGCTGTATGGTTCCCTGCGTCTTTTTAAAGTAGAAGTCAAATCCTTTTTATCTCGTATGGTTGCATATACGTTGCCAGGTATACGATTGAGGAGTGATTTTATTGAGATAATCGCGTGGAGAAATATATCAGTGTCTGGTTTCGTTTCATGGTGGCATGCAATATCTTCAAGGATTTATGCCTGATCGTAATTTTACTGACAAAGTGTACAAACATCAATGTCCAATATCCGATATCCTATTTAATAATACAAGGAAGAACAGAACATCGTTGCTTGATACTATTTGTAATTTGAGTATGTTTAGCATTCGACTAAATGACAGATTCTGATTGGGATAAAATCAAAATCATCAGGGAGATTTGTTCATTGTTTTTAGAAAGATGCGCTAATAATCTCAAAAAGACTATCTTATAATCCTAAGCAAAATTTGTATTCAAAAAGCATTCTTGAAAAATCTAGGAGTCTCTAGTAAGATCCTAAGAAACTAAGAAGAATTCTCATAATGGACTCGAAAGTACCAAGAGCAATTTGTGCATTTGTAATGTCAAACAATGTTCTTTCATAAATCTGAACAAGAGACGCTCAGATTTTCAAGCATGATTCGCGACAAAAACCGAGCATGAAAGAATTCGGAATCCCATATTTGGGTAAGAATCTTTAGTATGATATATGCACAATCCCAAGCAAAAATATATAATCTGCCAAGAATGTTGAGCATGTTGAATATTTTTTGCAAAATTTACTCGTATTTAATCTGGATTTTCTTGGACAGATGATAATAGAATCTTTAAAATTTAAAATTTGAATAGGAGCAGTAAGCCACTTAGAACGAAATTTTTAGATCGTTGAACCTCTCCATCAAGCTTTTTGAGGTTTTCCTAGACCATTGACCAAAATGTTTCAATCGGGCGAAGCTGTGGACAATTTGGTGGGTTACAATCCTTAAGAACGTAAATAACGTTATTTTGCTCATACCAAGTGATTGTATCTTTAGCGTAATGACAGCTGGCCAAATCTGGCCAGAACAAGGATTGAGTCCTACGTTTTCTCAAAAAAGGCAAGAGCCGCTTTTTGAGGCATTCTTGCCGGTAAATCTCAGCGTTTACGGTTTTTGTGGTTACGATAATCTGAGATTTTAGCCCACAGGAACATATTGCTTGCCAGACCAGATATTTTTCAGGGAATTTGGTTTAAGGTTTTATACTTCCGTTTCAAATGTTCAGGGGCATTTTCCGGCTAGCTGCAGTGTAAAATTTCGTTCCCGAGAGATATTTGAATTTTTTGAAGCATTATGTTTCGCCATCGTTGGCATGGATGGACAATGGAATTTTATGAGTTGTTCATTAAGCTGTCTGGAACGTGTTTTTACCGATTTTTCCTTGCTTTGTGTTTCAGTCTGGGTATGTTTGAGCTTTGAATGATCTCAATCCTGCCTTAGACTTCACTTTTTGGACAAAACCGGTTGACATTTGCACTTTTTTTGTAACTGTCCGTGTTGACACCTTAGGGTTTGCCTGAAAAGCAGTAAGGACTCTTCCCTGGTAGCATACGTGTTGCCATTCGGTTGAGATAACATAAATATGACTTGCTAAGTCACAATAAAGTTACTACGACTAATTATGATCGTAGTGTGAAACTTGGGTTTTCTCCTTCCTTGCGTTAGTTACCACCACTTCCAGCTTTCTTTTTGACAGTAAGACCCTCTATAGTACGAGTTTAATCACATCTGCAACAGTTGATTTTGGCACTTTTGACGATTTTGCGATTAATCGAATTGAGATTTTCCAAATATTTGTGCAAGATAGATTTCATGCGTGCTAGTTCAGACGGCGCAGTCTTGAATACAAAATGCGCTTTTGTAAACAATATGTGTGATGCACGTTTGTATATGTATTGGTTATGTACATAACAAGTTTCATTCCATTTAGTAGTGATTTGACTTAGAAACAGCATAAACACTTTGTCCGGATTTGGGTGTAAACGGCTTTTAAGCATAATATAACATTACGAAATTTGTTAAGGATTTTTAAAAAGATTCGTACAACTCGTTTATAATCAAGAAAAAAATAAGCTTAGCATTAGAAGTCATCCAAACCACGCTTACTTACCTGACCAATCAGACCAAGACCAGGTTGTTGTATACAAAAGTTGACTTCATTCTATTCGGTCCATGGCTGCATTTCGCGAGCCTCGCAGTCTACGAAGGGTCCGCAGGTCACCTTCTACTTGATCGACACATCTTGCTCGTTGCGCGCCTCTTTTTCTTGTACCCGTCGGTTCGTTTTCGAGAATCTTTTTAACTGGGCAGTCGTTTGAATCATGCCCATCCCACAGTAGTCGACCGACTTTAGCTGTGCGAATCATGGGAGGTTCCCTCAGTATTACACTCTTTCCACTTACTTGTTTTACGATTGGAAGAGAACTGCAACAACGAATCGCCGAAAGTGCTTGGATCGACAACTGAATGTTTTAGCGTATATGGACTTTTGACACCCACGAGCGCGACTGTTAATTCACCACAAGCAGTTACGTAATACGCTCAAAAAAGTTAAAAAAAAAAATAGTGTTTAAAAAAAGTGAAAGTCACAAGCAGTTGTTTCAAGTTCTTAAAGTTCTGTCCAGTTAGAATCCGGAATCATTTATTGTGTTGCAGCGGCACGGGAAGTGACCGCTGCAAGAATTCTTTTACAGCGGTTTGTTTACCTAGGCGCCCACTTTCTGTGGTATAAAAAAAATTCTGCACACCCACATTGATAATCCAACGTGGTCCGCAATAAAAATCGCAAAAACGTTGAAAATCGTCAAATCAACCGTGTATGATGTGCTCAAACGTTTCAGGGAGCGAATAAGCGTGGATTGAGTGCCTCAAGGTAAGCGTCGTAGCGGAACATATGACCGCAAGCTGAACCAGAAGGTGTTGAAAACCGTAGGAGCAAACCCTATCAGATAATGAAATCGCAGAAAAATGCGCTGCTGCTCGCAGTACCGTTCGAAGAACTCGTTTGCGAGCAGGATATCCTTCTTATCGAGCCAGCAAGGAACTAGACAGAACGTTAAAGCAAAGTTTTGTCACCAAAACTCGAGGTCGGAAATTGTACCAGCAGATTTTGACGAAGTACCGATGAAACCTACGTCAACATAGATTTCGGACAGCTTCCTGGCCAAAAATTCTACATGGCGACGGCACGAGCAGATGTTCCAGCCGGAGCCATCCAGTGGTACCGCGATATTAACGTAGATTTCATCGATAAAAACATAAATCCACCCAACTGCCCGCAGTTCCTGCCCATCGAGAGATTTTGGGCAATAATGAAGCGGAAGCTTAATAAAAGTGGAAAAACGGCTCGAGACGCGACTCAGATGACCAAAATGTGGAACAAATGTGCCAAGGAAGTTGACTCCGGAGGTGTGCAGCGTTTAGTGGTAGGAATAAAGAAGAAAGTGCGAATTTTCATTGGAAACCAATAGAAATGATATGTATTGATATTTTTTCATTAAAGTACAGTGAATTGCCTTTGTTTTGGTGTATTGAACTTATTTGTACGTGAATCCGTTACCGAGATAGAGATGATTTTATTATTCCGGATTCTAAATGGACATAGCTTTAGGCGATATTCGAGGCTAATTATCAGTATTACGTTGGCTTCTTCGTCTTTCCTAAAAAATCGAGAAACTATTAAAATTTCAGTGTAGTTATTAACTAGATGCAATGGCTCTCCTGTAGCTCAGTTGACCGGGGACAGCTTAAAATCAACGCTATTCTGGAGATGGTTGGGTTTGATTCGCGTTCTGATGTAGGAGTTGTTCGCAACAACAAATTTCAAGATTACCTGGGCTTAAGTTATAAGATTGTTCATACCACACCATCATACACAGAAAAAAATAACGCGTTAAGTTTTCCCTCGTTTAATTCCAAGCCAAAGGAGGCGTAAGCGACGAAATTGTTTGCATTATTCCATGCGCCATACAACAATGTTTGCAATCTTTCATACAACAAGCTAGATTCAGGCGTTATCTGGCCAAAACCGCCAGGAAATATCCCATTATTTTCTGCTAAATCTAGCATTCCCTTGATGTGCATTAGATAACTCAGGAAATTCAATGCTTCTTTTTATCTGTGTAGTAATGCTTAGTAATCCAAGCGTCATTGCAAATATTTAGTGGTTTTAAAGCATCTAAATCGTGGTCTTCAGAACCATGATAAAACCTAAATTGTTACTTGGGAATGGTACCTGACAACGAACGCTCAATAACTGTGGAAGTGCATCAACAACATTGAGTTTTGAGCAGGCAATAAACTAGTTGTTAAAAGCTTGAAATACCAAAAAAGAAAAAAAAGTGGAATGAGCTTTACCTCTTCAGAAATCGTAATTCTTCTATCAGAAATATTGATCAAGGTCAGGTGAAAAATCCCATAAGAGTCGGTAAAGCCTTCCAAATCCTCGATTTCATTTATGACACTCGATCTAAGAACGATGAACCCATTTTTCTATCACTCATCCACCCTGCATGATACAACCATGTAGTACAACCCTCCATTTCGTGGCACTCCCTTGCAAATTCAGTGGCACCCACCCAACGCTACCGGGATACACCATCAGGATACTTCAACGGTATGCATGTTGCACGATTTTCCAATTTGAAGCAACAATCACCGACGAGACAGGCAGGTCAGGAAAGACAGTTAGCTGCCGCCACCGCTTCAATAGCATGTAATCTCATCCGGTAGAGCAGACGAACCACCATCCATGGGGGAAGAAGATGAAGAAGAAGAAGAAGAAGGTGTTGGTATGACTTGACACAATCGAATCTACTCAGGGCTTGATTGGAAGGGTTGTTCAAGGAACGGAATTCCTATGCTCGTCCGTAAATGGAATGGAGGAGTTATTTTAAAAGCTTTCCGATTTTTACCGTGGCCAAGCCTCTATGATAGGTTCCATTTTTTTCCCTCAACAGCTATTCAACAAGTACACGACGACGCTACTCCTTTAAGGGCTATCTGCTGAAGCTGCTACTGCGAGGGAAATATGTATTAATTTCATTGAGGCGGCGGCACTCTATAGCCCCATGTGCTGTGGATGCCGACGATGGATAATGCGTCGAGTTAGGTTGTAAAATCGGTTGAGGAAGGGCGGCGGTTCGTCTTTCTTCCATCTCGTCATAATGTCTTGAACTTGTTTGCGGCAAATCCATAAAAAGTGACGATGATGATGGAAAGGAAAAGTGCACTGCTGTGCGAATATGTAAACACATTCCTGAGGGGTGCATTTTCCTACTGATTTATCACAGTACAGAAAGCTATTCAGTCGTAAGAGTTAAGAGAATCTTTTTGCGTTCAATAGAAACGGATTCCTGTTGCGAAGAAAGTGTGGAAAGCGAGCATGTCATATCTTTTAACTTTATGTCCGTATTGGTCACTTGATCTGTCAACGAGCATACATCGTGTATCCTTCAAGATTTTTCGTCTTTTGACATATATTCCTTTGGTAGGGTTTTAGTGTTCCAGGGGCATACAAATGAGTTTTTCCAATACGGAATAGCTTTTTAAGGAATTCAGAACCCGTCAATTTCAAAATTCGGTTGAACGCGATCAGGAAAACGTCTGATAATCTTTGTTACAAATCTATAGAATAATTTTGTATCCCTCAATCAGGAATAAGTCACACAAATATGATAGCCCAGTTTTACTTAAACCGGCGATTGAAGAATGTCGAATCGAACTAGACGTTGGACTGCTGCCCATCACAAAAGTCAATCGTGAAGTATGACTGTGCCGAGAAACCTGAATTCTTCGACCATCATTACCGTAATATGCTCTGTAAAACGAAGAAAACAAATACCGATACCGGCCACCAAACGCCGTCTTCTTGTAAACCCACCAACTCAACGTTGATAATCGCAATCTTTCGACGGATTAATATTTAACAGCAAAAAAAGCCATAAACTTGGAAACAAACAAAAACCATGCAAGTGTCATTGTTGTCATAAGCCGGCACTGGATGGGGTGGGGTGTCGGGAAAGTGACTGACTCCAACGGGGCTGTGATTTGTCACAGCAAGCAGCCAGAGCATTTTGGATCATCGTTGTCTAATTTCGCTCCGTCAAATCAAACGCGAATGAATTTGTCAGCAAAAAATTACGACGGGCGATGGTCGAGTGGGCGGGGGGTTTGTTGGGAAACTCTGCCAATAATAAATGACAAATAATGGATCTCGGCGCTAGACGAGTTGGATTTCTATGATTACGGACGAAGGGGGGTGCTGTCTCCTTATCTGTTGTGGCGCCGTGTGGCGCTTAGCATGAGATGAGATTTTGATGAGCTTTTTTATTGGGCTCCAACTGTGAGTATGGCTAACTTGTTGAACTCCCTGCTTATTGGACAGAGTAATGTGGTTTTAACAGAAGAGGTTTCGTTTCATTTCAAAGAGTGCAGTGGCGTCTAATCAGGTCCAGAAGTGACTGTGCAGTGATTTTGATTCAATCACCGGACAAATTTATTGCTGCGTGGCTAGAGAACATTTCAGGTGACAGATGCTAAGAAAAGTCAGTACAAGCCGAAGCATTTTGTAAGATCTAAAAACATAAAATTACTTTTCCAATTCTATGTGAGTAGAAAAGAGTAGAAATAGTTTATATGGATCCAGAAAGATGGTCGGGGATTCATTTAATTATTATTGACTGTCCGAGTCGTCGGTGTGAGGCAAGGGTGTATATTATCACCGGTACTGTTCCTCACCGAGATCATGGAAGATGCTATTGACCGTGTTCTGAACCGTGAGCTGCTTCGGCAGCCTATCACTATGGAGCACTTCAACGACTTCGATTTGGTTGGTGACGTTGCATGGTTAGCGAAAGCTCCTCTGCAGCGGGTCTCACCATCAACGTCAACAAGACTAAATCGTTGGATTTCAACACGGACAATCCTTCCAATTTTACGGTAGCGGGGTAAACACTGGAGAAAGTCGATATCTTCCAATATCTTGGCAGCCAGAGAGCGTCAGACGGCGGAACCAAGATCGACACAGGTGCACGAATCAAGAAGGCTAGTGCTGCTTTTCCGAGTTTAAGAAATATATGGTCACCTCACCAGACTAGTAGACGGTTTATATCCTCCTGAACTTCAACACATTCGGCGGGGGAGATAATCACGCGGAAAAATTTCAGATCATCGGTTCACACAAGTCATTCATATAAATAATAAAAATAAGAGGGCCCACGATCACTGCCCTGGGGTACTCCAGAGGTATGTTGAATGTCCCGGAACGCACTGAATTCACAGTTACGAAAGCATCGCAATTAGACAGGTACGAGTAGAGCCATTCAGTGATCCATGTTGGAAATCCTAGGTGGCTCACTTTTCCAATGATGAGATTAAGCGGTACTGCAGCAAATGCTTTCGCAAAGTCGATATAAACCGAATCCACTTGTCGCTTTGCTTCCAGTTTACGTGATATCGCTGAAACGTAGCAGATTAGGTTCGATGTTGTAGAACGGTGCTTCAAAAAGCCATGTAGAGCAACGGAAATGATCGGTGCAACAGCTCTGCATAATACTGAGTAGATCAGCTTTTCGAAAACATTACTGAGAGTGCAAAGTATGGATACTTCACGATAATTTTCGAAACAAGTGTAACTTCCGCACTTATGGATAGGTACTATGGACGCCGTTTTCCATGCAATTGGGAATGTTCTGTACTGGAGTGAGCGGTTGAAAACTGCAGCGATGGGCATGGCAAGAGTAGTGGCGCAATTCTTTAAAAATACAGGAGGTAGGCTATCTGTTCCGGGTCCTTTCGTTGTGTCGATATCTTTTATGCATGCCAAACTAATCTCATAGGACGGTATCTGTTCAAAGGGATTCCGACGTTGAACGGCAAAAGCTTTACTAAACACGCTTTCGAGAATGTGGTAAAGAGATTGGCTGCTTCTGAGCTAGATTGAGTAGTAGTTCCATTGAAGTTGACTGAGCCAGAAACGCCGTGACTAGCTTTCCGCTGCTTGATGTAATTCCAGAAACAAGAAGGGCTTTGCTTGACGGTTGTCTGAATCCTGATCAAATAGCTTTCATGCGTTGCCGAAAGAAGGGTTACTCCGATTCAAGCTCGCGAAATCTAGCTCTGTCGGACTCGTTTTTCGTAATAAAATATCGGTTATGCATCTTACGAAGATTGTTACGACCGTTACGCAGATCGGAAGTCCACCACGGCTGGTTGAAAACTGAGATCGAATTAGGTTTTTTTTAGGAACATGGCGATTGATAACATCATCATAACATTGATCCATGGTCCACGATACCGTCGTTCAATAATTGTTCCCAATCATTGTCCACAGGAATGGAGTTTACCTAGTCAAAATAGCATGCGGAATAGCATGATTATCATTTATAGCCTGTTTAGGTGGTGGATTCGTCCGTGCCTTTACCTACCTCGCAGTGGGATATTAGGCAAAAGGTAACGTCCTTGGTTCGAGTACTACTTTACCCATGCCATTTCGGTGAATTTACAATACTTCTATTCTTTTTTCAACCTACCGTACACTGACGGAACTTTCAACACTTTCTCTTCATATATTTCATTCTAGCAAACACTACTGTCCACTCTTGATGCCTCATGGGGATGATCGAACATTTCCTTCTACATCTTCTTGGGATGCTTCCAAAGTGTTTGCTTCAAATAGCCCCGTATTTTTCGGCCTTAGTTTCGGTGCTTTGGGGGGTTCATGTCCTTGGGTACGAAAGTTAGCCCGTTGGCTTCGCACCACTCCAGGACATCATTTGAATAGTGGCAAGAAGCTAGATCCGGCCAGAAGATCGTAGTGCCCTCGTGTGGCTTCAACAGAAGAAGCAGACGCTTCTGTAGACACTCCAAGAGGTAGATCTCCCCGTTTAAAGTCCCGGTAGTCACGAACGGCGTACTCCGTTTGCCACATGAGCAGATCGCTTGCCAAATCATGTATTTGTTGGCAAAAATTGAAAGTTCCTGCTTCCTTACCGCCTCCGGATCATCAAACTTGTGCTGGGTGGTGAAGAACAGTAGCCCCCGAAGCTGCCGGCAATCCGCCTTGACGTAAATCTCATCATCCATGATGAGGCAATGAGGCTTCGTCAGCACCTGGGTGTACAGTTTCTAGGCCCGTGACTTTTCCATCATATCTGGCCGTTCGTCACGGTTTGAAGCCCTCTGTACTTTCTACTTATGATGCGTTCCTTCCCGGTCCTTGACTCTCTGAACGAAAGTTTTGGACAGATTCAACTTTTTGGCCACATCCCTGACCGAAGCATCGGGATTCCGCTCTAAAGCTTTCAAGACACGCTTGTGATCCTGATCACTAATAGAACATCCATTCTGACCGCGATTCTCCTTTCGTTCGATGCTCGGAGTTTCGTTGTAACGCTCAAATTCCAAGGTGTTTTCCGATGTCCCAATGAGAGAGTTCAGGATTTTCTAGGTGCTTGCGCAAAATCAATTCGCGACGTTGCTTTTCGGGTGACGCCATTTTTTTTTAATTTGAAAAACTGTCAGCAAAAAAAAACAATAAAACACTCTAAACTAATTCTACCCAAATGTTAAAGGGAAAATACCCAATAAATAATTTTCTACAGCGTTTTTTCCGTCTTGCAATTTGAAGTGGGACACCCTTCATACCCCTTCAAAAAAAAAAAACGAATTAAAAATTTACTTTAACAGGTAGATAGGCATGTTTCGTTAACACGTGTACGGGTTGCAGTGCAGGTCAGCTATTCACAATCGCTCATTGCCAGAGTCCTCCGGTTGGAAAATCCGTAAACATAGGTATAGGCGGGCTATTTCCTAGCATGTAACATGCCCTTGATTGTTATAGATTCATATGATAGAAAAGTCAATTTCTTGAAAATTCAAGCACTCGACACAAAATGGGCCTGTTTATCAAAGGATTTTTTTTTAGTGGACTTTAATGTAATTTGCTCACGTAGAGTAGTTATAGTTTGAAAAATGTTTCAGTTTTCAATTTTTTATTTTATAAAACGTGAACATGTGAAACGTTATTTTAAATTTCCTTGCTTATCCAATTATACTCGTTCCTCGAATACACCCGTAGAAGTGGCTCTGACAGAGTTTTTTAAAAGTAAAGCAACTTCTCAAGTTGAAAATCAAGGCATGAAACGTTGAATACTTCATGACTTCATAACTAGGGATTTCTCTAGAGCCATTTTACAAGTGATGCTCTGTCTTTATTAAGAATTAATGAAAATTTCCAGGAGCCCTGGTAACTATGCTTCACCAAGTTCGATAATCATTTAAAAAACAAGTGATGTCTATTGCCTATTCTCAAATAAACTCAATTTCAAATCCTTCAATTCTTTGTATTCCACTACATTTTGTTCCCGCTTACAAAGAAGTTTAAGAAATATATCAGATACGCGTTCCGGTGAATATGGGTCAAAAGAACATAATAAGTCTTAATTTCGATAATACTTTCATACGACATCTTCAATGATTTGAGAATCCAACAACAAAATCAATAATATGTATATTGAATGGCCAGGACCGAATTGGTTCTCCTCTGATGTATTCTGGGTACCCCACGAGAAATGTATAGCTATTGACTTGGACAAAAACCCATCATGTGATAGTTCAAATCACATGAGAAATCAAAGAGAAGTATAATCGTGGTACATCAAGTGTCCAAGACCTGATTGGGTATATCTGGACATGTTACAAGTACCACAAAGGAATTGGCCAGTTTGGAACTTCGGCCTAAAGTTTTCAGCCGACGCCGATCACAAAAGATGCCAATCACTAGATCATTGGTGGTCAAATAAAATACCCTACCTTACCAATTAGGCAAAGACCTGGATCCTGTATACAACACCTTCCGTCCGGATCGTTATCGGGAATCATTTTAACTGAGCTGTCATCTTACGACATGGCCAGCTCACCGTAGTCGGCGGTATGAAGTATGGGATGTTCTTCCAGCAACCTATGCGATTCGTTGTTCACTCACCTTCTTCACGATCCGTTTTTCATTTGCATTCCATCGTAGATCATATGCAAAACCTTTCGTTCAAAGACACCAAGGGCCCGTTGTTCCTCGATGAGGTATGTCCATGTTTCGTGACCGTAGAGGACGACCGGTCTAATTAATGTTGTGAAGATGGACAACTTTGTAGTTTGGCAAACTTTGTTCGATGTATGCGTCCGTCGGAGTCCAAGGTAGGCATGATTGCCAGTCATAATACGCTTTTGTATTTCTCTGCTGGAGTCGTTATCGGCGGTCACCAATGAGCACCAATGAGATATATGAATTCGTCTAACGCCTCGATGGGAGAGGCGTGGTGGGAAGCTAGAAATGTCTTTTCGTGAGCATTTTCCTCTCATGTATTTTGTCTTTGGCGCATTAATGACACACCCAATCCTAAAAGCTACATTAATTCTGATGTACGTTTCCACCATCGTCTCAATGATTGTTGCGTGCTACGACGTTGAGTTGGTGAAACCAAAAAGTTGGACATACTTCCTGAAGATCATACCTCTCGTCAATCTTCGCTCTACGAATCACACCCTTCAATGAAATGTAGAATAGCAAACACTACAATCCATCAGCTTGCCCTAACCCTCTCCAAAATTTGAAGGGAGACGAGACATCGTATAATAATTAAAATTTCGTAAATCCGTCAGATCTCACCATAAATTCAGTTTTTTTTTTTAATTTATAAACCGGCACTTTTTCTTACATACTTTGTCGCTGGCCTATCCATATAGTAAAAGGTCGGATGTCTCGTATACCACTCTGGATTGTAAATCCCAACAGAGCGCATCAGAATCTACCAAAGTTTCAACACCTTCTCTGCGCCTGAAGGTATGCAAAATTGAAATAAGAACCGGTGATGAGTCCGCTTCTGGATGATGGAAACGTGCCCACCCGTGCATCATCAACATTTCGCGTATTATTTTTTTTGTGTCTGGCATGAAAATAATGGGAAAACAGCTGGAGTTTCCTGACATGCCAATGGCAGCGCCGCAGTTCAACGATACGTATTGGGGGGTCTTACTTTTAATGAGAAATTTTGAAGGGAAAGCATTAAATTAGTCTGACGGAAAATACGTCCACTGAACATGAAGTGAACGTGACTTTTCATCTTTTGTGTTGGTTTTTTTCTCGGTCTTCAATTGTGGAAGTTTGTGTGTTTTGCGATTGAACATTTAAAGAAACAGCAACGAATTATCCGCTGTTCCAAATTAAACGCCACTATTATATACCGATTAAACAACTTCAATATCAACAAGTTTCTTCTTCGACATTATGAGCTAAAAAAGGGGATTTAAATAGCTCATTTCAGGCGTTTGTTGATGATAAGGGCGTCCAATTCTTCCGGTGTGAAGAAAAGGAACCGTGCCTTGCGTGCGCTTAACAACTGTTGCGGGAAAACGAAGCCCATTATCCTTTTTTCATCACCCTTTGAATATGCTCATTTCACAGTTAACTGTTGCTTCGTGCCGCTTTTGAGTGGCCTGTGAATGAAAGTAATGATGAAAAGGCGAACGCTTTGGCGGTGAAATTTGAGCATTGAATTGTGACTTTCGAATGAATGTGGTTGTCTTGTCGTTTAAGAGCTACTGCAGCGCTATTCTATTTAGGAACTAGGTAGACATCTACTGCATGGTAGTGGAAAGCATAAATTACACATCATTTCAAATTTACACTTGTTGCTGTCAAACGCGTGGCACGGTCCCTGCGATGTTGACGGTGGAATAGTTTTAACTCACGCCGCCCGGTTGCATTTGATTACCATCATTGGAATACGGCCGACCATCATTACCGTCGTAGTCATCGTCATCGTCAGCACAGAGCAGCAATTTGAGGCTCGTGCCGAAGAAAACACGGGAAACGAGCGAGTAAGTCCAGCGCCGGCTGAAAATTATTCAAACATTTTATGCCCAATTAAAATAACCGTGTAAATGATGGTTAATCCTTGTCTTTTTTTTCGGCGGAAAATGTGTAATGAGGCTGTGCGAGGAATTCGTCGGTGTACTGTTCCGGTCCTATTATTTTTTATCCGAGGATTATTATAGGGTCTATTGAGGCAAATGAGGGGATGAGCTTCCTGGAAGGACGTTTATCTGACAGGATCCTTGTTATGTTGCCCGATTTACTCGGAAGCTATCCTGTGTTTAAGCATTCACCTGAAGGGCATTAATGTGATGAAGTGGGAGTTTGGTAGGGGGTGATCCATTTCCTACTAATAAAGGACAACGAAGCGTTAAATCAGGTTATTCGTACGCAGAAGTCATTGCGAAGGAACAATTAAATTGAGCCGAATAACGAAAATCAAAGATGAAGTAGTTCTAAGTTGAATATGTATTTTAACTTCACTTTGTTTTAAATAGTTAATAAAAACACTTTTACGAGCGTATTAGTAGATGTTTATGATGTATTTTAAGCTTCCTCGTTGGAAAATTATCTTATTTTTATTTATTTTTTTGCTAATGGTTTGATTAGTAGATGAAAGAAAGAATAAAGAGCTTGATAAGATAATTTTAATTATCACGTCTTTACAGTTTTTGGTATTTTTTATTTTTTTATTTTATTAGTCTCGTTGCCAATAAGTTCAAACTTTCAAATGAGTTTAATTTTCAAAATGAATGCGTTTAGTCGAATGAATATTTCCTATTTAAAATCTCATATAAAAAGTCAAGAATTGCCACATAGTCAAAGTCAATTCCAATTAAAATTATTAGTTTTTTTTAATTGAATTAAATTTTCCAAATTGATTATAATTCTATCAACAAATACCATAACCGAACGACAATCCAAATTCTCTTAATAGTTTGGATGATACTCCCAAACAGTAAAAAGAAACCAACCAAACAAAAATAACATCAGATAACATAGCTCCTTATTCGCGTGTAAGGCATGCTGGTCATTCAGGTAGCTTAATTTATTGCTCTTCGAAATGCCCCCTGCTTATTGAAGGCGTGTATCTGAAAAAACATTGAAACTGGCGCGTTCTCTGATTTGAAGAGTTGTGTAATTTTTTCTTAGACGTATTTTTTTAAACAGCTAACTTTCATCGTTAAGTAGAACATAGTGAGACCATTCCAATTGTCTCAAAGCTCTTTTTAACGCTCACTTTGCTCTGGATGCAATATTTTGCACACTCCAGTGCCGCTTGTTTTGTTAGACTCGGCAACGGGTCAAAGCATTAGAGATCGATATAATGAAGAATTTTTTTTTGTAGGCCGGGTTGAAACAAGTGTGCTGGCAACATTTTCCACTGTAATTGTTGGTCTTCATATACCAAATGATTTTTTTTTCTTAGTTTTGGCCTATGAGAATTTCAAAGCTGATTTTTGTACAATTTTCAAAAATGAGTCTACGTGGTTTATGAACAGGCCCTTACATTGTTAGCCAACACTGTTATCTTGCTGTTTCTGCTAAAGGACCCTTCGAAAGTTTTCTGATGGCGTTGTAATTGATGAAAGTGAACAAGAGAAGAAGTTATGTCTAATTGCTACATTTGCCCTACTGAAAAAAAGTCTCTACATGTATGGCACTTTTCTATCAAGAAGTTGAAGATATACCTATGTGATTCTCGATTTATCACAAGGGAACAAAGTTGCAGCATTTCAAAGATGATCATTTTGTTTGGAAATTTGCCGCAACTTCTGTTATATTAAACAAAACTGTGTGATTTTTAGAAACTTTGTATTTGAGTATTTTTTGTTGTTGTTTTTCAAAACATTGTATTAAGTTTACTGAGTGACTGATAATTCATTTATTGGTTTCTGTTTGCTTGGAATCGCTTTCTGTTTCAAATTTCTAAGATGGAACGAACTTTAGTTCAAGCATGCTAGTGGATTTGAAAATTATTTAAAAAATACTTTTTATGATTGGAAGAAAAAAAAATCTCTCATGACAATTCATTGATTTTGTGTCACAAAAATTTCGAAGAAACGAAGTTCAATCTTCAAAATACATGATAGTAAATTGAGAATTTTTAAATTCGAAAGAACCGCCCATGATTCAAAAAAGGAATAATCTCGCTTAATAGTTCATTGCTTCAACTAACCTTTAACTTCCGGCTTATAGTTTGAAGATGAAGAAATCACCCTTAATAGTTCATCGGTTTCATGCTGAAACAAATTTCATGGTATTGAAAAAAAAAAGATTTGTTAGATGCAGCATAATTGAAAGAAGGAATGACAATTCATTGGTTGATTTCAAGAAATAATAAAACCAATCTTCCAGATGACATGATAGCGTCGGCTCCGGTGATGTAGCGGTTAGCGTGACTGCTACTTGGCATCCCAGTGGGTTTGAGTTCAATCCCGGTCGAGATCGGTGAGATTTTTCTTCGGCGCATACATCTCTGATCACGTCTTCCTTCGAAAGAGAAGTAAAGCCGTTGGCCCCGGCTCATGTGTTGATGAGTGCGATATGCAGGGTCCAAGTTGTGGAGTCGTCTTCCTGCCGTCGGTGGTTGTCACCAGGTCAGGAAATAGGCTGACGGAGAACAACCGAATTAAAAAAATGACATGATAGCAGAAAAAAAAATTAGAAGAAAAAAACTAAGGACTGTATCTTAAATTATGGGTACAGAGGAAAACTGTTTTTTTTAGTTTGTTTTTCTTTTTCGGAGTGTAGATTACAATAATTATGTTTCTTAGTTTTACAATGTTCAAATAACAGAAATATTTATTTACTATAATTGGTTTGTTAGTATTCTCCGTGCATGGAGTTACGGTTATAGTGATGAGCGAACATTTCCTTCTACATAATATATATTTAGTTCCGCATGTTTGCTCATATTTACCCAATTCTTTTTGAATTTGTCGACATCAACGGCTTCTATACCTTCCTTGGCACTATAACCATAAGCCATAGGATATGAGTTAGTGCTCATGTCTCAACCGACAGACAGCTCTCACGCAAGAATAGCCTTGATACAAGTAGGACGCCTGAGTTCCAGCCCAGAAAAAAAAACAAAAGAATGCATTAACATTCTTAGCTTCTTCACTCCTAACGACCTATGTACATATAAATATGCATACGCTTTCTCCCCATGGAAAGCCTCCTGCACAATCCCATGCAACTTCCAATTCCAGATGTCTATAAAGGTAGCATGCCCAAGGAACATTGCTGGTTTTATCATGGTTTTATAGCATTCTTGAAGTCTAATTCATGCTCTTCAGAACCCTTATAAAACCAAAATTGTTACTTGGGTGAGTTCTCAGCGTCTTCTTAGGTAGACATCTAATCGAAAGTTCCCTCCCATCCCTTGCTGATCATAAGGACCTGGCCAGGTGTTGCGTGAAGAAATCGATGGATGAAGCGCCAGTCACACCCAAGGAAGCTCTTCTGGCGCATCCATCGTCTCCACAATAGCCAATCCAGGATTGTGTATGGTCGGAAAATGCTTTGCTATCAGCAGTTTCTGTACCTTTTTTCTGATGTTTTGCTTTCATCAAAGCCCAAATCTTTTCAATGGGCCTTGTTTAAAAAATCGACTCCGTTTTCGCGATACCAGTCCATGATGGAACGTGCATAGTGGCATGACGCTAAATCAGGCTAAAACAGTTTTTGACCTTTGTGCTTTTGGATGAAAGACAGTACACGTTTTTGAAGACATTCTTTCCGGCAAATTTCGGCATTCATGTTTGCAAGTGTGAAAAAAGGCGAAAGTTCCGTACCACATTGGCAAATTGCTTGCCAAACCAGTACTTTCGTTCCAAATTTTTCACAAAAATTACTTTTATGAGTTTGACATTCCGGTTCCTTGCTTCGCAGTGTAAAATTGTGCCCCTGGAAGCGTTTTGTAGTTCTGCTTAACATACGATTCATCATCCATAATAATGCACGTTTCCTTTTTGCTAAAAGCCTCATCGTACAAATTTCGAGCTCGGGTTTTCACGGTTGCAATTTGATAAATTTGGGACATTTTTGCTTCTTGTAGGTCTTGATGATGTTTCACTTTTTTTTGCACAATATCTTATAGACTAGGGTAGGTAACGACTTAAGCACCCCGAGACCCTATTCCAAGCACGGGTTAACCTACAACGCTCATTTTTTGCATGGATGGACTAGATGGAGCACCATACTTCAAAAAATCAGCGTTGTAGGTTAACGTTAACCCCGTGCTTGGAATAGGGTCTCGGGATGCTTAAGTCGTTACCTACCCTATTCCTTTTTTCTTTCAAACTGCTCACCAATCTTTTTGTCAAAATCTGTTTTAGATGGACCAGGTTTACGACCACGAACAGGTAGATCCACCAACGTATTATGTGTCCCGAATATGTTTAGCAATTTTGAACCGCATGAACGCTAACTCCTTCCTGCTTCGCCAACTTCCTCATCGATAAACTAGTTTCCGTATAGTGTTTAGTCTCAATCGATTTACGTTTTCCTTATGTCATATCATTCATTGTGGCAGTCGAGTGAAAAAAATTAATTTCAGTTGCGTAATTCACTTCTTTACTAAGCCAAGAACACGCGTAAAATGAACAGCTGTCAAATTAAATCATAGTCCTTTTCGTAAAGCAACTTCAAGTTGTACCCAAAAAAACGATACCGTCTTTACTCGTGTTTTAAATAAAGCATCTCCCATGAAAGTTGGAGCAAATGATTCATTCCGCTTCCGGCCTATTAATGGCTTCCGGCCTACTAATCCATTCGGCCTAGTAAAACTATAACGAGTATTCCGATTTAAATAGACATAAACATATAGGAACGTACTCACCGAATCAGCAAAGCGAATTAGACTTTGTCCTTTCCTGCTACAAATGTTTCGCCAAAATGCATTTCACACACTTAATTTTTGTTTGTGGAAGCAGTCGAATTGAATTCTTTATTTTCGTAATAAGGCAATAGTACTATTGGAAATCAGCAGAAGTCTATATATTAAAATTAATTTCTGTCTGTCTGTTTGTCTGTCTGACCCTTTTAGACTTGGAAACTACTAATCCGATCGGCGTGAACATTTGTATGCAAGTGGTTTTGGGGCTGGAGAAGGTTCTTATAAAGTTTCTGAACAACTCTAGAGCTGATCAAGCCAATGGAACTAAATTTGACGTCTCATACAAATGAAACACAACATTTTGCTTAACTCGAGAACAAAACAAGCAAATGAAACCGAACGAAATGCTTGTACGGTGGTTCGAGAACCATCTCACCTCTGGAAGGGAGGGTCTCATTCAAATAAACACAAATTTCAACCAAACATGATAATTATCCAGGCAAATAAAACACAAAATGTGTATATCCCTGGTAAGAAACATGTTCTGATAGAAGTTTGAAGCCCTTCTTAGTCAAGAAAAAAACTCATTCCGAAAAAAACAACCAAAAATTTGTCAGTTCTAATAAATTTTCATTCATTTGTTTGCAAGCGTAGCAGCGCTCGCACCGCTAGTAACCAACTGTTCAGCTAGTAACCAATAAAAATGAGAACTTGAATATTTATAAAAATGGTCATTGGCAATAAAATGCGGAACAATTTTAAAAAAGATCAATGGAATACAAATAAAAAATATCAAAATCAAATATAAAATCAAATATAAAAACATTGAAATTTGTCATTTTAAAACTAGGAAAATTTAAACTGTTAAGTGTTAGTTTTGAAATAAAAACTTAAAAACTGAAACACTTTTTCACACTATCATCAGTAAACGTGAGCGAACTCCTTTAAATTCTACTATAAAATAATATGTTTTGACAGATGGGCCTAGTGCATTCTAATATAAACTTGAAAAAATGTTTAAATGATCACTGAACATTTTCAAAAACGAGTATTGAAAACATTAAATTGAGCAAACCTAATTTCAATAAGTAAATTCAGTACCAACAATTGAACATCACGCAATCAAAAAATAAAATTGAAGATTTGAAGCGTAAAATGGTGAGGACTGACTGTACTGTACGGAAACTGGTTTATCGTTGAGGAAATTGGTGAAGCGGGAAGGAGTTAGGTCATATAATAATAAGTTCAATCTTCTGTTTTCCTAAAATCATCCTAATGACTCATTCCTCCAAATGGCTTCCGGTCTACTGATCCATTCGGCCTGATGGTCATATACCGAGCATTCCGATATTAATAAACATAAACATATAGGAACGAACTCACGTAATCAGCATAGCATTGTTACGTAATTGGACTTTGTCCTTTTTTGCTACAAATTCTTACAAAGAGTTTGATACTGAATAAATTAAAATGAGCTTCTAACAATTTACAAATTAAAAAATTTAAATGTGTTGAAAAAAAAAGCAGCATAACAATTTACAAATAAGCATTGAAAAATCAAAATGACCTGAAAAACGAACAACTGCCGACAATCGTGGGTCAGTCCCATATGCATTTCCATCAAATTTAAGTTAACAGCAGGCATTGACCGGTTTTCTGACACAGAAGCACACATTTTGCTTTTCGAGAAAAATAAGCAACTATAAAAGTAGAAATGTTACTGGTTTTGAAATTATTTCATTTTAATCAAAAAATACTGTAAGATTTCCACAAAAGTATTTCTGAAACGTAACCAACTTCAAAACCGCAATCCTCAACACGATGTCAATACTCAACTCAATGACGATGGTACGCTTTTCGTTACAAATCATTAGAAGTCACCATTTTGGTTATCTTTTTTCCATTTGGACTTCCCCATCTCCATTCCCAGAAGCATCGGAATTGATCCGAAAGCATATTGACAGCCAAAACCGACTCAGGTGTCGCTTCACGTCTTCCGGAGCAATCAAAAGACGCAACTAGTACGCGTGAGGCGAAGTAAGCAGTCCCACTCGTGTCAAATTCCCGTTTGTCCTCATCTTGAACTGTACCGACCCTGACAACAGAAAAAAGCAACGACAACAAACGCAGGTGGAAGCTTTTATTCTCCCTTAGGTAGTCTGTTACAGGCCATTTTTATCCAGCCTGACAATAAACAATCCCGAGGGAATGGTTGCTAGCGACTGCCAATGTAAGGAGAGATGAGTGAGCAAACTGTGTAGCAACCCGCCAGCAGCACATAACACAGGGCCGACAGACAAGTCTTTCCTTCCGCTTCATGTCACTTCGGCAAACAGAAGCTCAAGCTCAAGCTCGCTTCACTGGTACCATCATCAAAATTAATACAGGCAGTGCAGTAATCTTCCATTTCACCGACTGTCGAAACGGCTTTGCCCAAACTTTGTTTGATGTTTACTGAATAGCATCGTTAGAATGGCTATGAGTGGCGGGGTTGGCAGGCAGTCAGGATACGAAACACAGTTAAGGAGTTTCCTTGCGATGCTCGTCTATTTTTTCCGGCTTGCTGGGTGGGAAGAAAGCTGAAGTGGATTAACCATCTGACTCCTTTAATCAGTCAAATGATGGGATAATGAGTTTACAGAAGTTGAGTTAACGTAATTTTCTCGTGTTTGATGATTTTGGTTCTCGAAATGATCAGACGATTGGCATATTTATTGAAGCTGAAAAAGAAGAGTGTGAAAGTCCCACGTCGTGCAATCAAACTTGCTCCAGTTGACTTAAGGTTGACGATTGATAGACCAAATAATTCCCGTGTGAATGAATTCGCACTGTGGTGGGTTGCCGGAAAAATCAATTCAATCCAAGGAACAAGAAACTTTTCTTCAGACAATACTGGAAACTTCTGTAGACGTTACAATAAGCTTTTTGAACATCTTGCGAAATTTCTTAATATTCTGGATTATGGTTTTTGTCGAGCTTTTATCGAATGTTGTTCAGATAAAATTGGGAATTTTTGTTTTAGATTGTCCTCTAAAATTTTCATATCTTCCTTTATACTTCCAATTGAAACTTGCTGTAGACAAGGTTGTGACGACTCATTTAGTATGATTTCAGGGCCCGTTCGATTTTGGCAACACGATGTTTTGAGGTTCTTCACTTTTACATGAATCTTTAAAATTGAAAACCTGATTCTTTCAATGCGGTGAGAGTTAGTTTAGTTTTCGTTCATTACATCATGTAATAAACGAAAAGAATTCTGTATGACTCTTTTATCGATAACTCATTTCACAAGATGATTTTCAAAATATTTAGTATGATGAACTCAAAGCGCTTATTTTACACGGTGTTCAATAAGTTCGGATACACTTTCAAAATTTGTTAAAAAAATGAAAACATGTTTTTTTATTTTTTGGATTTGTTATTGAAAGCTATGTTTACAAGGAACGTTTACAACATTTCTCTTGGAATGACCCCCCCTTTGTACTCCTTAACGAGCTTCAAACGTTTCTCGAACGCGTCGCAGGCGGCACGCACGGACTGCATGGGCATTTCGTCCCAGATTTTGAGAATTACCGTCTTGAAATGATCCAAAGTGCTGACCTTGTATTCGTTCAGCTTCGCCATCATATAGGACCAAACAAAAAAGTCGAGAGGATTCAAGTCCGGGGAGCTGGGAGGCCACAAAGTTTTGTCCAGAAAGTCGGTTAAATTGTCCCGACACCAGGCTTGAACCACATTTGCCGTATGGGCTGGTGCACCGTCCTGCTGGAACACGTAGTGCTCATTGCCGTAGAGGCTTCGGAGACTGGGGGCAACAACCTTTTCCAAAACCTCAGTTTTGTAGTACGCCGCGTTGATTTTGACGTTTTTTTCAATAAACACCAAGGGTAGCTTACCACGTTTGCATACTGCCCCCCAAACCATCACCGACGCGGCACTTTGGAACCGAGGGATGTTTATATTGGATTCAGGAATGCTGTCCCTCGATGGCGCCCACACCCGGTCATTTTGCACATTGTGCGGCTGCTGCAGCACGAACAGTTTCTCGTCCGAAAAAACAAACTCCTGACCAGCGTGCCGAGAGAGGATCCTCTTAGCTCGATCCAACCGCTTTTTGCTGGTAGCCTCCGAAACGCCATGGACCTTACGTTTTTTGTAAGGCCTGAAACCAAGGTCCTTGGTGAGTATGGTGTGAGCGGTTCCAATGGAAACGTTGAGATCTGCAGCCGTTTTCCGGATTGAGCGGTTCTTTTTGCGCCGAATTCGCTCCCTCACGATCTTGATGACCCGTGGCGTCCTCGCTGAACGCGGCCGACCGGATCTCGCACGGTCATTGGTCGAGGACGTCTCCCGGTATCGCCTGATGGTCGTGTAGACAAAGTTCCGCTTGACCCCATGCGATTTCAGCAGCCGGAATATATCGCCGGGTCGCTCACCGTTCAAAAAACGCTTAATTACGAAGTCCCGATACTCTTTCATCGCGCGTAACAAACGAACAACAACTAACAGAATGTCAACACCGCGCACATTCGGTAGCGTATGAATGAAGCTAAAGCTGACACCAAATACCGTGCAGAATATGTACATGGCGCATACCTACGCAATGATGAAAACTTGTATTCGAACTTATTGAACACCGTGTATATAGAACCGCGTTTCTTTTTTCTATAACGGTTTCACTTCGTAATTTTGAAAAATGAACGGTAAGGTGGAAGGTTTCTTTAACGCTAATAACTCTCGTTCGACTGAACAGAATTACTTCATTGATAGGATCGAAAAATCACCAATTCTTCTCATTAAAATTTGAATTTCGTGTTTTTTGCCTAAATAGTTTAATTATGTGTCTGAAATGACTAATATATGCTCCCATACAAATCTCAATATGAACAGGTTGAAAATTTGGTTTTTCCTATCAGGGTCTTCAAAAACAAGTAGCAAATGTTAAGAATTTATTTAGATTTTTTGAGTTTCATACCACATTTAATACTGCGATAATGTTTAATATCTTATGACTGAGCCCGTTCCTTTTAAGAATTTTGCTTCCTACTGAATTTAACAACTGAATAGTGCACAGATAAAAATAAACATGTAAAATTATGCCAACAATAATGCACATAAAGGGAACGCGGTAAATGATGTAAAATCTGTGAGCTGGCTTTTAAACCGTTATGTATTGTTTATACATACGCTTGCAGAAGAGTTGAACGTGTGAAGTTGATTCAAACCAACGTATAAATTGAAATAAAGGAAGTTTCGGGATCAGCTCAGGAAAAAGTAATAAAAGCATTTTCAAACACAACTTAATTAACTTAATTAACTTAACTTAATTGAGTTTTTGAAGATTGTATGTTTGCAAACCCTCCTACCCCTTTTGATAGTACTGATGAAGGACCTTCCTTTATTTTTATTTATTATCACCTTAGAGAAAGATTTTTCGTGCCTGCAAGACGTGTACTGGTATACAAATGTTTAGTTGTTTGGGAGCGTAGATATTTTTCAAATTCAACGACCGCGAACACTCAAACAACGATCTAATATGACGTCCATGTAGTTTCACATAAGATCGTGTTAAAATAATTTGACTTCACGGAACTGCAGTGACAAATGATGTACATTTCCGAATAACTATTACAGTTCAAAGTTGTTTAGTGTTCCATTTATGTGCATGGAAATTCGCTCAAATTTACGCGAGAAATATGATTACACGATATAGTGTTGTATGATATTTTTGAATACGTCATTGCTTATGATCATTTTTGTTTTCTGTGTATGTTTGACTGACATTTTTATGAGCGAACCTGACCTACCATTGCAGATAGATCTTTTGAATTGTTGAGGCATACAGTCAAGAGTGGTAAATTAGCTGTTTTCCAAAAAGTGGCATATAAATTCAACTCGCGAGCTCGCTCATCGTAAGTAAAAAAACAGCATACCGTTAATTCGGGTAAAATTAATCAGTGCAGTAAAATTGATGAACTTACTATACAATTACAATTGATTGAAAAAATCTGTCAAATCTTTGGATGGCCTACAACATATCTAAATAGGTTGACTAGAAAATATATAACTAATGATTTGAGACGATTCCTGTGGTAAAAAAACATTCCTATGTGAGTTCGCCAATTTAATAAATTTCATGCGATGGGAAAAGTTTGATACACTTACATCCTTGAATTTTTCAATTAGTTCCAGTCGTGCGTGGTCATAAGTTATAAAACTCTCTTGTTTTCGTAACGTTTCCAAACATCAACATTTTTGCATATTATACGACATTTGACGTAGACAACGTTCTAATTTTCTATACAGGGTGGCAAAGGTTGCCTGTCAGTGTTTTTTTTTTGTCTCAGTGTATTTTTTGTACAGTTTTGTTTATCGATATATGCATATTTTTAATTGCACGTGTAATCAATTTGATGAATTTGATGTGTTTTGGTAGATTCTTTAGCTGGTAGTAGATTTATGTTTGAAGAAATTTAGACCGTGTGAGATCCTCCCTTAGCCAGTCAGTAAAGCCGCAGCTACAAAGCAATACCATGCTGAAAGTGACTGGGTTCGATTCCCGGTCTGGTGTAGGAATTTTTTGTTGAAGAAAATTTTTGTGCGTAGGTTATGATTGTGCTTGCCACACAAATTTTGTATACTAATACAAAAATGTTACCTGGCATCGAAAGCTCTCAATTATCAACTGTAGAAGTGCATGTAGAAGTTGCACTAAGCTGAGAGCAAGCAATAAGCGAATTGTGAAAACAATAAGCTCGACATGCTCAAAGAAGAAGAAGAGGTCTTGATTTTCTTCAGCACCATAAACAGATACAATGAGAGGGTTACGTAAAAAATCAACTAAAGTCATGGACCTCATCCAACGGTTAGGAGCAAAATGATAGTGAAACTCAGTGATGATGAATTTGCTGTGTCGATAAAAAAATATTACTTTTTGATTCTGTTTGTTTCTGTTTCTGTTGCAAGATACTCACAATAAATAGAATGATATAATATATGCAGCGAAGCATGCATATGTTTTCAAAGTCCCATGGTTACATAATATGACGAAAGTAATGGTATGGGGTGGAATTTCAGAAAACGTCAACCTTCTACTTTCATAGAGTCAGGATTTAAACCTACACTAATAACTACATCGAACATATTTTTAAGAATCACTTGTTACTCCATGTTCGAAAGGAAATTAGTGTTTTCAACAGGATTCTACCCCATCTCATCAATCGAAAGCAACAGAGGAGTGGCGTCGCCAAAATTTTCCCCTTTTTTGTATCATCATAAGAATGGTCTGGATCATCGCTAGATCTCAATCGTTTGTATTTTGTTTGCATATGGGGATATATACTTAGTAAAATTAAAGGCACAAAAAGTCACACTCTTGAATCTTTCAAGAAACTCTTGATCAAGTCGAGTATAAGTACATGACACTGAAGAAGTCTGCACATTGTAGATGAAATACGCCTATCTGTCAAGATATGCAATAAAGGTAGGAATTTAATGGGAATTGCAAATCTTACTTCTTATTTCCTAGTTTCTTGATCAATATTTGAGACAATATGCCTCAAGAAACGGTGCGTGACAGTTGCGAATCGTTTGAGAAATGTCTACGGTTGGTCATAAAAGATAATGGTGATAGGTTCGAGCTGAACATGTAATTTCTTAACAAGCTATTCTTAGCAACAATTCTTAACAAGGGAATAAAGCGTTTATTTATTAATTCCATTTTGCTGACACGCAGCCGTTGCCACCCTGTACAAACTATATACTGTTCTTTGATTGTTATTTTTTGTATTGTCCCTTGCGCGGAAGTAACGATCTTTGATAAAGTTTTGCAAATATTTTAATGAATTTCCAACAATTCTTCTAGTAGATTTCCTGCTGTAATTCTAACAGATTTTTTCGTGACCTTACTTAAGAACTTCTGGTAACTTCTAGGAAATAATGCTAGAAGTTTACACTATGTCTCTACACAGAGTTTTCTCTACATCTTCGTCAAACTGTTTCAAGATTTTCTTGTTTGTTTCTTGTACACCAAGTCCCAATTCAGCAGGTCACTTCTCTGGATCTTCCGTTGTACATACGAGTATGAAGCTTCAAAAACGTGTTAGTTGCAAACGAGTAAAGCTCATACTCTAGTGATCACCATAAAATTCCTTCACGTGTGCTTGGGATGTTCAGGAAATATGTGTATGAACATCTAACAATTATTCTAGTAGATTATCCAATGTAATTCTTAAGCCTGTCAATGTTAAATTTTGACTCCTTGTTTTCAATTTAGTTTATGAATTATGACACGAATCGCTGGAACATTTCAATTATATGACAGCTGAAACTCTCCACTTTATTTCGTGGTATATTTATATAGCATTACTAATATATTAACATTCTTGTTTGAAAATTGTTTGACGAGCGCTTGACTGTAAATCAGAAAATTGGGAGCGGAACAATTCGAAAAGTATGCTTCCATCAAATGGACAAGAAGGTGGTATTGAGAAAAATACCAACCTTTCTGTGCGAAATGTGACTCGAAAGGTTGGAAAATCAAAATCATATGTGCAAACGGTGAAGCAGATACATGGAATGAAGGTGTACAAATTGAAAAAGGTGCCTAACCGTGCAAACAAGCAAAATTTCACTGCAAAAGTCGTGCAAAAGAGCTTTACGTAAAAATTTTGCGAAGAAATTCTAGTAACATAATGGACGACGAAACACATATACTCGAAGACCTTGAACAGCTTCCGGGTCTGGGTTTTTATACTGCATTGCAAAGAAACGCCGTTGTAGAGTATTTCCAGACAAAGAAGGAGTCAAAATTCCCCCTAGAAGTATTTAGTTTGGCAGGTCATATTGTGGACGAAAATCTAAAAGTTTCGTCTCTATTGGCGCTATCATCAAGGATGTGTACGAGAAAGAATGTTTGCAAAAGCAGTTGCAACCTTTTATACGAAGCCACGATTCTCTAGTTCTGTTTTGGCCTCTTGTCACTGTGCAAAATCCGTCCTGGAAAGGTATAAGGCCCAAGAGGTCAAATACGTACCAAAAATAGCCAATCTGCCTAACTGTTCAGAACTTCGCTCGATAGAAAAATACTAGGCACTGGTTAAGCGGAAACTCTTTGAAACTTAGAAGAGAGCAAATAGGATCGATGATTTCCAGAGAAGATGGAGAACATTCCTCCGCGTTTTTGAGATCTTCACCAAATATTTTCATTTATTTCCAGCAATCCTCCTGACAAATTTTCCGATGTAATTCTAACAGATTTTCTCGAGAACTTACTTCAATCTTACTTAAGAACTTGTTCTTGAAGCTTTCACCAAGCCTTCATATATGGATTTATCCAAATCTTCTTCAAACCGTTTCAAAATTTGTTTATGTTTTTCCTGTAAACTAAGTTCCATTTTACAGGTCAGTTCTCAGGATTTTCGTATAGAATTGGATCATCCACTATAAACTGTGAACTACCTCTAGATTTTCTTACAGATTTCCAATATTGTGATTTTAATCAACTCTTTTGACTCTTGACTATTAACTCTTTTCCAGAGTTTCTCAGGTGCTTTAAGAAGGATTAAGATTTTAAAGGATATTTTTTTCCGTCAAAAATGTTCAAAATAACCCATAGTCATTACACAAAATTAACTGCTTCAACCGGTAATCGATATACGCCGGCTTTCAGTTAACGTCTCACTCCAACGCTGGAAGAAAATCAATCAACGTCGGGGAGTTTATGTTTCATAACTGAATCTACATCCTAAGGAAGAATAAAAGAGCAGTGTGAACTTCCTTCTGGAATTCACTAAACGTCATTTCAGATAAATTCTCCAAAACATCATTTATTTTTTTCTCATAGCTTTTAAAAATAATTCATCATTCCTAAATTTACATTTAGTCCTAGTTTACGTCGCTTTGAAATAGTTTGTAATTCTCTTGTTGATGACACATCCTGAATATTGGTTTAAAGTGGTTCGAATAGATTTGTTTTTCATTAAAAGAATGTCACCATAGCACTTTGGGAATGGCCCAACCAGCATCCTTATTGTTGGTTTAAATCGGTACTCATACTTAAATTCTTCTGTTGTACATCTCCTGTAAGATGAACAAATAGAGAATAGTCTAAAAACATGGATAAACAATTTCATATTTTGAGATGGTTCACTCAACATCACTTGAATTCTACGCCTGTGGAAATACATGTAACTAAAACTTAATCACAATGAGTCTCCTTCAGCTTAAACTGATGCGTGCTATTCGGAACCCCCTAATGCAGTTCTAATTGGGCCAAGTGAGTGTTTGTGCCTGTATATATTTCCTGTAGCATATATTTGACTTCCTCATATCAACCAAGTCAGATTTCTAGCTTAAGTTATTCAAAATTCCCCTAAACAAACTCAATTTTGACACCAACAGTACATCCAAACTATCGAGACTACGAAACCATTTGCGACACATTTATCTGACCTCTTCCAACACTTTATTCTTTATGTTTATTGGCAGCACTCTCTTCCGCTACACACGACCCCTACCGGTCGGCAGCGTCATCGTCCTTCGCCGGTGAAGTTCTGTTTGTTGACAGCTTCGACACGCGGTGTGGTGTTGCACTTTTAATGCCAAACATGTCGCACTGCTCCATCACTTTTACGATGTAGAAGCCGCAGCATGTTCCCTTCGTGCAAAATCGGTTGCGTAATTCTAGTACCTGAACCGATGTAGACATACCAAGCGAAAGATATTTACACGGTGTTCAATAAGTTCGGATACACTTTCAAAATTTGTTAAAAAAATGAAAACATGTTTTTTTATTTTTTGGATTTATGTTATTGAAAGCTATGTTTACAAGGAACGTTTACAACATTTCTCTTGGAATGACCCCCCCTTTGTACTCCTTAACGAGCTTCAAACGTTTCTCGAACGCGTCGCAGGCGGCACGCACGGACTGCATGGGCATTTCGTCCCAGATTTTGAGAATTACCGTCTTGAAATGATCCAAAGTGCTGACCTTGTATTCGTTCAGCTTCGCCATCATATAGGACCAAACAAAAAGTCGAGAGGATTCAAGTCCGGGGAGCTGGGAGGCCACAAAGTTTTGTCCAGAAAGTCGGTTAAATTGTCCCGACACCAGGCTTGAACCACATTTGCCGTATGGGCTGGTGCACCGTCCTGCTGGAACACGTAGTGCTCATCGCCGTAGAGGCTTCGGAGACTGGGGGCAACAACCTTTTCCAAAACCTCAGTTTTGTAGTACGCCGCGTTGATTTTGACGTTTTTTCAATAAACACCAAGGGTAGCTTACCACGTTTGCATACTGCCCCCAAACCATCATCGACGCGGCACTTTGGAACCGAGGGATGTTTATATTGGATTCAGGAATGCTGTCCCTCGATGGCGCCCACACCCGGTCATTTTGCACATTGTGCGGCTGCTGCAGCACGAACAGTTTCTCGTCCGAAAAACAAACTCCTGACCAGCGTGCCGAGAGAGGATTCTCTTAGCTCGATCCAACCGCTTTTTGCTGGTAGCCTCCGAAACGCCATGGACCTTACGTTTTTGTAAGGCCTGAAACCAAGGTCCTTGGTGAGTATGGTGTGAGCGGTTCCAATGGAAACGTTGAGATCTGCAGCCGTTTTCCGGATTGAGCGGTTCTTTTGCGCCGAATTCGCTCCCTCACGATCTTGATGACCCGTGGCGTCCTCGCTGAACGCGGCCGACCGGATCTCGCACGGTCATTGGCCGAGGACGTCTCCCGGTATCGCCTGATGGTCGTGTAGACAAAGTTCCGCTTGACCCCATGGGATTTCAGCAGCCGGAATATATCGCCGGGTCGCTCACCGTTCAAAAAACGCTTAATTACGAAGTCCCGATACTCTTTCATCGCGCGTAACAAACGAACAACAACTAACAGAATGTCAACACCGCGCACATTCGGTAGCGTATGAATGAAGCTAAAGCTGACACCAATACCAATGCAGAATATGTACATGGCGCATACCTACGCAATGATGAAAACTTGTATTCGAACTTATTGAACACCGTGTACATACACCGTACAGCAAATCATACACTGAAAGTTAATTTTAGTTTATATTACAAAACCGAAAGTAATACTCACTAATCCATTCGTTGTTTTCAGCAACGAAACTGATTTGTTCTTTTTATGAAGATACATTCGTAATTAATTGCACGCGCAACTGTCAAAAGCACGAAGCTTTTGTTGACACAGAAAGAACATTCGTACATTGTACGGAAACAATGCAAAGAGCTACGAATATTTGGTCTCAAATTAAAAAGAAACGTCTCTCTTGTGGTTGCATGAAGGACTGACAGATCTACTTTATCGACTCAAAATGTAATTGACAAAAACAAGCGCAACCACGTGGAATTGTCCAGCGTTGTTTTTACTGTTTCTGACATGGGGTTCGAACCTGAATATTTGAAAAGTGCTGATTCTAAATCCGTGGTTGATCTCACTAGGCCACGCTGACACGTGAGAACATGTTTGATTAATGAGCATAAAGTTATAGCTCACGACAGCGCTGTGATTTTTATTTTGGGATAGGTAATTTATTTCCACCCATACCAGCAGCAACACCATCATACATGAGTACGGTATAAAAGAAAAACAGCGATTGGCTGGTCATCACGAAGTTCATTTCGTGCATTTTACAAAAAGGTGTAATGATAGCATTTCACCAGATAAAAAGCATTATGAATGTTTCATACAATATACGAGACATTTGTTCTATTTACAAAATCCATGTTTACGAAACGCGTGAAAGCTACTTTACGAAAATAAATTTTCAGTGTAGAATGAAATATGATCCTGTGGGAGGTACTGTAGAACGTAATCACACCTTCAACAAGAACGATTCAGTATGTAGAACTAGGATTGACTTTTTTTTGCTTCAATTGCGCGACATGTCGCAGCGGCAAACGCTTATTGACTTTGGGGAAAAAAGGATTGAAGTTAGTTGACGAAGTGCTCGACGCATTTACTACCGGGCAATTGAAATCGACTATCGGCGGATTGCTGTTTGAAAACAGAGTAAACACGCTGTGCGGAATTGCGTTCTAGTTTCACTTCATTAGGCAGAGCGGGTGCCAGCAATGCCCTAATGGTGGAAGATGCTCGTCATACGGGAGCTAAGTTTAGTCGTGATGGGAAGTTTGTGAACTCCGCTTAGCAGGTTGCAGTTCTCTTGAAGCATGCCAATCTGGGTCGCGGTGAAAGTTTCACCTCCGATTGATACTAGAAGCTCTGCGATTCGTGATTTCGCTTATCCAATCTTCAGGCCAGTGTAAAGTAAGACAGTAGATTCCAACGGATGGTCGTCGAACGGACCGGGTTGCCCGCGCGCTGGCTGCACAAAGTGCGCTTACCGAGAGAGATTGCAATCTATTGTTAATTTCTCGTTTATTGAACCTGCTCTGGTCTTTTGCCTTCTGTGTTCGCTCATTCGCTTCAGATCGAGAATTACTGCAAAGCAGCGTCATTCGAGCGGATCCCTCTTGCTTGGAAGTTTACGTGGAGCGAGGGGTTTTGCGATGTGAGCCGAAAATATCTTAGTTTCGATTGAAATGGAAAGGAAGTCTGGCAAAATAACAAACTGACACAATAAGTGAAAATCTGACAGAAATAAACATGACCATTTTCGATTTGGATGATGCCTGTTGTAACGAACGCAACATAACGAATTTGCAAATAAAATAAAACACACAAAGATTCCCACGATCGGTCATTGCTCCCGTCAGAATGAAAAGGAAAATAAGCGCAAATGTTAGCCAGAAAACTCATTCTAAAAAGGTTCACCAAAGGGAGAACCAAATAAATACGAAAATGAACAGACAACCAGTAAAATCTAATAACGCTTACATCTAGCCAATAAAACGATCATGATAGAACGGAGTAAAGACTGCAGCCCGCTCTATACACCCAGCCTACTAGAGGCATACGCGCCGCTGCAGCACAGAACGGTGACGAAATCCGTCGCTTCTCCTTAGCTTACGACAATCACACCGCCGTAGCTCCGACTCAAACCTATGCACCTGTGCAATAAAGGAAATGATAAATGACTTTCTTCTCTCATTCGAGTGCACTGTGTGTCGTTCCAGTCCAGGGCGACCAAAAGGGCATATAGATCTCGAAGGAAAAGAATGACGAGTTGCGTGGGAAGGGCAAAATATACAATTCGATTAGACTCGGTACGTTCGGCAATAGCTGACAAACAGATCCCAAAAGGTGAAGCCGTTGTGGCACAAAGACCGGATCAATAAACATAAGAGTTAATTACCTCGGGAAAGGCTGCCTTGAGTGATACCAAGGAAAATAGCCGGGATATTTCCCCGAAATCAAACTAGACTCAATATGCCTTCCACGAAACAATAACATAATAAAAACCAAGCTACGCTAGGACCACAGTGTACAGAAAATGAGCAAAGAAAGCACTGATTATATTAAGGACATAAATGTACATCACGTAGCATGGGCGAGAGTCAGGAGCCGAAACAAAGATAGAAACACGGACGGCGCATCTTATTCTTAGAACAATGCAAGCCAGCCCAGTGGAGGCGACGGTGTCGATAGAACACCGGAGAAATTTCGATGCATCAATTGATCCCTTACGGGACATATGACCGACAGGGAAAAAGATAGAATAAGCTTACGCACCCAGGTGCATCTAGAGTCCATGTGTGGGACGGCCACGCATGTATATTGGGTAATACACCCGAAAAACTAGGATTAGGACCACTATATAAAGGGTCACATTTTCTTGAAATAAACAGTTCTTACGTGCAACTCAACGAGGTCCGATGCTTTCATATCACATCACTTAACAAAAACACCATACGCTCCTCCAGTAATCCTCATAATAGAATTGTACCTAGCATGTACTACTGCCCCACCATTAGATGGGCACTTATCGGCTAGGCTCTTGCTATTAGAGGAACCCGGTTGAGAGTTAAATACTCCGTCGACGACTCCCTCGGGGAATCTTTCGACGAAGTTTCGATGTTTCTAACTCACTTTACTTAACGCTATCCACACGCTCCTCCAGTAATCCTCATAATAGAATTGTACCTAGCATGTACTACTGCCCCACCATTAGATGGGCACTTATCGGCTGAGGCTCTTACTATTAGAGGAACCCGGTTGAGCTTGCAGTACACTGAGCGATATTTCCCACACGGAACCCTTTCGACCAAGTACGTTAGATAGCGCAAGTACCTCACAATAATCGTTCCCGACGCAGCCTCCTTCGCGGTACCGCCACCTCGGTATTGATTCAGTGCACGTCGCTACGGAACATATGGTGGCTCCAGAGAGGATTTTCTTTTCTAGAAACCTCAGAATCTCTTCAAGATTCTAAACGAACTTGCACGTGAAGGTGCTAAGTATCGCGAGTAGTAATAACGAACAAGTGAAAGTGTAAGTGCCCTCAACATCCACGAATCGGATCGGCGACAACATTGGTAAGGCTCTAGATATCAACCCTATCAGAGCCGTAAAGGTAAGCCTAGTGATAAGCAAGTAAACACCGTTAAGAATGAAGGATCTTATGCAAGAAATTAATAGTATTGCAGAGAGATTCCAAGAAATTGATCGCCAAGTGCTAAAGGTGAAGGCGACTGAAAATTACAAAGATTGGTCAAAAGACCAATCCCACGAGGAAAGTTGTGTGAGTCTAAAACCTTTACGTTGACCCTGTGGAAGAGGTACTCAAAGGGAAGAAAGATTCCGCCAAACGATAACCAAATTAATGGAAAACAAAAAAGAATATTAATTCACAGTCTACGGACGTAAAAGGTTTTTATAACCACAAATCATTTATTTGCGAAATTTTGAATATTGATTGTAGTTAATAAAACTACAACTCATTGAATAAGGTTTCGTGAGACAAAATACCAGCCGAAAAGGTGAATAAAACAAATCATTTATTTGCAGAAATTTTGAATATTGATTGTAGTTAATAAAACTACAACTCATTGAATAAGGTTTCGTGAGACAAATACCAGCCGAAAAGGTGAATAAAACAAATCATTTATTTGCGAAATTTTGAATATTGATTGTAGTTAATAAAACTACAACTCATTGAATAAGGTTTCGTGAGACAAAATACCAGCCGAAAAGGTGAATAAAACAAATCATTTATTTGCGAAATTTTGAATATTGATTGTAGTTAATAAGACTACAACTCATTGAATAAGGTTTCGTGAGACAAAATACGTAAGCCAGAGAAGCAATTAAAACAAAACATTTACATTCGAAACTTTGAATATTGTTTGTAGTTTATAAGACTACAACTTAATGAATAAGGTTTCTTGTGAAAATATGTAGCCGAAGAGGCAATTAAAACGAGGAAAATTAACTTGTGAAAACTTGAATATTGATTGTCACTAGTGATAGTCACAATTCAATGAATAAGGATTTACAAGAGAAAACACAGAAGCCAAAGGCATAAAACCTGGCAAGAAATAAAAATAAAATAGAAATAAAAAATAACCAGTGAAATTTTGAATATTGATTGCCGCTAGCGACAATTCGACGAATAAAGTTTCACCAGGTAAAAATACTAAAGTCCAAAAGGACAATCAAAACTACGTCGATTGACGGTCAATGCGTTCAAGGTAGCAAGCGCAATATAAGCATTAAAGGCAATTAAAATATACGTCCAAGAGACGAACAAATATACATCCAATTAAATAAAATAATAAAGGAGTGTAACATCTACTAAAATGGACACAAAGGAGCAACAATTCACCATTAACAACAATGGAAACTGTCGCCTATGTGACCGAAAGGATGAAGTCGAGGATATGGTAGCCTGTGACAACTGCGACAGGTGGTTCCATTTCAGGTGCGCAGGGTTAAAAGAACTCCCAACAAGGAAGGAATCATGGCTATGCGTAAAGTGTTCGAAACTAAATCTCGAACACAACGAAATGAAGCAACAACTAGCAGAAATGCACAGGCTTCAACAACAGTTAGAGCAAATGACATTAGAACTTGATGCGCGGGCTAAGGCCCAACGATCCGTGGAAGTGCATGCGAGCTCTATGGAAGCCGAACTAGCGCACTTTAAGAAAGAAATAGAGAGTAAACGACTCGAGGAGACCCAGAAAAAGACGTCTTACTAGACATTGCTAGAGTCCTTCAACAAGGGAAGGTTAAACAGGAAACGTCCCTAGATAAGGAAGAGGATAACGAGAAAGAAGAACACAATGACTCACTGGCAATTTACATGAGGAGACAGGAAATGAGCTTACCGCAATTCTTCGGTATCGCCAGAGAATGGCCAGCCTTTAAAAAGGTGTTCGAGGCGACCACAACAGCTGGGAAATATTCCAGCTTAGAGAACTTGATAAGATTACAGAAGTCGCTCGGGGAGCAGCAGCAAAGAGTGTTCAACCACTTATGCTAGATGAAGCAAACGTCTCACAAATAATGGAACGTTTGGAAAAACAGTTCGGTCAGCCTAAAAGAGTGTACAAGGAGCTAAGGGAGGATCTAGAAAGAATCAAACCAGGCGGACACTTCACTATCGTTGAGGTATCTAATAGCTTAGAAAGTCTGGTAGCACACTTGATGGCATCAAAGCAGACGGAATTCCTACATGACCCACGTCTAGTGGAGGACGTTGTGCAGAAGCTACCTTACGACCTTCAGATCAAGTGGTTGGAGGTTGTGGCCAGCAACGCGGCTAAAAGCAACTCAGTAGCGACGTTGCAAGACCTATGCAACTGGATAAAACCACGAGCTAGCATTCAGCGAGAACTGATCAATTCTACCAGACCACCAGGAGATCGAAGGAATCGAGTGAACGTACACCAGGAAGGTTCATCTCATTGTCTTATGTGCAAAGGAGCACATAAATTAATAGACTGCTACCGTTTCAAACGGATGACCCCGACCGACAGAGTCAGGGAAATTACGAGACTACGAGCCTGCCAAATGTGCTTACATAAGCACGAAGGAAGGTGCTGGAAACCGACACAATGCGGGCGAGAGATCAAGGAGACCGCCGCATAGCATCCAACGTAGTGCATAAAATACTAACCGGGCAAAATCCTAGTAAGCAAGGATTCTATTTCGACGCATTGATATCGGAAAAACTCATCGATAATATGATTACAAAGTACTGGGATAAATTAATATCCTGGTCAACGTGGTTGGGAAACTTGACATCTACAATGATAGGATTATACGTAATAGGACGACTACTTAAATTCTTTGTAGACACACTGATGCACGGTCGCATGCTATACGACATATATGGGATTCGGCTGGCAGCTGATTGCCTCGTTCTGGGACTCCATGACATCATTTCTCACTCACCGCAATACGCTGAGAAACATAAGGAAGACATCGACCCGAACATATGATAACAAGACGAACGAGGATCAAACAGAAACCCTTGAAACAACGCCACTAGCAGAAAACACCATTAAACCGACCGTACGCGGGCCACCTAATACACATACCGTAATACCAATAACCACCGAAAGGCTTTGAAGTTTGTGCTGGACCAACCTTCCAGAGGGAACATCCTACAACAATCTCATCTTAGAAGAAGAACATCGCAGAGCATGACGTACAACAACAGCCGAATCAACCACATCAGGGAAAACGTTCCCACATATCACAGCTCATCAATCAAACGCCAGCAAGATACATCGCGAGACACGATTCTCAATTAACAACATACAAATCATGTAATCATCAGAATGCACACTAATATATCACAATTACAAACACACCAAGATGACAAGATGTTCGCACTATAAATCAACTATATCCAAAACAGTTCATCTCACTCATCGGACATCCAGAAGACAACGAAAACGAAAACTATAATAATAACAATAATTAATAATATTAATAATAATAATAATAATAATAATAATAATAATATACAGTCAGAATCGAAGAAATCACTACTGAATAAATTATACCCAGGATATTTGATGAAATTGATAAGCAATTTATTACCAACTATACAATTATATCCCACAAAATTATACCACGACCATTTATAAGTCCAATCTATACCATGAGTAAATAAAATTGTTCAACGAGATGTTAGAAGAGAGATTTACAATTATCAACTATATATTTACTGTATATTTACTTACCATAACAAACTGATACACGCAATGACTACTATATAATACGAAGATGTAGAATTACGCAAAATGCTGCACGCATATATAGGACATACTTTACCTCACAACGTATAATGATTAAATAAACATATTGTAACTCAAATTATATTAAACTCTTTCACGAAAATTATATTATACCAACATGAAAAACATTTGTTTAAGGACTTTGATGATAAAACCTACAATTATATTGGAAACTCCAGACCCATGATTATATAAGAATTGTAATAACGATAAGATGCATAACCATATTATTATATAAAACGTATCACAACCAAAATATAAACAACAAATATGCTATTCGTTTATATACAACAAATAAAAGGACAAAATGAATTTATCGAACAATTATTATACCATACTATTGATAAAAATGCAAATTCGACCAAACGAATATTATATCAAGATATAAAGAACAATATTACCAGTTAATGTCGCTTATCTATCAATTCTTGGTAAATCCGGAAGATTTACGGCGCCCGGAATGTAACGAACGCAACATAACGAATTTGCAAATAAAATAAAACACACAAAGATTCCCACGATCGGTCATTGCTCCCGTCAGGATGAAAAGGAAAATAAGGCAAATGTTAGCCAGAAAACTCATTCTAAAAAGGTTCACCAAAGGGAGAACCAAATAAATACGAAAATGAACAGACAACCAGTAAAATCTAATAACGCTTACATCTAGCCAATAAAACGATCATGATAGAACGGAGTAAAGACTGCAGCCCGCTCTATACACCCAGCCTACTAGAGGCATACGCGCCGCTGCAGCACAGAACGGTGACGAAATCCGTCGCTTCTCCTTAGCTTTACGACAATCACACCGCCGTAGCTCCGACTCAAACCTATGCACCTGTGCAATAAAGGAAATGATAAATGACTTTCTTCTCTCATTCGAGTGCACTGTGTGTCGTTCCAGTCCGGGGCGACCAAAAGGGCATATAGATCTCGGAGGAAAAGAATGACGAGTTGCGTGGGAAGGGCAAAATATACAATTCGATTAGACTCGGTACGTTCGGCAATAGCTGACAAACAGATCCCAAAAGGTGAAGCCGTTGTGGCACAAAGACCGGATCAATAAACATAAGAGTTAATTACCTCGGGAAAGGCTGCCTTGGTGATACCAAGGAAAATAGCCGGGATATTTCCCGAAATCAAACTAGACTCAATATGCCTTCCACGAAACAATAACATAATAAAACCAAGCTACGCTAGGACCACAGTGTACAGAAAATGAGCAAAGAAAGCACTGATTATATTAAGGACATAAATGTACATCACGTAGCATGGGCGAGAGTCAGGAGCCGAAACAAAGATAGAAACACGGACGGCGCATCTTATTCTTAGAACAATGCAAGCCAGCCTATTGGGAGGCGACGGTGTCGATAGAACACCGGAGAAATTTCGATGCATCAATTGATCCCTTTACGGGACATATGACCGACAGGGAAAAAGATAGAATAAGCTTACGCACCCAGGTGCATCTAGAGTCCATGTGTGGACGGCCACGCATGTATGTTGGGTAATACACCCGAAAACTAGGATTAGGACCACTATATAAAGGGTCACATTTTCTTGAAATAAACAGTTCTTACGTGCAACTCAACGAGGTCCGATGCTTTCATATCACATCACTTAACAAAAACACCATACGCTCCTCCAGTAATCCTCATAATAGAATTGTACCTAGCATGTACTACTGCCCCACCATTAGATGGGCACTTATCGGCTAGGCTCTTGCTATTAGAGGAACCCGGTTGAGAGTTAAATACTCCGTCGACGACTCTCGGGGAATCTTTCGACGAAGTTTCGATGTTTCTAACTCACTTTACTTAACGTTATCCACACGCTCCTCCAGTAATCCTCATAATAGAATTGTACCTAGCATGTACTACTGCCCCACCATTAGATGGGCACTTATCGGCTAGGCTCTTACTATTAGAGGAACCCGGTTGAGCTTGCAGTACACGGGCGATATTTCCCACACGGAACCCTTTCGACCAAGTACGTTAGATAGCGCAAGTACCTCACAATAATCGTTCCCGACGCAGCCTCCTTCGCGGTACCGCCACCTCGGTATTGATTCAGTGCACGTCGCTACGGAACACCTGTCGTACTCCAACGGATCTATCAATAATTTCTCTTCATTTTGCGTCGTTCTAGCAATTAATTACTGTCCAAATTATCTGCTTCTGACAAATTTCATCAAAGATCGGGAGAATAAAAAACAACAACAATCAAAGTGAAAATAATCAGTTTTATCGAAAAACGGCAAAGCCCACCAACCTGCCATTAACTACTTTCATTGAAAGATATTGGAAGATTAGGCGGCACCTTAGAATAGAAGAGAAGCTAGCTCCGTTGACAATGCATTGACAATGTCAGGGTTTGTTCAAATCGTTCAAATTGTCAGAGGCATCTGGAGTAAGGTTCGAGAATTTTTCAGGAATAAGCAATAAATCTACTTGAAGTTTTCTACATGTACATTAATCTTCATTAATATAATCGAAACTAATGAATTTGTTCGAACATAAACAGTTCTCGTTAAAAAAGATGTCCACTTTAATAAATGAAGTCTTTACTCAAACTCATCGTAAAATTTAACCGACACATCCAAGCAAAAATAAATGCATATACTGTACTACTGTAAAAAACTACTGTATAAGTGTCACAATAATTATCAACTCACCCTTTCATGTAGTCTGCAAACTCCAAAATATTTATCAATCCACTGAAACTTTATCATCTAGTAGCCCCTCCACTCCAGTTGATCCGACCTTAACAGCTAACCGTTGCTCATTTGGTTGGTTGGTTTGTGCGCTCAGTTCACGCGGAGAGAATGCGCTTCGCTTGAATTGGTAGCATCGAAGAAGTAGCCAAGCAATATACAGCTTCAATAGACTGTGATGAATGCACTCCGCTGAGGCCCTAACTAGCCCAGTCAGTAAAGTTTCGATCCATCTAAGCCGATGGCGGGTTCGATTTTCGGTTCCCGAAACAAAATCATTATCTGGGTATAGAGTCATTGTACTGGCCAAACAGTATACCAGGTTATGCATTGTTTCCCATTGTAATGATCTCTACTATTAACTTTAGAAGCGTATCTATAAAACTCTGCGAACAGCTCAGTGTCTATCTCCGCTTTACTAAGGTACCTCTGCATCTGCATTCTTCGTTTTCCCTGTTCATTTTCTTTTTTTTACGACGAGCAAGTTTTCCCGTGAAACGTACCGTTGCTTCGATCGTAAACTTCGTTCGGTGCGTAGTAAAACATCCCCGTCAGATGAATGAAAATATGACTCTCAACTAAGGCGGGGCATACCATCGCAAACCGTTTCGCAGGACTGTGCGCGTAATTGAAAGAAATGAAGAAAACAGAAAATCACACAACATGGGGCTGGAGGCGGCTTATTGTTTTTGAACCCTTCCAACAAAGAAGGGTATTACGATCGATTGAAAGTCTTTCCTAGGCTAGTAGGGTCAAGTGTTATAATTCAGTCGACTCAGCTCGAAGAGTACGCAAAAAGTCTTAGGCCTCATCAACCACTGGACCCGATTTGCATGAAACAAATGCCAAACGGATTATATAGTGCTCCCATTGAACACTTTTGAGTTTAACTGGAAATAAGAAGAAAAATTAGTATTTTCCATTTAATTCCAACTACCATTGCTTATCTTGACAGATACGCGTATTTCGTCTACAATGTGCAGACTTCTTCAGTGTCTCGTACTAATAACTCGACTGCCAAAATAAGCAAAGGTAGTTGGTATTAAATGGAAAGTACGTATTTTTATTCTCTCATTTCTAGTAACAGGTATTCCACTAAACAGCTCAAACTCTCTAGTATTCACTATTGAATGTTTATAAAATCGGTCTACCGGTTCTGGAAATATCTAAGGAACGCATTCCTGTGAAAATGAATCGTGTATATATCAAGCTGAACAATGCATTAGGTCCAAAGTAACATTGGGAAACTCTCTTCGCCGACTTTCTCTTTGCGTTCCTACAGCTGTGTAAAAACATGTTCAAGTATTTTCAACAAACAGTACGGTTATATAAAGTGTAATTAGGGATGCAATACGTCAAAAACATCAGCAAATCGTTTAAAAGACAAACTTTTAACGAAAGAGGTAGTCGATGAAAAGTTACTTAGGACCTAATGCATTGTTCAGCTTGATATCATTAGCTTTAATCAAGTTGAACCCATCATGCAGCAGCTCAAATCATATGAGAGTCCCATAATAAAATTAATAGTAGTCATGTGGACTTCCCAGGGCAGAATAAGCCATACCAGGGCAGAATAGGTGTGTTATAGATACCCCACGAGAAGTGATCTATTTCTGACATAAACTAAAACCCATCATAGCACACCTCAAATCACATGATATTTCGAAAAGTAGTTCAATGTTTAACTTATTGAATAGTGGTTTTATAAAATATAGCGGACCACATTGGACAAATTCTGACAGTTGCCGAGCTATTCAAGGAAGGGCCAGTTTCGGATTTGTACCAATATCCAGCATGCGAGACTTTAAATAACTTGAGAACTCGAAAATAATCATGAAGTGCCCACGGCCTCATTGGAAACATCTGGACATGTTCCGCGGTACCCCAGAAAAAGTTCCTAACTTGGACCAAAATCTATCATGCGAAATCTCGAATAGCATGAGAATTTGATAAGAAGTAAAATGGTAACTGTATCATGTATCCAGGGTGGTATTAGACACATCCGGATATTTCCAGAGGGATCTTAGTGGTAGTTTGACACCATTTCTAAATTTACGATTCAGTATAAGGACGATCCGTAGAAGCTGAAAATTGATGTTAAATACCATTTTGAAAACAATCACCATCGGGATTAGATAAATATGTGAAATATGCAGCAATATAGGTATTTGCGGAATGGGCATGGTGTGGAGATTCCAAACTTCGATGTTCAAACCCATTTTTGTATTTTAAATAATAGCAGCGTTTAAAAATTTATACATAATTCAACAAAATCGATGGTTTATTTCACAATAATAGAGTTATATCAACATTAGAAACAGGTGATTTAGATGTTATTCCTTCTTTATGTAAAATTCTCGAACTTTCTTTGGTACACCCGATACGCTCAGATACGCCCGCCGTGACGAATCTCCACCTTCTATTGAAATCACCGATACCATTTGCTTTCTTCTTAGTTTCGAAAAGTTTCCGCTTAACTAGAGCCCAGTACTTCTCTATTGGGTGAAGTTCTGGACAGTTTGGTGAATTGGTTGTTTTTGGCACGTTTGTACCTCTTGTACATTATAAAATTCCAGAACGGATTTCGTATAGTGGCGAGAGGCCATATCAAGTCAAAACAGAGCTGGAGAGTCGTGGCTTCTGATAAACGGTAGCTACCGGTTTTGCAGACATTCTATCTCGTACACATCCTTATTGATAGTGCCGGTAGAGACGAAACTTTCAGATTTTTGACCACAACTACATGTGGCCTGCCAAATCAAATACTTCTTCGGGAATTTGGACATCTTCTTTGTCCTGAAAATCTCGGCAACTGCGTTCCTTTGCATTGCGGTGTGAAAAGTTAGACCTGGAAGCAAATTAAAGTCTTTGAAAACGTATGTTTCGTCATCCATTAAGATACAAGTTTGCAAAAAATTTGTGTAAGGCTCCTAGCCAACTTTTTGGGGTGATATTTTTCTTGTCACTACGTTGCGGCACCTTTTCATTCCCCCCCCCTACAGTCCTTGCCTCTGTTTCACTTTTTGTACTTATGATTTTGACTTCCCAACTTTGCGAGCCACATTTCGCACAGAAAGATTGCGATTTATCTCAATAACGGCTACCACCTTCTTGTCCATTTGTCGGGAGAATACTTTTCAATTTGTTCCACTTCCAACGTTCCGATCCACAATCAAGCGCTGGTCAAATGATTTGCAACCACAAAACACGGTAGTTTTCGGTAGTTTTGGCTCGGTAGCTTGACATGATCGCGTATCGATAAATTCGGATTTTGCTGCCATTCGTACAAATTGCGTTTACGCACTTCCACTTAATTCGACGCCATTTAACTGAATGTAACAAAAACGTAAACATGTTGCACCACGAAAAGAAGTAGAGAGTTTCAACTGTCATATAAGTGAAACGTTTCAGCGAGCCGTGATATAATTCAAAATCTACACTGAAAGAAAAGTTTCCGAAATTTAACGTGGACAGGCTTTACGTATATTTTCAGCACAACAACAATGCTTAGCAGCTGAGAATTGATGTTTGATACCATCCTGAAATCCAAGATGGCAGCCTTCGGTGTTAGATAAATATGTTATATATGAATTAATATACACATTTTTGGAATGGGGTTGTTGTGAAGATGCCAAAAAAAGGATATCCAACTTGCGACGGTCGCTAACTGTTCTAAAAAGTCGGTTAAATGTTACACAATAGGGCTATTATCAGCACAGGGACGATGCTTAGAAGCAGAAAATTGATGTTTGACAGTTTTTTGAGATCCAAGATCCGTTTTTTTTCGATCATTTCCCCAAGCAAAATGGCCAGTTTCGGTCTCAAATAACTTCAGGATTAAAAATAAATACAGTGGTGCTTATACCAAATGCCCAAGATAATACTGGGCACACTTGGACATGTTTCGGGTAGCTCAGGGGAAGTAGCCGGCATCTGACTTGCATTAAAACCCATAAATCGACACCCTCAATCACATACGTTATCTAATGAACATAAAGCGAATGCTAGATTTACAGCGTTTTTTTAATGTGTCTGACATGGGATTCGATCCTGAATTTTTGGAAAGGGCTGTTACTGATTCCGTAGTTGATCTTTCTAGGCCAGGGTAACTTGCGAGAAGATACTTGATCAGTTTATATTGGGAAGAATAAATCATTTCCGCTCATCCCAACAGCAACACCAACATGCATGAGTACGATAAAAGAGAAACAGCGATTGGCTGGTCTTCACGAAATTCATTTCTTGCATTATACAAAATGGTACATCCTTTCACCAGATAAAAAGCAATATACATATATCAACCAAAATGAGACATTTGTTCTATGTACAAAATCCATGTTTAAGAAACAAGTGAAAGCTAATTTACGAAAATAAATTTTCAGTGTATGAAAGATTGCAAACAATTTAGTAGTTTGTGCTTGTTTTGCCTTGGAATCAAACGAACTGAAATATTACGCGCCTGTTAAAATTCATTATTTAATTCTGTGATTAACATGTACATTGCAACTTTTCCCTCGTTAACTTAGAGTGTACCATAAAAAAAAGTTTTTCTGTCCTAACTTTTTTATTTCAATTTCCATCGTAAAATTGTTTTCGGACGAGTTGTAGAGCTCAACTTTAAAGGCGCTAGCTTTAACCAATCAATAGTTATTGAAGCTTTTTTTCTAACACCATCCTAGATTCAAATGTAATTTTCTCAAGATACAGAAGTAACATATCTCTTGTTTTCACATATGTTAAACAATATAAATTGCCCTTTCAAATGACGTCTCTAATTTCTGTTTCGATCATAGAAATCAACATTTGAAAAGGGCGTATTTTTTTAAGAAAAACTTCAATAACTATCGATTGGTTGAAGCGTAAATTTGTATACCAAAGTACGCGTCTTTAAAAGCTCTACAACTCGTCGGAACACAACTTTACGGTGGGAAATGAAATAAAAAAGTTAGTTACACTCAGCGAAATAAACTTTCGATATTCATAAGATTGCTTTATCATTATTTGCCACAAAAAATCTCTATGAATTTCATTAATTTGCCTTATGTGATATAATGATGTTAAAAAATTAAAAATATGGAGTAACCTTGATTCGAACCTTGAACGTTGGCGTTACGAGTCCAGTGACTTGACCACTAATATATAACAACACTTGTAATTGGGAAAGCGTAAAGGCGAAAAAGAACCAAGCCGTGTAAAACCAAATGCATTCATAAGTCAGGCTTATGAAATTCCCAAGCATCGTTCGTAAGGTGAACCTTATGAAATTCTAAAGTTTGTTTGCCTGAGTGTATGGATTTGGAAGAAAGATGAGATCTCACCATACCATAGCTGGATACATTAATTTTTTTCTCTGGTTCTTGGAAGAAGGGTCAGATCTCACCATAGGTAGATGAATTCAGATTTTTTTTCTCTGCGGCTGCCGATCCGACCCAACCATTAACTACTGACTAGGACCGGCTTTGCCCATGGATTAGAGGGAAATATCATTTCACTTTTCCTTAAGGCGCGCGGATTTTCACTTTCCTCGCCACATGGTGCGGTTTTGCGACGACGACGGCAACGAAAGAGGATTGCAGTCCTCCGTCGTTGGGTTGGGAATTTATATCTCGTCGTTGATTTACCGTGCGCTCCCGGCTGTGGTAGCAGCGAATTGAAATGGTAGAAAGTGCAGATCATTTGCTCGAATTAACAGAGCTGAGCTGATGATGTGTTTGAAATTCTGGAAAAGTTTAGTTATTTCATGGAGTGTGGTTGCCGCACATAACCGCATTGCGAAAGTTATGCTCATCTGATGGATAGGGAGTTTAAAGAACTCGAAAAATTAGGTACAATTTTAATGGGGTTTGTGTGCTTTTTGACGTCGGTTTCGATTGGCAATTTTTTTTTTATTTTTTTTTTAAGACAACACGACTTATTGACCTAACTGTAATACACGAATTCCGCGTGTGAATTTATAAGCCTTCTGTTATATTTCATTATTAATACAATATTTTTCCTCTTATTTCATATTTTCAGAATTATCAACCATCATGAATTTCCAGTAATTTTCAATTGAAATCGGTAAGCGAGCATTTATTTAAACACTTCGTGACAGTCGTTGCAACAAGCTAAGGGAGCTTTTAGCTGCTTTCAATGATGTGTGTTACCATATATATTTTTGACTGCTGAATTACTCATTCTAACAATAATTCAAAGAGCACAAAAACACCGTATTACTCAATTATCACTTTTGGTTGAAACTGTGCTATTGATGAATCCTAGAAATTGTGAGTTTTTTTAATGGAATACCTATAACTAGAAAATGATATAAAAGAGTAATTTCCATTTAATTCCAACTACTTTTATTGCTTATCTTGACAGATACGCGTATTTCGTCTACAATGTGCAGACTTCTTCAGGGTCGTGTATTAACTCCAGTCGAGTATTAGTACACAACACTGAAAAAGTCTGCACATTGTAGACGAAATACGCGTATCTGTCAAGATTAGCAATAAAGGTAGTTGGAATTTAATGGAAATAACTTATCTTTCTGCTCATTTACATGCTATTGATGTAAGTATGCAATCATAAAAGTGCGTTCATTGGAAAACTAGGAAATGTTCAGTTCAGTTTTATAAAAGCAAAAAAAACAGAAACATTTTTTATAAACTATCAGGTCTGCAATTTATATACTTCTTCAGTGTTGAGCACGGTCACACATATTGGATTTCATTCAACTGAACTTTTAATGAACTTTTTAACCTCTCTGTGTGTTTGCTAAGCAGTTTTCAACTTCTCCATTTAAGGGTTACAGTTAGAATAACCAAAAATTTTTATTTTTTTGTTGCATAAAAATTTAGTAAATTTCCCGTTGAATACGCTCCTGAAACCTTTTTTCGAAGTTCGAGCTCCAAGTGTTTCTTTTCATCGGTTTTCGAAGACGCCTTATTCCGCAGACCGATAATTAAAACTTTCAACGCGTTTTTCTCAAAACAGCACTTTCGGAGTTTATGCCGGTGATAAATAAAAAACTAATTATTCGATTAAGCTGAAACTTATAGGATTTCATTATTACATTATTACCTTCTATATGAATTAAAAATTATTTTAATATATCATAATTAAATATGAAAAAATGTGGTGAAATGGCGAAAAAAATGTGGATTTTTCAAAAAAGCTACATAAAAGTGCACTTTTTTCTACTCTTTTTTTTCAATTCATCTACTAACTGTGAATGTAATTAATGTATTTTTTTTTAGGTTGGCAAGTTTCAGATCAAAACTAAGACCAGGAGAGCCGGCACAAGCAAAATACAAAGACTTTTTCAACGCACTCTAACTGCCGCCATTTTGTTGAGAAAAAAATTGAAAAATATATTTTTGTTTACTGCATGGATACACCTATAATTGTAAAAAAGTTTCGATTGATTTGAGTAAAAACTTCGCCTTGAAATTGTTTTTTCAAAAATGAGATTTTTTCCTCGTTCTAACTGTGTATCCCCCTTAAATTCTTTCTGTTGAAAGAAAATGAATGATGTCTTGTTCTTAGCACGCTTCGGTTGTTTGCCTACTTCGCGAATTCATTTTCAACCGCCTTTGCAAATTATTGTGATAGGCTGTCGTTGATTTTTAAATAGGATATGTGATATGTCTAAAACTAAAGGCAGTAATCTCCCCGGTACGCAAGCGAAAACAGTGCCTTCAAACGAAGTTCTCCATTGTCAGAAGTGGTTGCAAAGGTTGATGGCTGCACGTACACTCAAAACAAGCGCAGAACTTCATTCAACATTTTCGAGCTTGCCACACGACAAAAGAAAGGATTACTCCGTGAGCAGGAAACGATTCGTAGCAATATTTCTATCAATTATTGATCATCATGTTCTCATAGTAGGTATGAGTAAGCTTGGCGCGTACCTTAACCTCCCACTTTCTTGGTTGGAATGGGGTTGGATTTCGGACCTCACCATTAGCTTCTTTATTGGTGGAATGTGGTAAGGTTCCTCTGGCAAATGTAGTAACCGAAGATATGGCTACTAAAGTCATGAGGTTACTACAGAACAAGAGAGGGGTGGCGAGACCTAACGGAAGTAGAGATTCCCACGTTGTGTCAGCTATGACTATGGCAACGGGAACGGGACTCTTCGCGCAATAATTTGGAATGGTGCATCCGGCAGTAATGTAGAGAAAGGTAGCGAAAGCTGCTAACGGAGAAATTGCTTCAACGTTTCAAAGCCAGAACCTGTTATTTACGGACGGCCCGTTAATTGAGGAGCCAAAGTTCGCTGAATTACTAAGTTGACTATCTACAAGACACTAATTAGACCGGCAGTTCTCTACGGCCACGGAACGTGCACGTTGCTTGTGGAGGACCAACGTGCCCTTGGTGTTTTTGAACGGATGGTGCTCCGTACGATCTTCGGTGGAGTGCAGATGGAAGGCGGAACGTGGAGGAGGCGAATGAACCACAAATTGCATCAGTCGCTTTTTCTTCTTTTTTTGAGAGGGACTTTAATACTTCGGGTCATTCGTCCCTAACATCAGTCGCTGGGAGAACCTACCATCTTAATCATCTCTAAAATCGGTCGACTATGATGGACTGAGCATGGCGTAAGAATGTCGGACGACAGCCCTGTTAAAATGGTTCTTCGGTGGGTACAAGAAGAAGAGGCGCGCAATGAGCAAGTTGTATCGATCAAGTAGAAGGCGACCTGCGGACTCTCCGTAGACAGTGAGGTTGGCGAGGTACAACTATGGACCGATTATAATGGAAACAGCTTATGTGTACAGTAGAGGTCACACTGGCCTTGGTCTAATTGGTAAGGTACCTTCTTACTATTCAGACTAAGGCCGGCGTGACCTCTGTGATTAGTAAGGTAAGTTGGTCGTTAATCGAGGATGAGGTTAGTTACAAGGTGTCTGAGAAGGCTATAAGCCGTTGGGGTCGATTATCCGGTTTCTGCGGTATCTTCTCAGCTGAGGCCGATGCGCTATTGCAGGCATGCAAGTTGTCAAATTAAATTCAGATTGTTTTGTTTTCCAACTCTGCGAGTTGTCTATCTGCACTTGAGCATAGGCAGGTGGGATACTCGTGGTTGTTGTGTTCAGCGGTACGCTAGCCCAAGCGGTACGCTAGCATAAGACCGAAGAGTGGAAAGACATGCCCTATCCTTGAGAGCAGAAGATTCTGAATCGGCTGAGGATAGGACATATTCGACTCTCTCATGGGCATCGTCTAAACGGTAGCAAGGCCTACTGCCAAGTACGCGGATCGGAGTTAGTTGTTAATAATGGGCACACCTAACAGCTGCAACGGGAGCTATAAGCTCAATACGTGAAGGTATAACGACCGTAGTACAGAGTTATATGTACTGAAGTACCTGAGGGCGCTGGGCTTATATGACCAAATGTAAGTCAGCAACTAGAGGTCGAACTTGAAAACAAAAAAGTCTCCATTTTTAAGCTGCGTGTAGACCGAGGGTCAATGATGAAATATTAAAAGTCTTGTAGGTAAGAAGTTGAAATGTGAATAAAAGGAGGATTAAACGGAGCGATGTAGTAATGGAGAGCACGCTATCGTGCTCATCAGGTGCTTGCGGTCCTTATATGCCATCTCGAATGAACAAGAGCATCTACAGCAGATCTACAGTTTAAAGAAACGTTAATTCAATAAAGCAAATGAAGCTCGTTTGCTTGCAAGTTGATTCGGCGAGCCGTCGTAATTGGCATGTGCTAGCTGTTCTCGCCCAATATGCCTTAAAAATTGGTGAATTGGCCACGTGAAAACTTGGTAAGTTGAATTTTTTGATGAATGGACGTGGTTCGAAAATCAAACCTCTTAAAACCATCCCAACAAAGCCCACCAACTTTTACTCAATCGCTTTACAATGCGTCTATGATAAGTTTTAAGTAATTTAGATGAAAACCGTGAAGAATTGGATATTTTTATAGATGTATTGAATTTATCTATACATTAATTGTTATGTTATGTATTCTGCGTGCGTGGAGTAACGATTATGATGTAGAAGGAGATGTTCGCTCATCACCATAAGGCACCAAGAGTGAACATTAATGTTTTTGGCAAGAATGAAAGATATGAAGAGAAAGTTTTGATAGTTCCGTCAGTATGCGGCAGGCTTGGAAATAGAACAGATGTTTAGGAAATTGAGCGACATGCCTACAGTGGTACTTGAACCAAAGACGCCATTTTTGCCTAACATCCCATTGCGGGGTAGGTTGAAGCACGGACTAAGTTCGCCACTTCAACAGGCAAAAATGTCCGGTTTGGAAGACGCTCATGTACCACTGTGGCTTGAATAGTTATTCTAGCGTTCTATTGTGTGCACTCTGTTTATTGATGCGCACATGGGATCTCCTTTTTTTGGGTTTGTTTTGATTCGCAACGACTGACGATCACTCAAGTTTTTTTCGTCGTCTCCAACGTACTGATCCCCACCAGTATATCTATCTTCCAGCACGGAATCCCGCCTGCTGCCGCCGGAGAGTGGCGTCGATCTTCTCCTGAATCCGCTTTAGGATAACTTTGCACAGGACTTTGAGAACAATACACAGTGACATGATGCCTCGCTTATTGTCGCACATAGTTAGATCCCCTTCTTAGGGACCATTACTAAGACTAAGAATTGTCACGGTGTCCCAGATATTACAGAATAATTGATGCAACATATGTGCGGATAGCACGGGGTCAGCTTTGAGCATCTCTGCTGATATGCGATCGACCATGCTTCGGATAGCTGCTTCGATCTCCTGCAATGATAGGCCTCGGAGGTTACGCAAGTGATCCACCGTATCTTTCCACCGGCCGTTCATGCCGAGATGTTGTTGGTTGGTTGGACGTCGTAACTTGCAGAAGTTGTTCGAAGTGCTCAAACCAACGTATCAACTGGTCAGTGGGGTCGGTAAATAACTGCGCTGTCACATCATTCACAGGAATCTTCGGATTCCTCCTTGCTCCAATCACAATTACTCACCAGAAATACACAGTAAGAAATACACCGAATATCAGTTAATTGAAATCGCGTCAATTTACTAAAACATGACGTACTGTAGATTCATTTTTGCATGAATATGAATAATTGAAACTGAAGTGATAAAAAAACAGACGTGTCGATCCTGTCATGGACCGAACGGTGAAGAGGATATTGAAGGAAAACTCGAATCTCTTCGAAAGGTGGTTCGTAAAATAGGAATGTCACCAGAATCCTGGTGAGTGTGAGCTTTTGAGTGGAATACCTGTAACTAGAACATGAGAAGAAATATTAGTAATTTTCATTACCAACTACCAATTTTCGTTACCAACCTTTATTGCTTATCTTGACAACTACCTAAGAATTAAATGGAAATTATCAGTCTTTTTTCTCATTTTCTAACTAATGTCACACCTGGTTTTGCCCAAAAATCAAAAACAGCGTTTGGGACTAAAGTCGTATGATGTAAAACAGTTCCAAATCGCAATGACAAACAGAACATGACAGCAAAATCGCTCGACGTTTGTACAGCGAATATTTGCCGAAGTTTTCATCCGTTGTTGTGGACATTGAAACTTACTAAACCTGGAGGATTCAAGCAGCTTTCATGGCTAGTTTTCTAATCTGATATGGCCACAAATGCTACGGCTGCACATTTCAGGATGAAGAAGGCATCGAAATTTCTCAATACCTTGTTTAGCAATATACCTTGTTTGGCAAGCAACACTGAGATTTACCAGAAAGAGTCCTTGCAAAAGCGATTAAAAGGCACAAAGGAAAACCTTTGTTCTGGCCCGATTTGGCATCATGCCATTATGTTAAAACTGTGATGGAGATGTACGAAGAAATTATGTGAATATTGTACCAAAAACCACCAATCCGCCAAATTGTCCAGAAATACATTCAATCGAAAAATTTTGGGCTCTGATGAAGCGGAAGCTTTCTGGAAAGAAAGCAGAAATCAAAGATATCAAACACTTTCAAAAAAATTGGAAAAGGACTGCCAATCGGTATCTAAGGAGTCTTTACAAACCCTAATAGATAAAGCCAAGCGCAAAGTTCGAAAATTTTATGCAAATACTGACTGGATAACTATGTTTTGACTTTGTGAATTGTAAAATCACATCTCATGAATCTGAAACAAGCAACTACAATTGAAATATAAACCGAAATATTATAAATCGCTCAGAATGCAAAGGAATTTGCACGCGTTTTGCTGAAATACTGTTTGATACTTCTAGTTTTTATTTTAAAATAGGTTGGTTTGAATTTCCCTAAACACTTAGATATTTTTACAGAAATCTGTAAAATTTTACCGAATTCTTAACAGCTGAACGTTCGGTAATCCGATTGAACGGATTTTGGTGAAATTTTACAGTTATCGGTAAAAAAATTACAGGATTTCTGTAAAAAAAATCTGAATTTATAATTTCCGAATTACAAATTTCTATAAAAAAATTTGAGTGTGTTTTTCAATAACAATCGTTCAGCAAATGCAATGCGCTCGTAAAAGTGTTTAAAAAATCTGAACTTCTATTCTTATTCGAACTCCTCAATTTCAGTATCCAGTATTGATACATTTAGGTTCATTTAACTTGTAAGTTTTCAAGAAAAAATAATCTATTTGATATTTTTGAGACGCATTCTAGTTCACACCGAATTTGCCCATTTCAATAAATCCAACAACTACAATTGAGGGAAGTTAAAGTTGATTAAACTTCACGACCCATGTCACCATTAGTTTAACCTTCGACATTTCCGAATAACCAAAAACTTCGATTGAACATCATTTTCCTCAACGATCTCAATGATAAAACCATTACAGTTTGCCATCGACGAACACACAAAAGAATCCCCAACTTCCTATGCCAGAACAACTTGCCCTGAATGTCCGTCGTGTTTCAAAGTTCAACTGCTGCAGTGTGCCCCATAGCTCTCCTTATCTGAATCCTGCTGCGAGCATCGTAATCCCTTTCTTCGCTTTAACCGCCAACCTTCGTGCCCAAACTGGCAGGGTTTGAAAAATAGGGATTACACGTTCTAATGTTCCTGGCATGAACATCATCTTTCTATTCACCGCCTGTAGTGTAGTCACAGTGGACAGACAGCGTGTGCCATTGCCATTCTGTCCAATGTGTTGTATGACTTCAAAAAGCCATTCTCCCAGGAGAATGGGGACATCCATGGATCCTAGACATCAGAAGCCAAACATCATCCTCAGAAGTTGTTCCCGACTGTCGTCACTAGTTCCGCCTACGATGGAACCAGCTGAATGTGAACACACAAACACACACAAACACAGCTGTTAGCATTTTCCTTCCCAGAATCCAACCAAAACTATATACATCCACAAACACATGTGGGTTACGTTTGGGAAAACAGCCAACTGACTGGGAAACCGAAATGGGAAACAGAATGCTAAAACCCCTCTCTAGAGCGATTCCGGTTGGATTTTATTTCGGGCGATCAAAGAGATGTCGCTTGGTTACTGCATCGTGATGCAGAGCACTCGTTGAAAAGTGCAGCAATTTTTGCTATGTGCAATTGTGAACCATTGATGTGTATAGAATAAGATAGTGACTTCATTGGGTTAGTTTGCAATGTATCGACATGGCATGAGGTTAAGCAAGAACCATCTTATATGGAATAGAAACAGACGTAGATTATTTTTCAGTCCATTCGATGCGCTTGAGGAGGAGGGTGGAGATTGATGGGGACGTCAGTCAGCATGAATAATCATTGTTCCAGGAGGAAAGCGAATCATCAAGACAATGCCATTGTAGCAGTCAGCTTCAGCATCATCAATATCGTCTGCAAAGTTTGTCACATTGAATGCCCCACTGCTCTTTTTTTTTGCAGAAATTAACAACAAAGAAGAAAAAGTAAATAAAGTGGGTGGAATGGTTCATCAGATTGGAATAATATCACTCTCTTGACTGTGGAAAGCGAAGTTGCTCATCCAGTGGTGTGCTAAAGAGCAATACAAGTAGTTTCGAGGGCACAGCTGGAGATAATGGAATTGCGAACTTATGGGAATTGATTTGGATGGCCACTTGATGATTGACCAATTTTTCGTTAGTGATCTTGCCAAAAAAATTTAATTTGTTAGAAGTAAAAATTGTATTTTAGATGTATCGTTTGAAATTTAGTTGTTTGGTTTAATCATAGTTTTAATTCGTTGGTTTCCACTCACACTCCAGCCAGTGCCAATGGTGATTATCTATTACACCTCGAAAATTTTGTTCGTTGTAATTGCAATTGTGTGGGGGGGAATAAATATTTCAGTAAGGAAACTGAACAATTTATATCCACTCTTGATACTCTAGGGGGGAGAACTGATCAGTGGTCCTCCACGAGTAGTGTCCATGGTTGGTGGCCGTAGAGAATTACCGGTCAAATTAATGTCTTGAAGATTGTCAACTTTATAGTTCGGCGAACCTTGTTCGATCTCAGCATCTTTCCGAGTCAAAAGTAGGCTAGATTGAAAGCCATGCGTATTATATTTGTATCTCTCTGCTGGTGTCATCATGAGCGGTCACCAACGAGTTCAGATACATGAATTAATTTAGCACCTCGATTTCATCACCATCGATCTGAACTCGTGGTGGCGGGGTGTGGATCATGTCCAAAGATGAGCATGAGCATGATTGACCGCCCATGGATGCTACTCCGTTTTTAGCCAGATCAGCTGTATTTACACAAAGAACCAACAGATGATATTTGGGACTAACATACATCCTCAATGTGTATAAGCTGGTGACTCATTATAAAGCAATACCGGCGCCGACCGTGACCGAATGCTGGTCAAGTCCCATTCAAGGAATGGGAAAAACACGTGTTGACATGATACTCGCTTTGAAGTGAAGGAATCCCAGAAATCCTCTGCACTTTCACGAGAAATCACTGGCATGTTGGATAGTTGGGAGAAGGTTAGCAGCAGGGGTCGTTTTGGTTAACCATACGCTGTGACTGAAATGAGAAAAGAATAACGAAAAACAAAATAAAACAGGATATTAGATATTGTCTTCAAAATTTGGTAGAAATAAATTATTAGTTTCCTGAAAAGAAACAAAATAAAGAACAACGATCTAAATAGAATCCTTGTAATCCCCGGATTTTTGAAGAGCTTAGACATATTTTCTGAAAAGATACTAAGAGTTATTGTTGCAGGCTATCGATGGTTGATTTAAACTATGTGTTTGACACTATTGGCTAAAATGAGCGTTGAATAAGAAAAGTGAGAATATTTCATTGAATACATAACTATAATACTCAGTTGTTTATTAAGCTAAATCCCATTCGAACTATATCTAATGAATTCAGTCGGCTGTTCTACTTAATAGCCCCTTAATATTGAAATGGTCTACTGGTTACTGGTCTACTGTCACCCTTCATTGTTAGTGAGGTGTTTGAAGGTTAGTTATTGGGTTGATCTATAAACAAATCATCTGAAATCTCATTTCTCTTTATCTCTTCCGCTCAGCTACTGTCAATCTATGCTTTCCTAAGTAGTCCCTCCGCATCCTGTAATAACCGAACTAGAAATTCACAATACATCGATTGCAAATCCCGAAAGAAATTCCCACCGCATAACATGCACGTGGGTAGAATGTTACAACTTGGAAAAATTGTAAAAGAAACCGATGAATTAACCCTCTCAGATTTATCGCTAATACGTTGTTATGACAAATTACAAGCTCACAACTGCATGCTAGTTTGTGATTTGAAAAGTGTCCAGATTCATGAACAAAAAGTCCGGGTACTGATGCAGCACGGCATCCGAACTTTGGATTTGGAAATTTGTTAAAAATACTCTATAACCTATTTAGGATTATATGTGAAAAATCAAAGTATGGCCAACACCCACCTCAAGGTGTGGTTCTGGTCCAAAGATTTCTCTTGAAAAATCGAAAATATGAATAAATAAATTTTTCATTTTTCTTGATACTCAAGAGGGAGAACTGATCTTTCCACTAGAAGTCTATCTTCCTTCTATTAAAAATTACTGAAGTTCTAAAAGAAATTCTACTAAAAGTGTGTGTTAAACAACTCGCCTGGGAACTATGCAACTTCATCAAAACGTTCATAAGACTTTGTTATGGAGGTGCTCCTGATCTTCGTATGATTTATTTTCATATCCAACAGAACTTCGTAAAGCTTCTTCTCGAATTTCTAATGCTTTTCCTTCAGCTAAAGTATTTTTTTCTTCAAATTTTCTCTTGGTTTTCAGCAAAAGTGTTTCTTTTTAATTTTCCTAAGGCTTTCATGTGTATACCATTGCATTTCGTTGGGAATTGTTGGAGAGATCTTTATCATCATACTATCCAGCCGTCCCCATTAGGTTTGGTTCACGGCTGCACTATGTTAGCCTGCGAAGGATACGTCTGTCACTTAATCGATGCATTAGTGTGAATTGGTTTGTTTTTAGAAAACAATTTCACCGTACTTTTCTCAGTATTTTTACGATGTGCTCAGCCCTACCGATTCTCGTGAGTAGGAGATCATATATTTATCCTATAATCCCTAATGTTAATCTTCCTTAAACTTTTTTAGAGGCATCCTTAAAATCAAAATAGAGGCATGATGCTACACGCACACATCTTCAAAATGAGGGGTGTGCAATATTTTTTATTGCACGATGAAAGGAAATGCGTCAAGTTTAAGTCGAGTTATGTTTAAGTTATTGATAATATATGTTGAAATTATTCCAAGAAACTTGCTCACATCACAGGATTTCTAATCAAACTGAACTCAATGATATTAAAACTAGTTGATATAGTGAATATTTATTTGTTGCTGTTGCTAACTTTTGAACAAAACACAATAGAAGGGTGACGTCAAAGACAATTTTGTGGTAAATATAATTTCAAGCAACTTTGCTGTGCACATCTTTTTTCTAGCGCTTCAGTTGACCATGCTAGATCTTTTTTTCTGCTTTAAAACAGGGTGTCTCTAAAAAAATAGTTGTTTTTTATTCTAACTTATTTGTTTATCATTTTGAGGAAAAATGGTCTTGAGATAAAATATAGAAAACATTACCCCTAACTTTTGAATGATTAACAAACTTGGTTAAAAAAATATGTGCGCTATAACTTTTTCTATATTTTTTTCTGAAGAACACTTTTTCTCAAAATGAAAAATAAAAAAACTTCTTGTTTTAGAAGCACCCTGATTTAAATCAGAAAAATAGCTCTATCATGGTCAAATGTAAAAATGATATACACAGCAATGTTGAAATTATATTTCCTACAAAATTCCGCCTCTGACATCACCCTTCTATTTTTCTAAGTTCAAAAGCTAACAACAAGGCCGCCCTAGTAGTAAAGTTTGGAACTACGAAATGATCATCATAAGATGGATAACTTTGTAGAAGACAACAAGATTCGGAAACGTAAACCTTAGGAGTTATTAATTTCGCCGTCAAGATCACTCTGGAGCGCGTTTTTTCTCCAAGAGCAATATCTATGTTTCGTGACCGGTCCAATTAATGTCCTGTAGATGGTCGGCCTTGTAGCTCAAATTGGTCACGTTTGTCAGTATCTCTCTGCTGGTGTCGTTATCGGTGGTCACCCAGATACATTCATTAACAGCCTCATCACGTCGTTGTCTTATTGAATAAATAGGTTGAATTAGCGAACTTGAACATTGAAGATAGAAATCACTCCTGAGCTCCCTCTATGTGGTTGTCTGTGCAATTACACTAGTTCTAATCAGTAACGAAGGAGTCATCAAATCTGTACGTACGTACGTACGTACCTTCCGAAACATCCTTCAAACTACACAAGCCAAGTAACGATTTAGGTTTTCTTTTAAAGCTTTTCAGATCTTGATTTATACTTGTCGAATGCTTTAAATTCTCAACAATACTTGGAATGTTATTAGCTCTCTAATGCATTGTGGAATTCGAATAAATCCAGAAAATTTTGGGGAAGATTACTATGAAAGAAAACGAAAAGAGAAGATTCTCAGGTCGGAGGAATTGAAAAAATATTCAGCTACTGTTACATATGATCATGAGCATGAGCATGATTGATCGCTCACGGATGCTACTCCTTTATTGTCAGATCTGCTGTATTTACACAAAAAACCCACAGATGATGTTTGGGACTAACATAGGGTAGGGAACGGCTTAAGCACTCCAAGACCCTATTCCAAGCACGGGGTAAACGTTAACCTACAACGCTCATTTTTCGCAGTATGGTGCTCCATGTAGTGAAGCACCATACTGCAAAAAATTAGCATGAACGCAACTGAAAATTAATTTGGTTTTATTATGGTACCAAGAGGTGCCAATAGGTTTTATATTTTAGTCGGGTTTAAGAAAACCTACACAGCTTCTTTACAACGATCTTGAATCCTTGACTTCTAAAATTCCTTTTAGTCTTATCAAAGGTTTTATTTTGACTTTATAAACTCGTAAAATGCTGTTTTGAAATGCCGTTTTAGGACTCATTCATATTATCTTATTATGGTCGGTTGAAAAAGCATTTTGAAATCATTTTGCCTCTATTAAATACATTATACGGCAAATTGGCATTGACTAAATGACCAAATAGTTTTATAGTAGCCATTGCGAATATAAATTAGCTTTTTGGAAGAAAAAAAACTGTGATTTCTTTCAATCGCTGTATTGAAATATAAGAGTTCATTGAAATTTGGAAAAATAAATACACCAAATATTGATGTACTACATATGAACTGTAGACCAATTTTGGCATTCTTTTAAATAACTTGATTGATTTCCATCAATTTTCAGGAAATACATGATTAAATTATCGGATGTATTTGTTTCAGTTTTGTTTTTGTTGTAAACTCGCATAATTTCCGAGGCACATTAATTCAGCTTTTGACGTGTCAATATTCACCATAAAATTAAATCTCGAGTACTTTTTCAAATGGACGTAACTAACATTTTGACGAAAATGAGAAAATCCACATTGAAATTTTTTGAGTCTATTTTTATTTCTATTCGAAAACCGGACCTGCTTATCCCAATTAAATTCCACTTAATGACACATTGGTAAAAGATATTACATCACTGTTCTTTAAAATTCCACTAGGAGTGAAAATTCCAGTTTCATTTAGAAAAATGTTTCTTACAACGGTCTGCAATAGAAAAAGATAATACGTCATTTTGATAAGTCAGTATGATAGATGGCATGTTACTTGCGTCAAAATGATACGTCATTCTGCGAATGAGAATGTTGATACGTCGCAATGTTACGTCAAGTTGTCATATTTCTCGCAGATACGTCGAACTTATCAAAATGACGTATTAGTGTTTTCAGCAACAAAACGTTGTAAAAATATCTTTGCTAAAAAAATCAATGTTTACTAAAACAAATCTAAATGTTTAACTTTGTGGTATAAAGTCTTTTACTAACGCGTTTTTTCAGGGGCATTCAAATGACATAACAATGATTCGCAAGTTACTTTTCAGCACAAGCGGTGTATGTACATTATTCCCAAAAAGTGCAAAAGTGATTTTACACCGTTTTGTAAAAAGTTATATAAAACGTTCAGAAATAATCCAATCAGAAAGTTCAACAAATATGGGCATACATACATGATTTTTTAATAACATGCCATGAACAACGCGTTTGTTTACATTTTGTTACTTACGTCCTTTTGAAAAAGTACTCGAGAAATGCGCATATGATTTGGAGCATAATAAGCTATAATAAAACTCAATTTGTCTTGAATATTTTGCTATCAACCAAAATTTCCTAGAACTTTTTTTTTAGATATTATTTACTGCTAAATGAATCAGAAGAGCAGAGAATCGAACAAAACAGAACAACAAAGACCAACCATGATATCACAGTGAAGTTTGACAGCTGTGGCCATTTGGTCGTATGCTGGTTGTGATGGCAGCCAATAGGTTTTATGAAGGTTTTAAAGTGGTCAAAACACCTTTCACTAGAACATTTTCAAAATCTTATAAAGGTTTTACTAATTTGTTTTCACAACCGTCTATAGAGTGGGCTACTTTGTAAACATTTCGGCTTTAAAAATGCATAATGGAGGTGTTTGTGGACAGAACAGTTTTGAATGTAGTGTTATCAGCAAAGCCGGGAGGAGTGCTATACGGCAGGAATAAAACTTAACTTGTTGCTTGGGAATGGCACGTTATTACCTCGGGGGAGAGGTTGGGTTAGATTCCCGATTCAGTCTAGGAGAACTTTCGAGTTAAATTGTATATTCGATTTCACTGGTCATAAGTCTGGAATGGAAAGACAAAAAAAAGAGCCATTGCGTTGGCATAGTTGTTTGCATTCTAATTACCTAGCCTCATAGATGTTGGTCAGAAGGTCCGGTCGTTTTGATATATGTTGCTAAATTCTGATAACGACTAAGATTTTTCATTAAGGCCCAACTGACAAACGTAATCAATGGTCAATTCTATCAAATAGAAGGCCTCTCGTTCTTCGAAATGGCTACGGTAGATTGATTAGTCAAGTTGACAAGGTCTACAATTTCAAGGAAGAAGCAATTGTTTACGTTTGACAGTTAGGCCCTAATGATAAATCTTTGTCGATTTGTCTAAGCTTAACAGTATATACCTTACCCAACAATTTATCCGTATCGTTATGCTTAGATGTGCAGCAACTATTGACCTTTTTTGTTCGTTTTTGCGCCCTTCATCCAATAATCACCCTACAAAAAAACTAATGAACAATTGCAAATTTCTTCATTTCTTGCATAGTTTCTTATGTCGTAAGACTCTGGGCAGCACACATATAGCTTGCATACATATCAATAACGAAGTTGAATGTGTCAACTAAACAGAGTTCACTAATCGACCGACTGCAAAACACATTGCAAAACGTTCGACTAATTGTAGTTTATTGCAACAAATTGCACTCGGCGCATTGATGGCTTAAAAACTGCACCAACCGTAGTCAATTGGTGCCACTACAAGCACCACTGCAAAACATTCGCCATAGAGTGCAAAAAATGTCATTCGTTCCAGCTTCGATGCCCACGATGATGATAATGATGATGATGATAATAATGACACAATGATGGTCGTCGTGTAGCTTTTGATGCACTTGTCTTAATTGAGCTTAGAATTTTACTTCTTGCTCTGAGGTTGCAATTCGACGAGACATGGGTCGGACTGAGTAGAACAATTGGTTGGTTATTCGTGAAATGTTCTTGCCATGTCTTTCACGTGGTGTGCCGAGGTGAGTAGATGGATGCAGAAGAATTGCAACAATTATGACGATAAGATTTTCCGCTAGTAGATGAGTGTTGCTCAAGTGATCAACGATGAAGAATGTGGCATTTAATTACTGTAGCTACTGTTGCTGTGTTATTGTTATTGTTATTGCAAGATGTACAATCGTGCTACACGCTATATTGGCGAGAGTTTGTGTGTCATTCCAGCGGTTGTTTTCATACGAGGGAACGGTTAAAACGTGCAATTTAAATGTTTCGGATAATTTATTGCCTCCACGGCGGTGAAAAATGTACATTTATCGCCATCGGTGTTCGTCTCCGTGTGTTCGTACGATGATTGCATCCTAAAATATTTCGAGAACATTGAAAAGAATTTCGGTGAAATATCCTAGACTGTCATGCCTCCTAAGGACATATTTTGACTGTCTTTTCTGATGCCGATGATGTCGCCCGTTTCGCATTAACACCATACCGCCCACGGCTTTCGGTCATTAGTATTATCATAAACATAAGCTAAATTAAGTCTTTTTCCCTGCAGCCTTCGGGTATGATTCATGGATATTCAACACGACAACATTCCGGGACAGGCATGAAGCGGAATTACTCTAATTAACATCCACCATCAGCACCGCTCTTGCTCCAGCGGACTAACTTTGACAGTAAATTGCTGCCTGCTGCCCTATCGTTATCCAGATGGGGGGAACTTTTGCGACTTTTGTAACCTTCATACTTCCGGCGTAGGACATTTTTCAGAACATTCATGCCTTCCAGCTATAGCCACATGCCAATCCGACAACGACAGCCTCCGAGATGGTGGATGGATGGTGATGGTGTTGCATTTTTGCACAGAAGCGATGCGAATGATAGGTCCAGGTCAGTGGATTCCGACGTTGACAAGGGTCGTCCGAGTTTTTTTTTTCTTGAGGCTATACTGATGAAAATTGGTACGCGAAAATACACCGTGACAACTGAATGATTTGTTTTAAAAGTCGCCATAGCAGTAATTTTTCGTTGGTCCCCAATACTACCGTAACGTTCGGAATCATAAGGGCTTATCTACAATTTTCGATTATTTTCTTCAGTTGAGTAAGTGTTTGTGTTTGGCATTGCTTTTGCTAGCCCATGCCACATTATAATTTTGGAAAACTTTCGAAATCATTATTCAGTGTACTGTAATAATGCGAAGAGAAAATCGACGAAGAAAATCGATAATTGGCCCCCAAATATGCCCTTATGATTCTGAACGCTAGTATATTTATAAATATTGAAATAAACTTCCAGAACTCCCTTCGTTTCATCACATTAGCACGTTGTTATGATGGCTTACGGTTTTCCGTCCCTTTGTTTAAAAATTCTTTTCGCCGATTATTTATTGGATGACAAAAGAAGATGTCCCAACAATTGGGGTCGACCCGACTGCAAAAAAAAGGAAAGGAATAAATGTGGAGAGTGTTTGTTCTACGATTTGTATCGCAAAAGGGCTCCGGTTGTACTGGTTATTCCGCAGCCGTGAAGTTTGTGTTTTTGTTTTCGTATTTCAGACGAAAAGAGTATTATTTATGGCTGGAAAGTTAGGTTTCAGCTGCTGCCAAGATTTGTTTCTTGTACGTGTAACGAAGAGGTTGTTGAGGGTGTTGGTAGTATTACAAAGGATAGCGAATCAACGCAAAGATCTAAGCCGATAAGTTTTTTAATAGACGAATTGCAGGAGTTTAATTCCCGTTTGAAAATTAACTGTCCAAGTTGTAACTCCGGGAAAATTGATATACTCGCTTGACACACTCTACTAGATTTATCGTTTTTTATTTTTGTTTTCAAGTTGAAGGAATCATACTTCTTGATTCTTTTTTTATCATCTTTCATAATTTAACTAATTTGTTGTTTCTTGCTCAATTAAACAGACTTTTGGGCCACTTATTATTTATGTGGAAAAGTATTTACGAGGAAAAAATATGTGTCTAAGACCTGTCCACGTTATATTTCGGACACCAAAATAATAACAGCAAAAAAAAATACATAATTTAACAAAACCAATTTAACAAAACCAATTTCATAATAATAGAGTTATATCTACATTAGAAATAGTTGATAAAGATGTTAATCCTACTTTCTGTAAAATTCTCGAACTTGCTGTGGTACACCCGCCATCAGGTTCCGTTCGGTATCTTCAAATACGCCAGACGTGACGGTTCTTCATTTTCTCTTGTAATCATCGGTACCATTTGCTTAGTTTCGAAGAGTTTCCGCTTAACTAGAGCCCATTACTTCTCTATTGGGCGAAATTTTGGACAGTTTGGTGGATTAGTTGTTTTTGGCACGTATTTGACCTCTTCTACCTTCTACGGATTTCGCTTAGTGACAAGAGGCTAAATCAGAGCAAAACAGAGCTGACTCCTTATAAACTGTAGCAACCGCTTTGGCAGACATTCTTTCTCGTACACATCCTTAATGATAATGCTGGTAGGGACGGAACTTTTAGGTTTTTGACCACAACCATATGGCCTGCCAAATCAAATACTTCTTTGTCCGGAAATGCTATTTGACGTTTCTTTGCCTTGTGGTATAAAAAGACAGACCCGGAAGCTGTGGAAAGTCTTCGAGTACGTATGTTTCGTCGTGCATTATGACACAAGAAATTGTTTGCAAAAAAAATGGTGTAAAGCTTCTTAGCACGACTTTTTGCAGTGAAATTCTGGTTGTCACCACGGTTGGGCATCTTTTCCACTTTTTACGCCTTCAGCTCTTGCCTCTTCTTCCCTTTTTGTATGATTTTGACCTCCCAACTCTGCGAGCCACATTTCGCACAGAAAGATTGCGATATTTCTCAATTATCACCTCCTTGTCCATTTGTCGGGAGCATACTTTTCGATTTGTTACACTTCCAACCTTCCGATCCACAGTCAAGCGCTGTTTCTTGGCAAGATCGCGTACCGATAAATTCGGATTTTGCTGCCGTTCGTACAAAATGCGTTTGCGAACTTCCACCTGTAAAGATGTTGTACCACGAAATAAAGTGGAGAGTTTCTGCTGTCATATAAGTGAAACGTTTCAGCGATCCGTGAAATAATTGAAAATCTACACTGAAAAAAAAGTGTCCGAATTTTAACGTGTACAGGCTTTATGCATATTGTTCAGATGATGCAATATAACATGAAAAAATAAAAACATTGATTTAAGAAACCTTGAGAGCCTTTAATTTATCTATTTCGATTTGTTAATATGAATAGGCTCATATACACTGAAACTAAAACTTATCGGAGCCGAATAACAACCAATTCAATGTGTTCCTAAAGTGTGCATTTCCATGAAGTCTTCTTCAGTTGTAAGTAGATTGAGATTTTATTTATCGTTTCTTGATCTCTCTACTTCGCTGTATCTATAATGGTTTCTTTGGCTCGCGTTAGATCAAATCATCCCGAATCATAACTACATCACCTAAATAATTTTTTTCGGTTTTCATTCCCTTCCTTCATTCTGTGCGTTTTTAGAACCTCCTTTTTTCTCAGACAGCGCTTCGTTTTTATTATCTGCCTTGTCGAAAATAAACTTTCCGCTAACTATATGGTTGGAACAATGAAACCTTTCAACGTGAAATCCTTTACTTTTCTACATCTTTATCATTCTTCTTAATAAAAACCACCTGTTTGAAATATAAATGATCTGAAATCAAGCTTTTCGTGCATTTTTTGCGCAATTCTGACATAGTAAAGTGATGGTGATGATGATGATGATGAAATATCACCACCTATTGTAACAAAACGAATTTGATCAGAATTCTATTGTTGTTTGTGATCATCAAGCTCCTGTATGAAGGCCCAAAAACGTAAGGGCGGGCCCGTGACCAAAGACACTTAAGCGAAACCCGTGAAAACAGAGAAGAGATCTTCTTCCAAAGCAAGTTCAAATTCACAGCACTAGAATCGAGCTCTCAATTGACAGAATCAATCCAATAGATGGGGTTGAAGAGCCCGCCCTCGTTCCGCGAAATGCTAACAATAAGGAGGATGCAGTCCCATGCTCCCCATCCAAATCGTTTCACTTGAGTGCCCTGATGGTCCCCGTTGTATATTATGCCATGGATATTTAGTATATTTTGTAGCGGTCACTTGATTGCTTACCTTGTGTTAGAAAATTTAACTCTGTGTCGTCTCGGTGTTTCTGTATTTGAAGAGCTGACTTTAGGCAAATATCAATCGACTACCATTTTCGAGGCCTAAGAGTGGAGTTGAGACATTAAATTCAGTTGAAGGAAACGAGAAATCATTTCTATCAAACATTTATTGCCAAATTGTGTAAGCTTTGGTTTCGAAAGACGCTTCTTGATTTACATCTTGGATAACTATATTTCGTGTAAAAGTAATAATTTTCAGTTGTGTAGTACATAAAGCTTGAGTCATTTTATTCTTGGACTTTTTAGACTCTGTTGACTAACCTGAGCGACCATTTTGTTCCACCATCTTTTCATCTCTGTTGCATCCCGAGTCATATCTCTGTTCTTTTTCTACGTATGTTTGACATTTGCTCAATATATCTCAATTGGATGGAATTGAGGGCAGTTTGGTGGATTGATGTCCTTTTTGGAGAAATCCAACCCGTTGTCTCGATACCACTGTAGCGGCAGCGTGCCGAATCAGGTCCATTGAGAGCTTTAATGTATGGAAGAATACTTTTTTTCAGGCACTCCTGCTGGCAAGGTTGCGGCTTATCATTTTTGACTTATCCATATTCATTTGCCGATAGCTCTTCTCAGAAGCTCAATTTCAAAATATAATGTATGATGAACTTATGGTGCTTGAGTAGACCTTCAACTTGGTCTAACAATACATAGCTCTATCTCTTATATCTGAGGAATAAGAGCGTATATTCGCAGTGATCTTCGCGATGAAATTCGCGGTGAAGATCACGCGATTATCATCGTGAAGATCACTGTGAATATACGCTCTCATGTCGAAGATATAGGAATTAGAGCAATGTACTGTTAAACAAAGTTGTAGGTCTACTCATGCACTACAAGTTCATCATACATCATATTATCAAATCGACCCTCTGAAAGGAGATATTGGCAAATGAATATGCCTGAGTCAAAAATGATAAGCCGCAACCCTGCCTGCTGGTACATTTTGGAATTCATAGTCTTATTTGTCACGAAAACCTGGATTTTTGTTGTTGTCGCAGCTGCAAACATCTTACCAGATCATAAGATTTCTTGCGAATTAGTCGACAAAAACGAAAAATGAACTTGCTAGGGACATCGCCTCGACCGGCGGCATAATAGAACTTTTGTCCAGGAAGCTGCCCATAATCCATCTTCACGTATGTTTCGTCGTCTATGAGAAAGCATCCTTCGTCCTTCGTAAGAACGTCATTGTACAACTTGCGGGCAAGCCTTTTGGCCACTAGATTCTGCTTCAGGCCGCTAGATTCTGCTTTGGATGGCATTGAATTTCATGGCGATATCAGAATTCGATAGCCCTGGGCTTACCCTAAACGTCATAACACCTTGAAATATAACTTCTGATCCTTAGTTCCCATACGACGCTTATTATGAATCGTATGAAGCTCTCGAAACTGTTTGAGAACGCTGCACACGGTCGTTTTGGCCAATTTCAACGACTTTGCAATTTTTAAACCTGTCCACGTCGGATTTTTGAAGTGGTTGTCCAACAGTAATTTTTGGTTCGAGGCTGAAACATAATGAAATGCTTTTCAGCACTGAAAGGGGAAACTTTTCAAAACAAATTATTGGCAAAACTTTTCCAGATCCGATGACTAAGAGCGCTGCAGTTAAATAAACAGTGCACATCCACGTATTAAATGGCTTGAGCGTTACTTGATTCAAATTACTAGGTTCGGTATAGCATTACTGAACTCACAACATCTAAGGATGATTGGTGTATGTATTCGGTGATAGATTTTGTACCACACCTCAGTTATTTATGACGTATAATTACTGAATTCCGACAGATATTAGTATCATAGTTTAGTAAATTACATTACTAGCGAGCTGTATTAGAATGACCGAGCTGTGAAATAAGAATTGAGTGTGTATCCCCACTTAGAAGTTTACGTGTTACACATCAGTTACTGTAACTTATATGAGATTTATTTTGGGTACAATTAAGTTTCTGCAACCAGTCATGTACGTTGTGTGTCGCTTATGATTGCTTGTATTACTGTGCCTTGCGACAGAAGAGACTAGTAGCGGGGCATTAAAATTTAAAATTCGGAAGGTAAGACTGAAAGAGCAGCTAGTCAGCTTACTTACTTTGAAGCTGTGACTTTACCCAACAAACATCAATGCGGAATAACTGCTTGTTAAAAAAATTGGAACAACAAGTTGTTAAGTTTTTTTTCTTATAGAAAGCTGAATAACTTCTCCAAATATGTTTGAATAAGCGGTTATTCGACACTGATGTTTGTTGGGTAGTGACTCAATGTATGCGTAACAAGAAATGTAGCCTCCATTAAACTTACCTTGACGTTTTAAAAAAATAAGTTCAGCATAACATAATTTTTCTTTCGACTTGGATTTCGATATCGATATCAGTTTTAGATCTTACTATTCTAGCTTAGTTTTGATTCCGGATTATCTTGATTCAAATTTTCCGGATTATCTTGATGCATTAAATTATCATCATACCTCATGGTTCAGTATTTTCAGGACCAATATCCAAGTCATCCCTGGATCCCTACGCTAGAAGGTGTTGCCTTTCGGGGTAAAATAAGTCTTCGGAAAAGTTTTACTGCTGGTCCAATAGGTGAAGCAAATAATTGGCTGAAATTTTAATTCCAATAGGTGAAGTGAATAATTGTGTTTTGATTCTTGTGTCTCAAGGTCTTAACTAGTTGCTAAGATGAAATTTTCAGAAAGACTATCTCAAGGACAAATACTACCTGAAAGTTAATTCGGAATAGTGTTTTCAGGAATGTTCTTATGGAAGTCAAAGACCACTAGGAGGCGCTTATCAGCAAATACGCTTCTCGAAGTTAGTCTGATCTCAAGGAAGATAAAGTCCTCGTCGCCTGGTTGTTGGCAGGTTGATTCAGAATTGGAACAATTGATTAATCAAGATGGTTCGTTTAGTATCCACTACAGCATGTTTTTGGTTCTACTGCATACTGTATGTGCTACTGAACCATTCTATGGAAAATACTGTTCTGTGAAGTCATGTCTGAACAACACTTTTTTTATTGATCCACAGGTATCTCAAGATGTGAATACTATTGGCGGCGCAAATAAGCATATTTTGTTTCACTCGTCAATACCTCAAAATCTTGAATATTTAATTGTATAAATGCATCGTTTTTCAGGAATTCAGAAATAACCCGGAATTTCATCGATTGATACGGATTAATCTGACGCAGTCAGCGGATATGATTTTGCTTAACTCTTATAAGGTCTATTCCGTAATTTGTGTTGTGCAGACATTGATTTTCTTCAACTGTTTGGGACTTTCTTCCTCTATGACTGTTTTTGAATTATCGAGCTCACTTTAATCTTCATTCGCTGTATACGTAGAGGAATGCAATGGGGCCCCTAAAATTTTCCCGGTCTTGGTGTATTCAGGGGGTCCTTAGTATCAATCCATCAAATGTAGTGTTTGAAACTTTCACTAAGAAAAAGAAGTTGATTGCTGAAGCTTTTAAGCTAGGAGGATTACAAATCAATCTTAGTGAAAAGATTAAATAACTACATAGGAGTGATACTGGATGCAAAACTGTAATGCTCACGGTTAGTGCTTGGCAGAAAATGGAGTTTAAGACCAAAAATGATAGTGTGGATTTATACATTCATAATTTGTACAAAACTAACGTATGCTTTTCTTGGGCGGTGTCCAAAAACAAAAGAGGTTACTGACAGCTTAGCTGGCAAAACTGCAAAGGCTAATGTTCATTGCGTCAACGGGAGCGATGCGCAGTACTCCATCAAAATCGTTAGATGCCATTTAAATCTGCTGCCTTTGTACGACTTCGAGCAATAGGAAGCGGAAAAGAGTATGCTAAGACTCAACCGGTTTAAAACTTTCAAGTCTGGAGACTTGATCGGTCACTTGATTATTTCACAAAAAAAATAAAAATAAAAAAAAGAAGTATTGAATATGAATAGAGATAGGATGAAACCTGTGGAATATTATGAAATCCCTTACAACATATGCGAGATGTCACTTATAGATTGGCAAATCGGAGGTCCCACTGTTCGTCATGGTTCCATAAAATTCTGCACAGATGGCTCAAAAATTGGAACGAAAACGGGAGCAGGAATCTTCGGCCCTGAGGTGGAAATATCAATGGAGTTGGGAAACCATCCAACAGTGTTCCAAGTGAATGCGCATCCAAACTTGTCTGGGAACGGATTTTTACACTGCGAAAGGTGTGCCAAGAGAACTCCTTAAATTTATACTGTTTTCCGGGACAGACGTGGAAAGTAATGAATGGGCAGACGAGCTTGCTGAACAAAATTGAAACCCTTAAGAAAATTGGATCCTTTGAAAAAAAATGTCAGAAAAGACGTTTCTTACGTCTTTTTCATGGATTCTTACATCAAATGTAAGATATTTCATATTTCGAAAAATTTTTTTTTTTAATTTTCGTAGGCTTATTGATTCTTGACAACAATAATTTAATATTAAATCGAATTTTACAAAGTAGTTAATAATTCGTGTTTGGCCTATGTACTCGAAAATATTGTTTTTTTTTCACGAGTAACTAATCACGTTGTGCTTACATCTATTATTAACTACTGCATACACCACATTCAAATTCAGAGATAAGTAATATCCATTACAAATGGGTTATCTAAAAACGGCATCCGGTTCAAATCGCTTACTCAAACATTTGCATATCCTCAAGCTCGGTGGATGGAGCGAGGCTGCAAATCTGCTGTTTTCGTAGTACCTATTGTCTGAGCAAACAACTGCGCTACCTGAAGTCCAAATAACGGTGTGTGCACCGTGTGCTAAATGCCACATTCCCTCGTTTTGAATGTCCCCTCGAAAAATTTATGGCTCCCGTTTTATGGCCTCGCTTTCCAATTGCTGGTGTTGTTCAGAAACAATTTCAAATTTATTTTATTGCTACGCTCCTCACCCTTACAGATGCGTATTCCTCGGAGGATATGAAGGAAGAACGCACCGCGGTTGGATGACATTCTTCCTGACGTAATCGACTCTAACCCCATCGGATGTGTGCTATTCCTGTAGCTCCTGTAGCTGGAAGTAGCTCAGTAAAATCGTTAGCAGTTGATATGTTTTGAAATTGTCTTGGATCCTTAGCTACCATCTTATGTGATCTGTCTAATCCTTTCAATTGCCTAATATATCTTTCATGATTCACCCCCAATGGGCTGCACCCGGAGAAGGCTTCTTCTTCCGCCTCGATCGTCGGGTTTTTTATTGGAGGAAAAATTTAGTGCCATTTTCCCGAAGTAATTGAACGGACGTGCTCGGGTGCTGAAAAGCCAACTCAAGTGTGTATATCGATCAAAATGAAGAAAACAGAAAGAAGAAACCGGAGCGATAATAAAATAGATGACAGATCCTAAAAATACATTTGCCTCCCACTCCCACGTAGGAGAAAATTCACTTGATAGGAAAAGTGATGGATTCTTTTTTTTCGGGATCCGCATTCTTTGATCTGAACGACCAAACAAGAATTGGTGTCCATTGGTTGTTCTGCTCTTGGGTGTGCCGATAAATCTTGGCAGGGACAAGCGAAATCGTAGCAAAGCGCACTGCTGAAAGCGGCATTTAGTAGGAATCTTTTCCGCACCATTGCCGGTTACCGGAACCTTGATTCGTGGGAGGATTCAGTGTCCTTTTCCATTTGTTTCCTCCTGTCAATGCGGTAGGCGGGTGGAGAGTTTGGAGATTTTCTATCAATAGGATATGTGTATGGTGTGTTGCCAAGAGGTAGGCAGTTCCGGGAGGGTCTTTTTGGTGTGAAATGTGGTTTTCCTTCATATCTCTGAAGGGATGTGTTTGTCAAAGGTTATAAAAAGATCAAGCTTTGGCACCGCATTCGATTACGGTGAAAATGTACCTTGTAGTCACAGGTTTCCTTGCTAGCGAATGGTTGTTTTGGAGCAAGGACATATCAAGGGAAATAGTGGCGGTAGCGCGCTTAGGTGATTCGATGGAAACCGCCAAATAAAGACATTTTTTTGTGACAGGAAATAAGCATTGATTTATTTTGGCGACATTTTATCACTTTTAAAATGGAAACCAAATTATTTGTACGATTGATTGTGCAATACGCCTGATACTTCACCTTATCAGATAAAATATGTTGCACATATTGATTGAAATGTATTGTACAAGTACTATTGAGATTCTATTAAACTACCATCTCAAATATTTCTGAATATCTATTCTGAAAGCTTTCAGTCATTTGCGAAACAATTTTCAGGATTTATTGTTTTTTTTTTGTAATTCCTTGAAACCTTCTTTTTAAATTTGTTGATATGTCGTTTGGATTTTGTTTGGATTCTCACTGTGGGATTCTTCCGAAATTACATTCGGAGTTCTGTCTAAGCGCTATTTCAAATTCATTCGAATTCAAAATTCAGTTCGATGCCTTCCTAATATTCTCTATTCATCTTCATTTGGAATACTTTGGAATTTCCATTGAGAATTCTTTTCAATCCTTAATTAAGATCCTTTTGAATTCATATTTGATTCTGTTGATTCTCAGTTAGTTCTCAATGTTGCCTTTATAGATTCGTGCCGAACCCACCTGATCTAGTACTACAATTTAGCACAAGATAGTAGTAGTAGTGCTATATATGTATGAAGTAGGATTCAAGTCTGAGCTAGTCGTAGTAGGTGATAAGTTTTCTTTTGAACTCAAATAATTAAATAAATTCATTCCAAATCCAGTATTAGACGCTAATAGATTCTCCTAAACTGTATTTCCACAAGCTAAAGTGTTAATAAAGTCCATTCCTCAGTAATTTGAAAGTAGTTCTAATAAAGGAAAAGTGACGCCTAGTGGGACATAGCAGCAGCTCTAGTATAGAGCTACTTCACAGCCAATACCCGATTTATTGGCCAAAGAAATTTCCCCGGAAATCGTGAACCTGCCCCAACAAATTCTTTTTTTTTTTGTTGGACAGTTTGTGATTCCTCCAAATCTTTGTTTGTAATTGGCATGAAATTTTATTTGGACTCCTTCGAATTCCTGTTTTGAGATTTTTTTTAAACTCCATTACGAATTCTTGTGAATACCCACTTTCTAACTGATCTTTTTAATCCGCATTGGTTCTTTCATATACTTCTTCGGAAAATTGTCAAACTCCTGTTTTCGACATTTTTTAAAGACTCCAATCAGAATTCTTTCAAATCCTTAGATTCTGTTGAAACCACCATATTGAATGTTTGTGAATCTCTATGAAAACTTTCGAAACAATTTTCAGGATTTTCTGTATTTATTTTTGTAATGCTTTGAAACCTTCATTTTAATTTTTTTGATGTACCATTTGGATTTTGTTTAGATTTTTACTGTGGGAATCTTGCAAAAATAAAATACGGAGTTCTGTCTGAATCCTATTTCAAATTCTTTCGAATCCACATTTCAGTTCGATGCTCTCCTAATATTCTCTTTTCATCTTCACTTTTTTTCCAGTCCTCATTAAGGATCCTTTAACATTCATATTTAAAACTCTTTTTGGGTCACAGTTTGTGCTTCTTCCAAATCCTTGTATAGAATTCGCGTGGAATGTTATTTGGGCTCTTTCGAATATCGGTTTGGATTTTTTTAGGAACTCCATTACATATTCTTCTGCATACTCACATTTCTATTTAATCCCCATTGGTTCTTTCCCATACTCGTTCGGATTTTTTTCAAACTCCTGTTTTTGACATTTTTTTATGACTCCAGTTAGAATTCTTTCGAATCCTTTAATCTTGAACCACCATCTTGAATGCTTGTTAAACTCTATAAAAATCTCCTTTCAGTCATTTCTGAATCAGTTCTTAAGGGTTTTGGTATTTCTTTTAGTGATTCTTCATTTGGATTTTTTAAATACTATTTTTTCCTCATCTTCTTTTGGAATTTCCATTGAGAATTCTTCAGATTTCAGATTTTTAAAATTCACATTTGAGACTCTCTTTGAGTTTGTCAACTCTTCAAATCCTTGTTAAGAATTGGTGTAGAATCTCATTTGAATCCCTCTGAATTTCTGTTTTGGGACTCGTTTGGAAATCCATTTCGATCTCTTTGAATTTGAAATTTTCTCGAAGTCTCATTTAGAATTTTTGCAGTTCTTTATCTTATGTTATTTTAAATACCCATGTAAAGCTTTTAAAAACTTTCAGTTTGAGCTCTATCCAAATCCTAAATGGTGCTCAAAAGAAACTTTATTAGGGATTCTATGGAATTCTCAGTGAGCATTATTTTTTATCGTCATTTGGAATTTGTATTCAATTCAAAGTATTCAACTTTCGAACTCCTGTTTAGGGATTGTTTCGAAACTCCCTTTCTTATCCTCATTTGATATTTTATTGAATCATCATTTGAAATCTTCGTTAATCTATCTGAAATTCCTTCATTTTTTTATGATTTATGATTTTTTTCTTTTGGAATCTCGTTTTGGGATCTTATTGAAACTCCATTCTGGATTTCTTCCAAACTGCATATCGATTTTTTCCGCAACCGCTATTCAAATTATCTGAATTCCCTGCTAATCTTTATTTTAGATTTTGGATTCAGAAATCGAAAGAAATCACATCGAACCCCATTTATTTTTTTATGGGTTTCTGCTTTTGTGTTTCGGAGCTCCATTCGAAATTCTCTAGTAATCCCAATTGAGATTTTATCCAATCTCCATCTGAAATTGTTGGAATTCTTTAGAAACCTATTTGAAGCTGTTTAAAGGGTGGAACGGTCAAAAATTGGTAAAATATGATTAAGTGCACACTGATTAGTTTGAAGTATAGGTATGATTTGGTGGAATGCCATTCCTGAGCCATTTTTCTGCAGTGGCAAAAGGCGAGGTCATAACAGCACGGAGCAACTATGTTTCTTCAAGAAAGGCCATAAGCAGTTTTGCAATTATTCTTTTACATAAATATCTTGGTTGACAGTGCCAGATGACAAGAAACTGTCACAAAACTCCAGTCGAGTTATAAGTACGCAACACTGAAGAAATCTGCACATTGTAGACGAAGTACGCGTATCTGTCAAGACAAGCAAAGGTAGTTGGAATAAAATGGAAAATACTAATTTTTCTTCTCACTTTTAGTTACGAAACTTTCGCTTTCCAGCTCACTGGTGTAAATCGCCTGCCAAACCAAGTATTTTTTCGGGAACTTTGACATTTTTTTCTGCTTCAACTTATTTTGAACCTTTCCTTTTCCGGTAGTCGTATAAAACTCTTGACCTGGGAGCTGCTTGAAATCAGCCTTGACGTATGTTTCATTGTTCATTACGACTCAATCAAAGTTGATCAACAAACTCTTGTACAACTTACGAGCTCTTCCTTTGGCTGTTGTGTTTTGCTTATCATCTCGGTTTGATATCACTGTAACCTTATATGTTGACAGTCCGGCTCGTTCCTTTGCTCTTTGCACTGTTGTGTGGGACTTTCCCAATTTGTTTCCGATATCTCTGATAGAAAGGTTGCGATTGCGTTTGAAAATGCTGGCCGCTATTCTTCGGTCGCTGCGGCTTCCTACCTTCGGTTTCCTCCTGATCCCGGCTTCCTGGCGTCGTCAAACGTTCTTAGAACACTTCTTTAACATCACGGTCGTCACGGTTGATTTTACAACATTAAGTGAATTTGCCAAGTCGGCGTGGGAATAATTTGATTTTTTTTTGTGTGCTTGCACCATTTTGCTATAGCAAAAACAAAATAGAGTCAATATTTCGTACGCATACACCTTCAAAATGAGGGATGTTCAAGTTTTTCAAATACACAATTAAAAAAACTACGTCATATTTGAGTCGACCATGCTTTAGGATTTGTATTATTAGCTCTTTAGAATTCTTAATCCCCATGTAAAATTCTTTTCTAACCACATTTGGCATATTTTGAACCATGATTTGGGATTCTTTGTAATCCATGTTTCAGATTTTTATTCAAAATTTGTATTTCTTTCAAGTCTGCATTTGAAATTCTTTCAAATCATCATCTTAAATTCGTTTGGACACTTGTTATGGGTACCTTTCGAATTCACGCTGGAAATTAGAATTTTGGAGTGTTTTTATTGGGGGCTGTTCCAATCCTTTTCGAATCCTTATTTGGAATTTATTGAACATCAGCTTGTAATTCCTCCAATCTCTATTCCGAATTCATGTAACGTTTTATTAAAAATGCTTTCAGACTCTCCTTTTTTGCTAAACTATCGACTCAGTTGTGAGTTCTTTGTATTCCCCATTTGATATTTTATCAAAAATACTTCTGGGTGTTTTAACGAATCTACATTTGGTATTCTTTGAAGTCCTCATTTAATAGGCATTTGGGAATTATTTTACATCCGCATTAGACTTCAACATACCCTTAATAGGGACTTTCCATTCGATTCTCTATAATTATCGGTAAAAAACATCCATCAATATTCTTGCTAACCATCGTGTTCTATCGAATACCCAACTGAAATCACCATATCAGATGCTTCCAAATCCTCATTTGGAAATTCATAAGATGACCTATTTGAATTCTTTGAATTTTTGGATTTCCTTCGAATCCGCATTTGATTCCTATCGAATTCCTATCAGGTTTTTTCTGCAATTCTCTATTTCTGATTCGTTTTCATCTTCATTTAATGCATTTTATAGTCGAAACCAAATTATGAATTCTTACGAAACTCTTGTTGGTATTTGGAAGAATCTTCATTCGGAACTCTTTAAAATCCCTGTTCAGAAATTTTGAGTATCCTTTGAATCACCATTTGGGATTCTTTGGAATCCGTATTTCGAATAATATGTTTTTAAATTCCCTTTTAAACGCTTTTATATTTTTATCAGTATTTCTGAAGAAATCCTATTTCCAGAATTTCTATTAGAATTCTTTTGAAATATTGTTTTAGATTCTATTGAACTATCATCTCAAATATTACTGAATGTCTGTTTGGGAATCTTTCAGAAACAATTTGCATGATTTTTTTTATTTTTTTTTGTACTTGTTTAAAACCATCGTTTTAAATTTTTTGATGTACCATTTGGATTTTGTTTGGATTCTTACTGTGGGATTCGTCCGTAATTACATTCAGAGTACTGTCTTAATCCGATGCCCTTCTAGTATCATCTTTTCATCTTCATTTTGAACTCTTTGGAGTTTCCATTGAGAATTCTTTTTAATCCTTATACAGGATCCTGTAAAATTCATATATGACACTTTTTCTTGTCAAAGGGCCTTCTAATATTTTTTTCTAATCTTCCTTCAGAATTTCCATTGAGAATTCTTTTCTTTCCTCATTTGAGATGTTTTGATATCCGATAAATTCATATTTGGACTTTTTTTCGAGTCTCAGTTTGTGAATTCTTCAAATCCTGGTTCAGAATTTGTGTGGAATCTCATTTGTATCCCTGTGAATATCCGTTTTGGGATTCGTTTGGGAATCCATTTCGAACTCTATGAATTGGAGGTTTTATCGAAGTCTCATTTAGAATTTTAGCAGTTTTTTATTTGGTGTTATTTTAAATCCCCATGTAAAGCATTTAAGAACTTCCAGTATGATCTTCTCTCTTCTTGTTTGGCGCTTCAAGCTTATTGCTTTCGCAATTTGCTTAGTGCTTGCTCTCAACTTAGTGTTCTCAATGCATTTATATTTTTATCACTATTTCTAGAGAAATCGTATTTGAAGTCTTTTGGAATCCTGTTTAGTATTTTTTATGATCACCATCTGCAATTTTTGTTCATTTTCATTTGGGATCTTGTCAAAAGATTATATTCAATCCATCTGAATCTTTATTAATTTTTTTTTTTCAAATGTTTATTTGTCACTCATGAGAAATGCTTCATTATTATTTGCAAATGGTGTTCATTGAACTCTTGGGGTCCTATCAGAACTCCATTCCTTTGAAACTCAATTTAGAATTCTTTCTAATCCGCATTTGCGATTCTTTTAAAAACTTCACCTGAAATATTGTGAAAACGTAAGATGTTCCATTGAGATTTTTTTCGGATTCTTGTTTTAAGATCGTATCCATTTAACTGCAAATACCTTTGTTGCTTATCTTAACAGATACTCGTATTTCGCTTACAATGTGCAGACTTCTTCAGTGTCGTGTAGTCGAGTTATTAGTCTTTCTTCTCATTTCTAGTTACTCAATATTTCTGTTATCCATCGTGTGATATTCTTTCGAATGTCCATCTGTAGTTGTCATTATGGATGCTTATAAATTCTCATTTGAATCTTATATGCAGTATCATTTGTAATTTATTCAGGTTCTCGTTTTGTGATCCTATCGATATTTTGCGTTGCTTTTTCGAATCTTTCTGATTACTTCCATTTAATGCTTCGTATAGTAGAATCTACATTATAATCCTCACGAACCTCTTAAAGGGTGTCCACGATGAAATTGCCCCACACAAAATTGATTCGCAAAATTCGAGTTTTCATCCGATTGCCATCAAATTTTCAGGGATTGAGAAATAACTATTAAACTTCATTTTACCATTTTACTCGTATTTTATTTACAGTCCATATGCAAATGCCCGCACCTTGGCCTTAGCCCCGGCCATAAGATTCTCCACAACCTGTGAATCAACCGTTTTTTGCATGTAAACCCATACTTTCTTCAGTTCCTCGACTGTCTTCACTACCTTAAGTCGTTTAAGAAGGTGCTGCTTCATAATCGCCCAGTACTTCTCGATGGGGCGGAGCTCCGGAGTGTTGGGAGGGTTGAACATTTTCAGCACGAAATTGACCTTATTGTCCGCATACCACTTCAGCACGTCCTTGGAGTAGTGGCATGAGGCCAAATCCGGCCAGAAGATTGTTGGGACGTTGTGGGCCTTCAGGAGAGGAAGCAGCCGCTTTTAGAGGCACTCTTTTATGTACACATGTCCGTTCATCGTGTCCTGGGTCACGAAAGGTGCACTCCGCTTCCCGCACGTGCAGATGGCTTGCCAAACCAGGAATTTCTTCGCAAATTTGGACATCTTCTGAGTGCGGACATGCTCCGGAACGCTGAACTTATCCTTGGCCGTGAAAAACAGGTTGCCGGGGATCTGTTTGAAGTTGGCCTTCACATATGTTTCGTCGTCCATGATGCAGCATTCAACTTTCGTCAGCATGTTGAGGTACAACTTCCTGGCACGGGTTTAGGCGGACTTGTTCTGCTTCTCGTCGCGATTAGGGGCCTTTTGTACCTTGAACGTTCGAAGCCCAGCCTTAGTTTTGGCCTTCTGGACAAAACTTCGGCTTAGGTGCAGCTTCTTAGCCACATCCTGAACGGAGGCGTTTGGATTTCGGTTGAAGGCCCCAACTACGCGGTTGTGATTTTTGGTGTTGTACGGAATACTTTTTCCTTCACTTCTGGGCTTCCGATCGGTGGTCAACCGTTCCTCGAACCGCTTAATCACTCGCGACACCGTGGAATTCGCGATTCCCAACGTTTTAGCGATGGAACGATGCGAGAGATCCTTGTTCTCGTGATGAATGCGCAAGATTTTATCACGCACGAGCTGTTCTTTCGACTCCATTTCCGCGAGTTTTGAACACAGGACTTTAAAACTTGCAGAATGAACTAAATCCACCCAAATTTTCATTAAATTCTACCCAACGGTTAAAAAGTTAGAGCAATTTCATAGTGTGGCAATTTCATCGTGGACACCCTTTATTGGGATTTGGATGAAGCTTCATTTCAAAACTCCGCTTCCAGAATTCTTTCTTATCCTTGAGTCACATTTGGGATTCTTTTGAATTCATATTTCGTATATATTTGTAATGCTTTTAAAATCTCATTAGAAATTCGTTAGAAATCCCATTTGAAGTCTTTCAAAATGTTGTAGTGGGATTATTCAGGATATCCACTTAGTATGTTTTCGAAACCTCGTTTGTGGTTCGTTTCCTTAATTTCATTTTAATTCGTGCATTTTTATTTGCGATTTTGTCAATCCGTTCCGAATCTACATTGAAGTTTTCTCAACGTCCATTTTTGTTTTATTTTTTCACAAATACTTTGGAACTCTTGAGAAAATTCATCTGATTCTTGTTTTGGGATCCTATCGGAACTCCAGTTCTTCGATACACAATTTGGATTTTTTCTTTCGACCATTTGCAATTCTATTGAGTCCTCTAGCAACTGTTGTTGCTCATGTGAAACTCATGAGAAATGTTTTCTAGTTATTTTTAAGTGGTATTCATTGGATTCTTGTTTAATGATCCGATCAAAATTCCATTCCTTTGTAGCTCAATTTGGAATTCTTTCCAATCCCCATTTGCGAATCTATTGAAATCTCACCCATATTGTGAACTCGTCAGAAGTCCCATCAAGACTTTTTCCGATTGTCGTATCGGATCTGAATCCGGAGTTCTTTCAAAAATTCATTCGAAATTTCGGTGAAAATCCTTTTGGAATTCTTTCGAATCCACCATGGGGATTCTATCGACCTATTACTGCGACTTCTGCAGTTCCCATCCCATCCCATTTTGAAGCGATATTATGAATTCTTTCAAAACTCTAATCGGTACTCGAAAAAAAGTTCTTCATGCAGAATTATTTCAAATCATCTTTTGCAATTCTTTGGATTCTTTTGAGCTCCTGGTTTGAGGTTCTTTAGATACTAGTTTTGTAATTAATTTACCTTCCACTTTCGATTCTAACAAATCTTTATCTGAAATTCATATTTGGGAATGATTCCTCTATATCAATGTTTTTTTTCTTCTTACTTTCCCTTACATATTATACAGAAGAGGTTTTCTGTCAAATTCATCATTCTCCCAACAATTTTTCTCCGCCTGTTCCAACCTGACACGTTTCAAATACGAAAAAAAAATCCATTCACAGAATCGTTATTTTTGATTTTTGATTATTAATCAGCCCAGCGCTAGTTCATCTCCCGTCGTAGTCACTCACACACGTTTTTGGGTATATTCGTAACTTGTCCGGGGGTGAGGTTCGAACTCGTGACATTGGCTTGAGAGGTATGGATGTTAACCACTACGTCGGGATCGCCCCCATTCCCGGAATCCCTTTCCCAGTCATCGGAAAGCTTCCAAAGAATGACATTACGGTAGCATAAATTACGCTTTCCAACATAATACAAAATAATTACCCATCATGAGAGAAAACATGTTGACATTATCATAGAGGCTTACACCCCAACTTACGTGCAAAGTCAGCACAGGAAAATGGTCTGAAACGACGCAAAAGCCTCCACATCCTCAAGCCCACACAGCTTGTTATTGAGCATATCAAATATTTTCCATCATGACGTTCTTTCGTGTGAGTTTGTGTGTCTCTGTGTGTGGCAGTCTTTTCAACCCTACCGGCGTGGCCACCCGTTCTCGTTTGGTTAACTTCGTTGGCATTTACCTTGCGAAAGCGAAAGCTACATCATTAGGAATGCCGCCACCCCTGCCCCACCCAGTTCAATCTCGCAAATCCCGAAATCAAAGGTAGCCAACTCATTCTTCAAGCACCCACACACTTCAGCTGATAAAATATTCACGCACGGTGTTTATTTCATCAAGCAGATTCTCGAGGAAAGACGCTCAGAGTGGTTCCAAAAACTAGAACCGGCAATCAAGGACCGTTCACGGGAAGGAAGGGCCATGACCGTCTTCCATTTTATTCAAGTCTACCTGAATAGAAGTCATGTTCGCAATTAACGACCTGACGTGACAACCTCGAGTCGGGATGCGGGTGTCACGGGTTGTGCGTCGATGATAGCAACTCACACCTCATCAGAAGCAAAATAAGGTCTTCAAGTTTATGCCGAATCTGAGTCGGTCATGTGTGTCAATGTGGTTGGCAAAAGTACCCCTAAGAAGTAATTAACCCGAGTACTTTGTGTGGCTATGGTTGCAGAGGTGAAACACCAGGATGAGAATTCTTCGCCACAATCTCGTCTTTTGCTCTGCTTCTCTGGTCGTGGGACGAGACGGGGGTTAAAGTGGGTGATGGGGGTTAAAGTTTTAGACTTGCAGCCACCGCCGCTGCCTGAGGACAGTGCCATCCCTATGCATAGAGTCAGTACACTAAAGTATAACGAGTTTCTAAGCTTTCTGTCTCTCTGGACCTTGTGCTCAAGACGGGGTTTTTGATATTCACGAAGGATGGAAATGGATATGATGCTGCTGAGTTGGTTTAAATTTCAATGAGGCTACCTGGGAGGCTTGCCTGCTTGTGCATAACAGGAATTCTGGAGCAAGTAAAAGTCTTAGGAAATTTGGCTGTTCGTTTTAATTAATGATAAGAAAACAGTAAGCTCTACGGGATTCATCACGTCTGCGATCACAGGATACCTGAATGCAGTAACTAATTGGTAAGCTTAAGAAGATTTCTGTTTCAATATGGATTTTGTATTAAAGAAGAATCTCAGGTGTAGGGTAGCTATTCCCATATTCAGTCTAAGATAAAGCAAGATCTACCACTATTAATTCAAGTCCTATATTCTTTTTGATGACGACTATTAGTGCCGGGCTTAAGAGTTTCAAGGAAATTGCAATAGGAAACCGAAAAAAAGCACGGACCCAGGTTTTTATGCATGACAAAATATATCAGTAAATATACGACACATAAGCGGACACAACGAAACCCTTAATATCAGTTCAAATCGGTCCTTACATTTGATTTTTTAGTTTTGTTAAATGCAACTGAAATAAACCAAACACTTTTTGGGTGGCTGTAACAGCATTCATACCTTCGGTTCTCAATTCTATTTTGTTCCTTAGTGAATTTGTGTGCCCTTTCATCTGCTGAATATACTAAATACACTTTCACAGTCATTAGTTGGCGATATCAACGCCAATACCAGAGCATGAATATGTATGTTGTGTTATGATACTCTTTGTTATACCGAGTCTTTACCGACTGAATGTGTTATGTGAGAATCAGTTAATTGCGGTCCACTACAAGACTTTGAAATTTTGGAATTACAAGGAAAGTTTGTTGTTTTGATAAGAGTAAAGTATCGTTCTTGAGCTTAGAATATTGTCCATGCTAAATGTAAGTCTGTGTTGTGGGGTAGAAGACGAATTCGGGTTTTTATGAACCCGATTGATCGAAAGAGCATAGAAAATGCTTCCTGTACAACTGTATACAGCAACACATTAGCATGTCTGTTGACTGAATTTGTTCTCCACAGAGTTAATAGGGTAAATGTTCCTATAGTTGCGGTTGGTTAGCAGCGTTTGGTTCCAATAGCAAGGCTTGAGTCATTTAATATCTGGACGCGCTGCTTATTTTATTGCAGCGCTCCTAGTAATAGATTCTAGAATGGTTTGACAGCAGTTTGTTTTGAAATATTTTCTCTCCTGAATAGTCCTGACAAGTTCGTCACGATACAATTTGTTTTAAAGAAGTAATTGATGGAGGCCGCAATTGACGTGGTTGGGTAGCTCAGTGGTTACCCGTTCTGCTTGATGAGCATATGGTCGGTAGTTCAATCCCAGGCCCGTCCCCTTCCTTGCTATTTGTCACTTGTGTCTTTCTATCACCACTAGATTTAAAATAAAAAGCAGTCTACTACTCTTTTATTGATGGCATCACTTACCACAGTGAATCCATGATCTAAAAATAACCTGAGCTCACTAACACAACTCTAACCTTCCCATAACAATTGTGGAGGCGCAGAGGTAAACACGGTCTCTAACCAACGATTGTCAAACTAATCATTCTTCCCCCCTCCCCAAAGACCGTGAGGACGTGGCCGGCGCCGGTACTGATCTATAAATAGAATGAACAAGTGAACTTGTACATTGAATATGTAAAGCTACTCCCAAGCTCCATCTATGTGGTTCTCTGTGCAATTACACTTGTGCTGATCAGTAACGGAGTAGCAACTACGCTACGCACGGTCTTTTTGTAAAAAAAAAGTAATACTTGATGGAAGCCGCGAATCGAAAATTAATTTTGGACCCCCACTTCGAAAATCCGAAGTGGTTAGGGTTCAAAAATCACGAAGTCGTTGAAATTCGACTGTGTACAGCGTTCTTAAACATTTCCGTGAGCAGCATACTGTCGATCGCCAGGATCATAGCAAGAGTCGTAGTGGAACTAATGCTCAAAACTTGCATTTTAAAGTGTCGAGAACAATGAGGGCAAATCCAGGGCTGTCGGATTATGATATCGCAAAAAAAAACACCATAAAAAACATCCTACCTCCAAAAACCCCTAGATGTCAAATTTGGATCAATTTGCTTGATTAATTCTCATATTATGGAGAAATTTGTGTTTCATTTGTATTGGATCCCCCTTTCTAGACGTTAAAGGAGCCTCGAACCATCATAAGAACCTTGTCCGACCACCAAAACTCCAGCGTACAAATTTTCATTCCAGTAGGGATAATTCTCATGTTTGGTTTAAATTTGTTTTTCATCTGAATGAGAGCCCCTCCTTACAGAAGGAGGAAGGGTCTCAAACCACCGTAGACACATTTCTCGTCTTCAAAAACTTGGCCATACCAAATTTGGTTCCATTTGCATGATTAGTTCTCGAGTTATGCAAACAATTGCTGTTTAATTTGTATAAGAGCTATCCCTTCTTGATTGGGGAGGGGTCTCAAACCACCATAGAAACAATTATTGGCTTCAAAATCCCCACTTGCCAAATTTGGTTCTATTTGCTTGATCAGTTCTCGAGTTATGGAGACATTTCTGTTCCATTTGTAGACGGGGAGGGCTCACGAACCACCATAGAAACTTTCTTGCACCCAGAAACCCCCACCTGCAAAATTTGGTTCCATTTGCTTAATTAGTACTTGAGTTATGCAGAAACTTCTGTTGCATTTGTATGAGAGCCTCTCCTTCCAGAGAGGGGAGGGATCTCAAACCATAGAAACACATCTTGCCTCAAAAAACACTTACGTGCTAAATTTGGTTTCCTTTGCTTGATTAGTTCTCGAAAAATGCAGAAATTTGTGTTTCATTTGTATTAAATAGTATTTGGACTTCAAGATGGCGGCTTCTAATGTTGGAACAATCTTTTCCTAAATGTGAAAGCCCGAACAAAAAAAAAAGGAAATATTAATCCATCATTCGATAGCACTTGTACTTCTGAACAAATTTTGCAAAAACAGAATTTGTCTATATGCTCATTCTTTGCTCTCAAGATTTTGAGCGTCTTGAAACACGTACGTACAGTTTGTATATACCCTAGTGCCAACTTGTAAAACTTTTTACAAAACAGAAGGCAACATCTTTGATTCCAAAATAGCGTCAGACATCGAGGTTCAGTCTTACATGGTTCGTGGTATAAAAGCAGACCATTTTGTAGGATTCTTTTGCAGTATTTACCACTTTTTCCGGAACTAACATTGATTCAAAAATTGCTTTGAACATTTATTTTCACCCTATATACGACTTTCCCGATCCCTAACTCAAATTCCAGGTTATTCGGCAGTATTTCTCTCTTTAATGAAACAGAAGCCACCATCTTGGATTCCAAAACAACGTCTTCAAATGATCTTCAGCCTTAATACACCGTTCCCGATCCAAAAGTATTCACATTGTAGGGTATTCGACAGTATTTCCCAGTTTTTCCGCAACTTTTAAATTCTTTTAGATTACAAAAGGGTGTCAAATATCGATTTACAGTTCATATACTTACCTTACCTTACCAATCAGACAAAAGCCGGCATGGCCTCTGCTGTATACAGAAGTTTTCTCCATTCTATTCGGTCCATGGCTGTCAGTCGCCAGCCTCGCTGTTTGCGGAGGGTCCGCAGGTCGCCTTCTACGTGATCGATCCACCTTGCTCGTTGCGCGCCTCTTTTTCTTTTACCTGTCGTTTCGTTTTCGAGAACCATTTTCACAGGGCTGTCGTCCGACATTCTTACGACATGCCCAGCCCATCGTAGTCGACCGATTTTTGCGATGTGTACGATGGGAGGTTCTCCCAGCAACTGGTGCAATTCATGGTTCATTCGCCTCCTCCACGTTCCGTCTTCCATCTGCACTCCACCGTAGATGGTACGCAGCGCCTTCCGTCCAAAGACTCCAAGGACGCATTGGTCGTCGACTAGCAATGTCCATGTAGAGAATTTCCGGTCTAATTAATGTCTTGTAGATGGTTAACTTTGTGGCTCGGCGAACTTTGTTCGATCTCAGTGTCCTTCGGAGTCTAAAGTAGGCACGATTGCCAGCCATAATGCGCCTTTTTATTTCTCTGCTGTTGTCGTTATCGGCGGTCACCAATGAGCCCAGATACACGAATTCGTCTATTACTTCGATTTCATCACCGTCGATCTGAACTCGTGCTAGGAGGCTAACATTGTCTTCTCGTGAGCCTCTTTCCTTCATGTATTTTGTTTTCAACGCATTAATCACAAGCTCAATCCTACCAGCTTCAGCCTTAAGTCTGATGTACGTTTCCACCATCGTCTCAAAGTTACGTGCTACAATATCAACGTCGTCGGCGGAGCCAAATAGTTGGACAGACTTCCTGAAGATCGTGCCACTCGTGTCCATCCCAGCTCTTCGAATCACACCCTCTAGTGCAATGTTAAACAACAAACACGACAATCCATCACCTTGCCGTAACCCTCTCCCAGATTCGAAGGGACTCATAGGTTCATATACGCCGTACTTGATTCAAAAGTGTCCATATTTGAGGCTTTTTGGAAGTCTCTTTTCGAAGCTGAGGCCGCCATTTCGGATGCCTAAATAAAGTCGATCATTGTATTCCTGCATCAAGCCGCTGGATGCGTTCCAAAACTATCCATATTGCTGGGTATTCGACAATTGATTTCCACCCTTTACACGCCGTTCCCAATCCAAAAATATAAATATTTGTTGACAGTAATTCCAAATTTTTATAAAACCAGAAGGATTCCAATATGGCGTCAGTCGTTGAATAACGGCAACCAGGTGGCAACCTGTACATCTTTGTCGAAGGCGGTATCTTTCTAGATGGCCAAAGTCTCGAGATGCGGCGTGTACAATAGCGCCGCGTAGTGAGTCAATTCTGGACTACTACTAGGTCTTGACCTACTGAACACCTCTGTTGAAGACAGTAACTTTCCATATGGCAAGGATCACGAGATATTCCAAGTTTCAATTAATACCAACATTGCGTGAATCACATATGCAGAAGCAGGCTATTTCTTCCGTTTCACGTTGGGCCTAACCAAAAGATGGCTGCCAACTGGATCACACACAAGCACCTTTGGAGATTTCTGGCTTGGTCAACCGACTGCCTAGGCACACGATTGCATAACCAATGGCTGCCTAGACAATGAGATGCTAGCCATAGCCTGCTGAGCCATCAGCTTGCTTTCCATTGACTACTTACCAGTGCTTGCTCATTTTCGCTCCGAACAGCTCCAAGACGCTCCGAACGAATGAAGCAACTTTCTTTTTCTTGAAAGTTCATCGAAGATTTATTGAGTGAAACAATATTTTGTGACGGTCGTTAGCTGTTTTTAGATTTCCGTAATCTACTTCAAAATGGCCGCTGAAGTTAACCAACCCAGTGAGCGCCAAATCATGGTGGAAATATCAACGAAATTCTGTGAGCTCATTCGATCGCCATCGGATATTATGCTCTTTTATGTAATTAAAAATTTTCCTACTGAATACATTTTTCTTAATTGTAACCAATCCAATTAACACCTGGTTTTATGTGTGTGATGTAGGATGTGTCGGATTGTGAGTGGACCAGACTTTATCGTAATGGAAACATTTTCTTTGGATTAACTTTGGCCAAGCCATGGTTTGGAATCCAGGTCTCCTGTTGAGATTATGTGAAATGATAGCTGAAAGCCTAATGATGACACACGCACATACACACACACACACACACGCGCGCGCCGGCACGCACATTGAGGCAGGTTAAACAATGCTCTATGGTCCAGAACACGAATTTACGAGGAAACATGCTCCCAGCGCCTAAACTTGAAACTTTACAGCAAAGTGATGTTGTACAACATGGTTTGTATCACTAAGGCCCATTTTTTGATGTTTGTTAATATTAGGGTGGTCCCCATTTTCACGGATATACAAAAACTAACTTTTTTATTTGCAGAAATAGACGTTTACACTCTTGGGAAAAGTTGTAGCGCAAAAAATTTCATGGACTTTTCATATATAAAAATTTTGTAGCCTAAAAATTAACCGATTTAGAGCAATTTTCCCTCATCAACTTAGGGTGAACCATAAAAAAATGTTTATTTTTTATTTTTATCAAAATAAATGCCTTCAAAAGCTCTATAACCCGTCCGAACAAAATGTAACAATAGAAGTTGAAGTAAAAAAGTTTGGACAGAAAAACTTTTTTTTATGGTACACCCTAAGTTGATGAGGGAAAAGTTCAATTACAATTGATTGGTTGAAGTTAGCGGCATATTTAATAAACCAAGTACACGTCTTTAAAAGTTCTAAAACTCGTCGGACCACAACTTTACAGTGAGAATTGAAATAAAAAAGTTAGGGCAAAAAAAACATTTTTTTATGGTTCACCCTAAGTTGGTGAGGGAAAATTGCTCTAAATCGGTAAATTTTTAGGCTACAAAAATTTTATATATGAAAATTCCATGACATTTTTAGCGCTATAAATTTGCCCAATAGTGTAAACGTCTATTTCTGCAAATAAAAAAGTTAGTTTAAGTATATCCGTGAATGGGGACCACCCTAACATTAACAAACATAAAAAAATGGGCCTTAGTGATACAAACCATGTTGTAGAACATCACTTTGCTGTAAAGTTTCAAGTTTAGGCGCTGGGAGCATGTTTCCTCGTAAATTCGTGTTCTGGACCATAGTGCAATGATGACGATTTCAGACGTTAATGTTTTGAATTTTTGCATTTTCGTAATGATCGAGTTTATGTGACTCGATACATGGAAATGACATCACATTCAATGTAACTTGACAGTGACAAACTGACATTGAGTAGAAACTGTAACGGTTACTATAAATCAGTATAAAGGATACAAATAATTCAACAACTAAGGTAATCCATACCTAAAGGTCATTCATCAGACAAAAAACGACTGGTAAACGAAGGACAAGCACACGCCGAGAAAAAGTTGTACACCTGCGTATCTTTGGGCAGAAGGTATCGAAATGCCGCACCCCTAAAATAAGACAGGTTCTCATTTTTTTGTTCTTTTGCTGCCGAAGGTGCACCTACGGTGGTACGATGTGTGGGATGAATCAATGCGGCTATCGGGCAATATGTTCTTCCTGTCCGCCTGGCTTCTTGAGTTTATGTTTGCTAATTTGAAAACTTTAGCATGTTGACGGTCAAAAGCCAAGGTAGATCAACACAGGCACACATAATCGAAGGAAAGTTGTTTTTTTTGCGACTAATGTTTTAGCTAGAGATTGCACCTTTTTCGATCATCCAACTTTTATAATAACAAACGGCTAAAGGTTTGCATACTGTAAAATTTAAAATATCCAATGCAACCTGCGGAGAAAAATATGTTTGGGTGGGGTTGGGACGAGATGCCAATGTTTCTTCTTCGATATGCATTCCCAAAATTATTGCCCCTCCAATGGGAGAAAGCATTATTTTCATCCGGAGAACGTCGATAAAGGCCGCATAAGCTATGGAGCATATTTTTCAATGATTCCATGCGGCGGGGTCGAGAAAAGGATGAGGTTGAAAGCAACAAATTTTAAATTCTTCATCTGAAGTTTGTTCGAGTATAGGCATTGCTACCCCAGGATGCTTTTCGGCAGATGTTTTCATTCTTGCATATTATTTCTGCTTGAGTTATTTGCAAATTATGCATCAGGAATGAGGTTATTGACTTGATTTTTTTTTCGTCTTCATTTTTTCGCGGATCGTTCTGACTGAGAATGGGAAACAAAACACTGATCGAAAGAAATGCTACTTAAATGATGTATCTGCCTCCTCCCATGGTCGACCAGATGTGCAAAAACTTTCGATAACCGTTCATTTCCCTATTTTTGTTATGATAGAAAAAGAAAGAAAACGATTTCTGCCCAGAAACAAACGACATTTTCATCCTGTGTCTCTTCCCCAATTTCTGATTTTTTTTTCTTATTTTCAATATCACTGTGAGTTTGCAAATGAATGTCAACGAATGTGCCATTCACCTGGCTAATTTTAGACAAGCCAAAATTAATCACATTTAATAAAAAACTCAACAGTGTTTGGCTGTCTTCTGTAGTCGTCGTCGTCGTCGTCGCGACACTTTCGACAGCTGCAAAGAGATCATCGGAAGATCTCGAGTATCACACTTCGTCCATTCGAGTCAATTTGTTTGGCATTCAAGAGCGGCGTGCACTCAACCGGATCATCCCATTTATTTCAATGTTTTCCATCGTCACCCATTTGATTCGATTCGAAAATGTTGTGCTTCTAATGCTGACGCAGCATCAGTGGCAGAGAGTGCATTGAAAGTGAAAATTTTCGCCGCACGTGCTCCACTTAATCGACCGATCGACGATGATGATGACTGCGGAAGGCAGTGTAGCACAAAAATACACAAGGACAGCAGCGAGCTGGTCCATTTACCATGGCCAATGTCATTGCTTGATGGGTGAGGTGCTTCAACCTCACATAAACAATTCCGTTCGTTGAATTTGGAGCAGTTCCATGAGCAAAAGGTGGATGTGTTGATTTTTTTTCGCGATTTTGAAATGTGTAAAATGTAGCAGGATTAGAGGAGAAAGCCGCTTCTTTTGGCCTATGTACCACATGTTTCATTAGTTCAGCGATTTTCGACAAATTCGTGTTAAAATCATGCCAGTCAACTTGATCTTAAAAAAATGAGAAATTTACCATCACTTTATTGAATGAAATTTATGATTTCCCTAATTGTTTTAGCCGCCATTGTTCCGCATATTAAGCAACAGATCAACATCATAATTTTCAAATGCCCTGAATTTTACTTGATTTGATCGGAATCCGTTATGGTACACCCTAGAGTCACAAAATCCAATTAAAGTTCACTAACGGAAAAATTAACAATGATTTTGCAGGAAAACCACAGGCCCAATTTGAAGGACAAAATATGTTCTATGTTCTTAATCATGACCTATTATATTCATTACATAATTTAAAGTTGGATTGGTGACTTTGCAATCGTGGATTATCAATATGTGGCTGTAAGTTTTCCAAATAGAATCAATATCAGTTACTAATGCTATGATGGGCTACCAGTGGAGGGGCGGTCCAACTTGTCTTATCTCCATTTGCAGGATATCCACAGAAAAGAGGGCATGCCGAGTGGCTCAACATTATCACTATTGTTCGTTTAAATCGGTTCTCAAACTCGATATCTCAATGTATCCATGTATTCCATTGAACTAAACCACCCACACTTGTGAAGGAGCCCAAGGGCATCCTTACTGTTGGTTTTAATCGGTTCTCAAACTCGATAATTCAATGTATACTTGTATTCTATTAAAATAAACCACCCACACTTGTAAGTGGTCTCAAATGCATTCTTACTGTTGGAATAAATCGGTTCTCAAACTTCGCTCCCGGATCCCGCGGCAAACCCAACAATTTTATCCAACATCCCCGTAATTTAATCGATTCAAACCAACAGTAAGGATGCCACTGGGACAACTCCCAACCGTGAGTGGTTTATTTCAATGGAATACAAGAATACGTTGAGTTTAATTCTAACGCACTAGAAACAATACAATAATTTCTTATTTTTGGTTCGAGAAAACTGCTTCGGAAAACTCTTTGATTATGTGGTCACCAATGACACACCAACGGACTAATCTACAAAAGACTGAAAAAAAATACAAAATTTGTAATCGTAACAGACGAAAAGATTCAGAACTCTCAAACGTGGTTCCTTCCGTCTTGTTGGACGACAAGGTCCGTGTTCGGCAGGTAAAATGATTCGAAAGGATTTACACAACGATATCAACAAAGGCCTGTTTCTACTCTGTTCCGAGTCCCGCCAGTAAACAAAAAAAAAACAAAAAAAACACTGCAAAAATGTTATATGTACATGTGACCTTACGCCAACAATCTTCCACAAAATGTTCAGAGGTAAAGCCTGTAGAGTCATAATTGAAGCTAAGCCTATCTGATAAGGAGTGTATTGAAAATAAGTTGTAAACGTTAAGACTTCTCCTATATACACACACGCCCATAACGGTTTGTTTTTACCTGCAGTCCACGGGTGTATGTGTAAAAATTCAAATCAAGGATCGTTTGTTTGTTGAAGTTTAGTTATTTTTCGATGAATAATTTGGCCAATTTTAGACTTTCCAACCAGAAAAACCAGTACAAGTGACCCAATTCCGGGCCGGAAGTTGGTCAGCTGAAACAAATCGATGTCGATTCGTGATTTGACGAAATAGGCTGGGACTACTGGTGGAATTGTGTAACGGATCATAAGCGTAACAATTTGAAGACATATAGAAAACAAATTTTGCAACAACCGAATACGGGTATTTTGATGGATGATGAACCGTTTATGAAAGAGAATTCCTACACTGAAAATTAATTTTAGTTTATATTACGAAATAGGAGATAGTACTAACGAATCTATTCGTGGTTTTCTGCAACGAAACTGATTTGTTGTTTTCATGAAGATACCTTCGTAAATAATGCCACATGCGTAACTGTCGAAAGCACAAAGCTGTTGTGGACACAGAATGAACATTCATGCATTGTACGAAAACAATACAAAGAGCTAAGACCTACAAATTAAAAAGAAACGTGTCTCTTGTGGTTGAATGAATGACTAGCAGATCTTCTATATCGATTCGGAATTTAACTGACAAAAAAGTGCAACCACGTGGAGTCGCTCAGCATTTTTTTTTTAATGTTTCTGATACGGGATTCGATCCTACAGTTTTGGAAAGAGCTGTTTCTGAATACGTGGTTGATCTCACTTGGCCACGGTGACTCGTGAGAAGATACTTTGAGTATAAAGTTATAACTTATGACAGCGCTTTAATTTTTTTTTCTGGATAAACAAATCATTCTCCTGCATCCCAGCAGCATCATCGTGCTTTAGTATGATAAATGAGAATCAGCGATTGGCTAGTCTTCACAAAATTCATTTCGTGCATTACACAAAAAGTGTGTAATGATAGCATTTCACCAGATAAAAAGCAATACGAATGTTTCATACTATAAACGTTGTTCTATGTACAATATCCATGTTTACGAAGCGAGTGAGAGCTAATTTGCGAAAATAAAGGTTCAGAGTAGACGTTACCAGGACCGCAACTCTGCATCAGAGTCGTTAGTGAGGATGTTAGTGACTACTTCGAAAACTTCTAATTCAAGCTTAAGAATTTGATTTAAAGTTGTTTGAAAGGCAAGCTATTTGTTTGCGTGACACAGTTTTCACGCCAAATGAACAAGTAATGCAGATGTTTACCATGAAGAGTGTTTGCAGAAACGGTGGCTTCCACTCTACAAGAAGCGCAGTGTCGCCCTTTTGTTTTGGCGAAATTCGGCATCAATACACTACGCTAAATCAACAATCAGGTGGTTTCAAGAAAATGAAGTAAATTTTGTGGAGAAGTATGTCAATCCACCAAACTGTCTACAGATTTGTCCTAGTGAACGATATTGGGCTATCGTCGATCGTTTATTCAAAAGGGTTGGCAAGGTGTTTATGACCATGCCAGAGTTGTATGCATGTATGTACGTATGTCTGGTAGCCACCATCACTTCATGCCCTTGGCCTAAATGCAGCTCCACTTAATAGCAAGATCAAATTGAGGCACCGATCTGAATTCACAATATCGCTGTATGAAGGGCCAAAAACGAAGGGGTGGACCCGTAAGCAGAGACACTCACGCGAAATCCACGGGAAATTAAGAATCAAGTAACCCAAATCGCAATACTTATTAAGCTTTCTACATGCTAAGAAGGCCGCGTCACTCTCACTGAAACTGTTGGAGTAGAATTCACAGTATAATAATCGATTCGGTAGGATAAAGAAAATGATACTGTTCATTCCCTCCTAGACTCAGGCAGTCAATCCAACCATCAAACCAGTTTCAGCTTGAATCATCCCTCTTAATCCAGTAGCTGTCTATGACAATGCCAAAGTTCAAGAAAAATTGGGCTGCTGCACGAGCATGAGTTGTTGCCAGATCAGCTGTAATTACACAGAGATTCACAAATATTCATATATTTAAATACTGGTACCGATTTATACCAACGGTAAGGATGCCATTGGGGTCACTCACAAAGTTTGATAAGAGTTTCTTTCATTGGAAGTACGCTATAATACATTTGTAACTACTTAATACGCGTACTAAACCGATTGAGAACATCAATAAGAACGCTCTTGGGACCACTCTTCGTTAATGCGTGGAGTCGACTAGAACCGCTTTATGTCAACAGTAAGGGTACTGCCTCTCACGAAATGTGATGGAGGTTATTTATTGGGAAGGTTATTGAAGAACGATCGAGGTTCGGTTTGAGCCGTCACAAACCAACACAAATAAAACTGTTGGAGCCACTCACAAGGTGTAATATTGAGAGTTTATTGGGAAGACTTGGGTAAATTTAAATAAAGCTTGCGAGCCGATTTGGATCTATTTTTATCAGCTTTTATGATGCTGCAGCGGCCTGACAATGTGCAATAGGGGTTATTTATTGGGCAGACAAGGTATTTTAAATAACACTTAAGAGCCGATTAGAACATATTTATACCAACAGTAAGGATGCTGTAGAGACAACTCCCAAGGTTGGATAATGGTTTTTGATTAGGAGAACAAGATTATTAAAAATGTTTGAGGGATGATTCCGATTTTAACCAACAGTAACGATGCTGTTGGGGTTCAAGAAATGAGCTGCTGCGTTCAAAAATTGTAATAAAACCGATGTCCAATATCTCATGAAAGGAGTTAAATCTTCACCTGAACAGTAAATAATATTTGTTTCTGTGGGAAACTAAGTTTTAGTCGTTATTCCAAGTGATCATAATCTACTAATCATGGGAATATTTATATTCGGCAAACGACTTTTGCTTTTCGTGAATAAACGTTCCACAGCGCAATTTTTCATTCATTCCATATTCTCCATTCATGACACCGTCAATTGGGGCCAACCGGTATGGCATTGCCTAAATTTGCCCTGACAGTTGGTGCAATGGCGGCTAGTGATTGTGAACTACTACGACGACTACTACTACTACATACTACCAAACTAGCTGCCCTTGAGCAACAGCACAAGAGTGATGTTTTGCTATTTTCCCCTCCCCTCCCATGATGGTATCAACCAGCAGCAGCAGCAGAATCGAATTTCAATAAGAGCCAAAATCGATTATTTGTAGGCAACTGCAGCACGAGCGAGACGAGGCGTATTTTTCACGGCATTGTGCTGGTGCGGAGTTCAATTTGGCCGGAGGTTTTCGAAGTGCATGACCTCAATTGAACTTATACTGTCGTTTCAGTTGGAAACCGACAAAACCGCACTAACGAAATTGCTTTATTTTGTTCGAAGATGCACCATTTATGCGCTTTGTAGTGGAGTTCTTCGAATTTTACCAGCCATGTTACAACCAGAGTTGATGGTGAGCTGAATGGTGTATGCTGCTGGTTGGAAGGTCAACTGCTGCGATATTTGTTGGTCCGAACGTACGGTACCAGTTGTAGCATTCAACGTAGCTGGGCATATTTTGCCGAATTCACTAATTGTTTCATTGTTTGCCGCCTTCCACGAAGGTGCACGATTGAATTTCATTCGAACGAAAGTGTTGAAAATTGTACGGTTATAGCGAGTCGGTTCGATTCTATTTTATTTTCATTGAGCTGCTGGAGTAGGAGGATGATGATGATGGTTGCTGTGCTATGTAGAATTTATTCAGAGCTGCTAGTAGAGTGCGCTGAAAACGAGTGTTGCTGCACATGACTGGGGCGTGAATAGAATTTCAAATTCTCTCAATGCAAATTGCTGCATAATGAGCAACCAGGTCGCATCGTCTTCTTCGTCTTCTTCATTGCTGTTGCTGTCTGCAGTTATTTGCTGGAATAGGCAGCAATGGAAGAGCATATGTGTGCTAAAGATAGCTGCTTGATACGATCGTGTGTGTGGTTCTTACCAACGCCATTGAGCCTTGAAAGTATCATCACCCGTTCCCACGTGGGAACATTTGTATGCTGAATTGATGATTTAATTTCTGTGGAATTTCAAATCATGAATGCACCCCTAATCAACTGTTAAACGTACGTTCTTTTGCAAAGATGTTGCTGTTTTGATGTGATTCAATTCAATGCTAAACGAATCAACTTAAAGAAAAGGGCATATCCGTCGATAACACAATCGAGTTTTCAAGATTCTCGGGTCACCGGAACTTGTTCAAATGACATTAGCGTAGTCCTGTGTAGTCGTCGTGTTCAGCATGAGATATGCTTTCGAACTTTGAAAGTCGACTTGTTTTATGAAGGATTTGATTCGCATTAGTAACCTCAACGTATCTCAACCCAAACTGGTCGTAACAATTTCCTTCTGTGTTTGTGAACGGCATAGTTGATATTTGGCACGTTCAATTGTATGCAGTAATTGTCAAGAAAATAGTGTTAATTTATGACTTTGTAATTTTCGAAACTGTTTAATTTCAAAACTATTGTTCTCAACCAGTACTTTGATTCAAAGACAAGTATAATTATACCATATTACTTAAGTTTACAACATGATCCAGTAATTGTGGCGACATCTTTCGAACTCTACGGCTAAAGTCGAATGACATATGAATTGAAGCCTTCCTGGTCGGCCCTTCACAAGTCGTTTTTCCAACCAATGTGTATACCATTCAATGTAAAAATACGTAAAAAAAAGTTCAATTGAAAATCCGGTCGGTAGCCGGATGTGGATTTCAAATGACGCTGAGCCAACAATAATTCGATTGTTTCAGTCATCCATAATTGGTAGTGCACAAACCATCCTTCCATCCGGGTTTGAATATTTGTATTTTCCAATTTTTTCCCCCTCAACTGTATGCAATGCTTTCTGTTTTCATTACCACGGGTCCTACGCTTTCATCTGCCAAAAAGCTACCTGATTCAATAACAACAAACCAATTTGCTTGTTTTCACCATCTGACGCAGCTTTTCCGACAGTATGGTTCATAAATGGCACCACTTCATCAAGTGCATACTCATGGGAATCATATTCGAATTCATCGATTCAACCGGCGGCCGACCAGATCCCCGGAAACCTTTCGCGCTGGCTGTTTCGCGTGAAAGGAAATTTCTGATTCGATATTTTTTCGATCTAAAGGGCGAGTTCGCGGAAAACGGCACAAACAAAATTGTTTACCGCAATCTACGATTTTATCACATTCTCTAGAAACTTGTTGAAAACAGTTGAACAGTTGTGCATGCTCAGAAATGGTAAGCGTCGCTTTTGAAGACAATCTTGTCTGTATATTATCGCATTTTCTGTTTGAATTAAGAAGCATTTTTATTTGAGAAATAGTTTTACATGATTTCATTATTTGTTCACGCCTCAAATCTCAATTCTAACCGTAGAAGCTTTGGCAACTAATAATTTTATACTGCAAAAAGCTCGCGACAAGCCCAATTCAAAGTAAATTTGGGTGCACTCAAGTGATCATAACTCAAGAATTAAACAACATACTCGGTTGATCAAAATCAGCTTTCAAACGATATATAACAAGTTATTCTATTTCACCGTTTCGAACGAATTGTCGCACTTTACTTGTAATCGATGCCATCATGATCTGCCCAGTCGCTGGTGACACTGTACTGGCGAACTTATTCCACTTTAAACGCATTTGTTGTGTATTTGTCACTTCTTTACCGTATCCTCAAAGTTTTCGCTTGACAATTGCCCAATATTTTTCGATCGGTCTGAGCTCAGGGCAATTCGGAGGGTTAATCTCTTTGGCGACGAAATTAACATTGCTTGCATCATGTCATTCTAGTACCTCCTTATAGTAGTGGCAGCTGGCTAGATCCGGCCAAAACATAACGTTGGTCTTGTGTTGCCGAATGAAGGGTAGAATCCGCTTTTTCAGACACTCTTTATTGTAAACCTTCGACGTCATTGTGTGAGATGTGATGAAAACCTTGGTTCTAAGGCCACAACTGCAAATTCCTTGTCAAATCATTAGTTTCCAAGCAAACTTATCAGCGAAATCAAATTTATACCTGGAACCGACATACACACGACCAGATGTCAGGTAAAATTTTCGTCCGGGAATTTGTTTATAATTCATTTTGACGTATGTTTCGTCATCCATCAAAATACGGCCATCAAAATTCGACAAAACTCGTTCGTATAGTAATCGTGCTCGCTTTTTGGCCACTAAATTTCAGGGAGCGATTCGGATGTTTACTGGCACAAAAAATCTCTTGAAAGGATGTTACGAACGGTGGAAAAGTAAGAATCGTATTTCTTTGCCAAATCATGTATGGAGACACCTGGGTTGCCATTCACGTTCTCCTCAACTCTTTGCCCCTAGTGCCACTGTTATGATAGATGCGCGTTCTCTATCCACACTAAGAATATCCTTGTAACTAGAAATTAGAAGAAAAATTAGTATTTTCCATTTAGTTCCAACTACCTTTGCTTATCTTGACAGATACGCGTACTTCGTCTACAATGTGCAGACTTCTTCAGTGTCTCGTACTAATAACTCGACTTCAAGTCGACTCGACAAGTCGAGTTATTAGTAGGAGACACTAAAGAAGTCTGCACATTGTAGACGAAATACGCGTGTCTGTTAAGATAAGCAAAGGTAGTTGGAATTAAATGGAAAATACTAATTTTTCTTCTAATTTCTAGTTACAGGTATTCCACTAAACAGCTCAAACCCTCTAGGATCCTTGTAAAGTTTGATTACAGGACACTCCGTTGACTTTGGGAATTTTGAAACTTTTGCTAGTTTTGAGGCAGACTATTTAAGGATTCTCTAGATGTTTGTGCACAATTAATTTTCTTTTCTCTAGCTCCAGGATCCGTAATTTTGAGATGCGTCAAACAATCGAGGAGAACTTTTCTCCTATTTTTTCGTCTATGAAACATCGACAAATGCCTGTCAAACGTTTTTTGTTCCAACTACCAGGGACGCGGGGGTGTATTAAACCGTGCGTCCAGATTTACTTTAAATTTACTTTAATTTAATCTTGAGCCAAAACGTCGTCAAAATAAAGTTCGAAGTTTCACCTGAACGTTCAGCTGTCAAGACTGCGTTTGAGTTTTGAAAACTACATTCTACTATTTTAGGGAAGAATTATTTAATTCCATCAAATGGCGATTCATTCAGTTTATGGTTTGTGAACACCTCATGAAGAAGAGGCTTTCGGCCCGATTTGGCAACCTGCCACTGCTCACGGCCCCTGAGAGTTGTACAGAATTAACAATGTTGTTTTTGTACAAAAAACTTCAACCCGCTGAACTCGCCGAAAGGCCAAAACGCCTAAAAGTTTCGTGACTGCTACTGGCACCCCAGTGGGTCTGGGTTCAAAAAATCTGGTCACGTCTTCCTTCGGAAGGGAAGTAAAGCCGTTGGTACCGGCTCATATTCATGAGTCGTTAGGTAGGGTCCAGGTGATGGAGTCGTCTTCCTGACGTCGGTGATTGTCACCATGTGAGGAAATAGGCCTACGGAAAATAAAAAATTAAAAAAAAAGTTTCGAGACCGAGCTGGCATTGATAAAACAGTGGGTAAAAGTATCATAAGAAGTCGTCTCCACTATTGCCCAAAACCTGAGTTGTGTCAGCGGCAAACTGCTGGCATTCGGTCTTAAAGAGAAGATCCAATAAACTAATTAAGTTCAAACCTTATTATAATTAGAAAATGAGAAAACAGATTACTAATTTCCATTTAAGGGGGGATATACAGTTAGAACGATAAAAAAAATCATTTTTGAAAAAACGATTTCAAGAGGAAGTTTTTACTCATACAATCGAAACTTTTTTACAATTATAAGTGTATCCATGTAGTATACAAAAATATTTTTTTCAAAAATTTTTCAACAAAATGGCGGCCGTTCGAGTGCGTTGAAAAAGTCGTTATATTTTGCTTTTGCCGGCTCTCCTGGTCGCAGTTTTGATCTGAAACCTGCTAATTTTGATCTGAAACCTGCTACATATACAGTTTGTAGATGAATTGAAAAAAAAATTTAAAAAAAATGTTTGCACTTTTGGCGAAACTCTTTTGAAAAAATCCACATTTTTTCGGTCATTTTCTCACATTTTTTCCATATTTAATAATAAAATATTACAATGTTTTTTAATTCATATAGAAGGTAATACTACAATAAAGAAAAACTATAAGTTTCAGCTTAATCGAATAATTAGTTTTCGAGTTATCACCGGCATAAACTCCGAAAATACTATAATGTTGTACACTGAGAATAATTTCATGGATTCACCAACAATTAAATCATGGTCATATAATGAATATAACTGCGAAATTAGTCGAATTCAACTCTTTTATCGAATTCTTGGCTATGGTTAAGGTTACAAGACTATACCGTCATTATAGTACATGTTGCATCCACTATATTCTTATGGTCATTTTGATCATTGTAGTCGGTTCAAAAGCTCTATACTGCCATAGTCATCCTAACCCCCCATAAAACTGGAATTTACTATCAAACTATTCCCTGTGTAGTTTATTTCCTGAAAGTTCGAAGAAATCCCGACTAAAAATGAAATATTATCGACCGTATTTGTGTGGCTCAGTTTTTTCATGTACAGTCTTTAAGCCTTTTTTTAAATAATACTTGTTTTCTTTTTTTTTGGGACTCATTCTACCATTGCAAAGGGTTGGTGGATCTCATCTATCAAATTCTCTGTTTCGCGAGGAATCATCCTCGAGGAATATCCTGTCGTCGCAGAATCTGGACAAACCTTTCGCACAAACTTGAGGACCCATTGGTCCAAGTACTTCTGCGAAACGCTCAAGTTTGCCACGTCTACGGAAAACTTTAAACACGTCGGACTTTTTACGGTAAACCTCGGTACATTGCAACTATGTTTCCTGCGAAATGAAGTTCCTGGAACTGGTCGAATTTGAGTTTGAAGCGCGCTCTCCAAGATCAGCTTGGAAAGGAAGTTATATTCTTCAAGCGGTGGAAGCCCTTCTACCATCGTTACGGCTTCATCTATTACTGCCCTGAATTTTGTCCAATCGATGTAACTGGTTAGGTCCAACGCGACGTTGATAGATTTCGACGGATTGAACCCGTTGGCAATTGAAATATTTAGGAGCATGTGATCACTACCGTAGGGATTCTAAATCAGATTCCATGTGCATTCCAACGATAATGCATTCGAACAAAGTGTGAGGTCTAATCTACTGCCAACTGAAGATGGACCAGCTAAACGTGTAACTTGTTAAGGACTGTGAACAAATATCTTTGTTATTATATTGCAAAATGTAAATTAATGAAATTCATAATGATTTCTTGTGGCAGAAAATCATAACGCAATCTTCTAAATATCGAAAGTTTATTTCGCTGAGTGTTGTTTGGACTCAAGAGTAACTTTTGAGAAGGGTTTTTATGTTTTTGATACAACAGTTTTACTAAACCAGTAACTTGGAAATCGTTTGTTTCAGAGTCAAAAGTGTCTGAGAATAAAAAAGAAATGAAAAAATACACCCTGAAAAAATTTAACGTGAAAAAATCATAATTTCAACCTATCATTAAAATTCCGAAAATACGGTATTTTTAATTATTTTTTTAAATTTCGATGGTAAAATTTGGACAAAAAGCCTTTTTTTATATAAGAGCCACATGGACAAAACAAATTTTTAAAAAGCTTTCCTATTAGCAACTAAGGAAGATTTTCATAAAATTAAATGTACTTTTCAATGCCAAAATATTTCTTTCTACATCAAATTTTTGATAGAAATGTGCATAGTAATGATCTTTCTAAAGGTAACCGTTTTCGAGACATTTTGAATTTCTGTTGATGCCAGAACAATGCTTTTAAGAGGGTCAAACACTTCGAGGTACTTCAAGATTCGACGCGCTCTAACGTCCGAAAGCGAACGCTTCATCTGATGGGTATTCTACCGGCGTTGGTAAAATTGGTTTTTGATGACTTTTAGCTTGTTTTGCTTAGCTTAGTTTGACTGACTGCACGTATCAATAGGTGCTACTCCGTGATTGATCAGAATCAGTGAAATTGCATAATGAATCAATTGAATGGAGCTGGGAGTAACCGGCCACGTCCTTGCAATCAGGTGGGAATAGGGAAGGAAAGTTAGTGTGACCTTTGCATCCTCACAAAGGTCACAGGCTCCCCGTGGTGCACCTTGGAAACTTTAAGCTTCCCTTAACGGCTAAACGAACTACGGAGCGAGCGGCATTGGATACTAGTACAATCAAAATTATGATAACTGGCTGCGGAAAGGATAACAAGTGGTACTGTAGCATTCGGGCTGGCTTCTGTGTCGTCATCCTCAGTACTGCCGGATGACATCGAGCAAGAAATGGCTAGGTTCCAGCGGCACAGCTTGTCTCCGTCCCAGCTTTGGCAGGCCTCCAGTACGTTCCATTTACCTGACTTATACCTGGAAAAACAGGCCTTAGGTGGGGTTGTGGAAGTACGCGCTCTCGTCTCACAGGCGACGATCCAGTGTAAAAACCTGGATGAGATCACCGAGGTAGACGAGGTCTCCACCGCACTTAAGGCAAGTGCAAGGCCGCGAAGGGTATTCCAACGAGCCAATCGTAATGCAGGGAACCCAGCTAATCCTGTACCATTGTGAGGCAGCCCAGCAGCTGCTGTGTTAGACAGTTCGCGAGTCGGCATCGGATATCGCCATGATTTCCTACCCATACCGCATCCCAGCCGGCAACGGCAACTGGTTTGCGGACAGATCAAATATGGCGGCATTATGGCTTTTTGCCATATAATTCTATTGGAATTGATGCGTAGAAATATATCCGATCGAAATGCTTGAAAATCTTTGGAGAAACGACTGAGATATTAACCCTTAAAACCTGAACACTTTTCGTAACGGTTGCATTTTTTTCAAAATTGGACCCCAGCATAGAAAACAAAGACGTAGTCCTACGTCAAAAATAAGGTCGACAATAGCTAAGAAGAGTGAAACATAGTTATCTCATTTGGTGTAGTTATGCGTCAGACAACACCAAAAGTGAATGCGTTCAGGTTTTCCGGGAGAAAAACTCGGGAAAAACGTGATTGTTCAAATAAACGGGAACTTAAATTTCAAAATGGAAATTTCAGCTGCTTGCCCCATTGAAATGCATTCACTTGTTTTGTTGACCAGTAGTTGTCAACAGCGGAAACTTGCATATTCATAACGGCGTTTTTATCATTACAACTCTCTCGAGCGAAAATCTACCGAAGGCGCCGAACGAAAGCTTCTGGTAATCTGTTTACATCCATTATTCGTAACTGCATATATGTACTAGCGCGTGCAGTCGGTAATTGAGTAAAAGATACCCAAGGGAGCCGGGGAATCCAAATGCCGCTGCGACTGGCAGATACGACGACGGATGGATGGACAGGCGCTGGTGCATGCGAGATTAAACACAGAACGGGATCCACAAAGATGTAATGAAATTAAAATCTCTGTTTGCTACCGTGTCTGCTTCTGCTGCCGCCAGTGCCCATCAAGACAGCATGAGTACACTTTATTTGGGGCGGTCATCCGGAACGACGACGACGACGAATTACAAGATTCCGCGGAGTTTCGTACGCAACCGTGCTCCTGTATGTGTTCCATGTAAATTATTAGAGTGAATTAAATTATTCTTCGGCGGGAATGTAAATATTGAAAACAACTTGCCCCAGTGAATCGAATCCACCGCAAATGAGACTTTCGAACAGAGCTGGAAAAAGGGTCTGACTAAGTTACTGTCATGTTAGCATCTGATGGAGAAAGTTTTCCACTATGAAGACAAGATGCGAATTGAGATCGTAATTTGCGGCAGTGCACAGCTATGTGATGAAAAATTGCATCCGTTTACAACGGATGTGCGATTAGCGCAGTGTTGGATTGTTTTGTTTTTGTTCCCTCCGTGCATAAGACAACTTCGGGTAATTGCTGTTTTTATGATAGCAATTAGCTACCATCATGGGAGATAGGTATCTTTAAAGGGAGAGAGTGCACAAGGTTTTGTTGCAACGGGTGAAGCGATGGTGGTGTTCCTTGGCAACGGCCTCGAAGGGTTTATTATTTTTGGGAAAGAATGGTGTAATAAGTCTTCAAATTATCGCTATTGTTTAATCCGTACGAAACTAATAAAATTACAGCTGATTGAGCGATTTTCATCTCCCCAAAGTTAGAGGAGCGTTCAAAGCATATTAATAAGCGCGGTTTATTTCCACTCAATTTTGTCAATGTGAAGCTTATCAATCTTGCCGCATTTTCAACGGAAATGAGTCTGAAACGTACACAGTGTACACTATACCGATACCCTTTCAAAACAATAGCCGAAGAGCGCGTGCTCCCCTATCTTTTCCCGTGCACATCAGGTGCGCAATTTCCGATTAGATAATTCGTCCATCAATTTCGCGCCATCTCTCCCTCGCGTGATGGACCAAAATCATCATTAGACATAGGTTGCTGGGTCCAGGCTAGTTCCACCGCAACCTTCATGCACCGGCAATGCATAGGCACAATGGGGTGAATTACAAGTTAATCAAATTAAAATTAACTCCATCACACATTCCTTTTACCCCCGGTAGCACGTCAGGGTCTGCATAACCCAACCAACCAACGCGGAATGAAGTCGAGGTAATTTGGCATAGCAGGGCGCTGGGTCCGTCGGCCGTCGTCTTCACGAATGGTTGCTGTGAGCAGCCAAGATGGAGCCCGCATCACTTTCATTCGGCTTAATGAGGGCAATTTTTTTCTTCCATCGCTGAAATATGCCTTTTCTGCAATTATTTAATAGTTTGTTGAGCAGGAATCTCGGAAAAAGGAAAACGTTCCCTTCAAGCCATTTGAGTTTTTTTTGATTGAAATAAATGAGAGAATGTGGCAAGTTGTAACATTATAAAAATATGATTTAACTTTTAATAGAAGAAGAGAGGAAGCTATACATAGAAAGGGAAAATTTTCACTTAAACTTTCTATTACTTTTCAATGCATTCAACATATTTTAGCAAACAACATGAAAAAAAATGGTTAGCAAAAAAACTTTTCTGCTTGTATTTGTTCATTTTAGGAACAAAACAAGTAGGACTGAAACAACGCCGGCTACTTTCCTCGTCGTCGTCATAAATGCTCCGGGGCTTTAATCGACCAAGAGTTGTTGGGTTTTTTTCCCCGTCAGAGGATAAATTTATTGCTGGTTGGTGGTGGTCAATTGTGTTTTTTGTTTCCGCTATACTTCGACTTCTATAACTGACAACAATTTCGCTGCTATGTTTGTGCGAGCGGAAAAGTTTTCGCCAATATTTTCATTCTTATCGTTATTGCTATGGCAGTCAATTAGCTGACAAATTGCTACCTAATGGGACTTGATGAGTATTTTTTCTATTCTTTTTATTGATTTGACTGGAATGGGATAGCATATGAGCACATTTCATTAATGCACATTTCATTCATGAGAAGAAAGATCGCGTATATCGCGTCAGATACGCGTATTTCTTCTGAGCATGAGCAGACTTCTTCAGTGTTGTGTACTAAATTTCTATCGAATAGCAAAAAATCAGTTGCAATGAAAGGTCACAAGTTTCTTTACTCAGAAATATGAACCTTTGCCAAATTTGAGCTCAACCGGATATGATATAGGGATGCCTCTAATCGATCAATGTTTTGTCATTTTTACCCATACGCATTTACCCAAACCGAAAATCAAAATTTGTTTTTCGAAGCCAATTTACTTAAAAATTCATGAAACTTTGTGCTTCTCTTTTATATTTAAAAGAAAAACAAAATTGAAAGCATCCTTTTCTATCTAAATTAAGACAAATATTGAAGATATACCATACAGGAAATGAATTGTAAATTATAAGGTCTGTATCCGCAACAATCCGGACACCTCAAAACATGAATAAAACATAAATTTCGCATTATATTTCCGCCGTAGTTGTTTATTTCAGATTCATGGGATGTGTTTTAACAATTCGTGGAGACAAAACATAGTTATTCGGCATTTGCATAAAATTTTCGAACTTTGCGCTTAACTCCGTCCATTAGGGTTTGAACAGACTCTTCAGAAATTGTAGAAGCCGTCTTTGTCCAAATTTGCTGGAAGTGTTTGATGTCTTTGATTCCTTGCTTCTTTCCAGAAAGCTTCCGCTTCATCTTAGCCCAATATCTCTCGATTGGTCGTAGCTCTGGGCAATTTGGCGGGTATGAGGTTTTTGGTACAATGTTCACTTGATTTACTTGGTACCACTCCATCACAGTTTTAGCATAGTGGCATGATGCCAAATCGGGCCAGAACAAAGGTTTTTCTTTGTGACTTTTGATGAAGGTAGCAATCGCTTCTGCAGACACTCTCTCTGATAGATCTCCTTGTTGATTGTGCTTGTAGTGACGAAAAATTTACTCTTTTTGCCACACGTGCAAATTGCTTGGAACATAAGGTATTTTTAGGGAAATTTCGATGCCTTCTTCGTTCTGAAATGCTCAGCTGTAGCATTTCTGGCCATAGCAAAATAAAGAGACAGCCCTGGAAGCTGCTTGAAATCCTCCAGGACATAAGTTTCATCGTCCATAACAACGCATGAAAACTTCGTCAAATATTCGCAGTACAAACGTCGAGCCCGTGATTTTGCTGGCAAGTTCTGTTTATCTTTGCGATTTGGAACAGTTTTTACATTATACGACTTAAGTCCTAAACGTTGTTTTGATTTTTGGACAAAACCAGGCGACATCCCTATTTTACGAGCCACCGTTCGAATGAACAGATTTGGGTTTTTCGTTAATATCCTTTTCACCTCTCGGTCCATGACAGAATCAGCGCGTCCAATGTTTTTGTCACTTCTCGGTTTCCTCTCCACCGTCAAACGTCCCGAAAATGATTTGAGCACATCGTGAACAGTGGATTTAAGCAAATCCAATGTTTTTGTAAGGTGCCGTATTGACAAGTCAGGATTTGCCGTGCGCCCGTACAAATTTCGCTCGCGCATTTGTTTTTCTTTCGTCGCCATCTTGAATACTAAACATGAAATGTAAACATAAATCATAGTCTTTTTCATCATAGACTCTCAGCTATACCACAGTGAAATTTTTCATTCCTACGTGCAATATTTCAAAAGTTACAATGATTTGAAGGTGTCCGGTTCATGTGGATACAGATTTTATCACCCCCTCTACGCAAATAAAAAAGTTAGTTTTTGTATTTACGTAAAAATGGGGACCACCCTAATTTAAACCAACATAATAAAATAGGCCTACGTTTTTATTTCAAGTTTCACCACCATTTTTTTTAAGGTTAACAATTGACCGATTAAGGGCAACTTTTCACTTGTCAACTTAGGGTGTACCATAAAAAATAGTTTTTCTGTCTTAATTTTTTTATTTCAATTATTATCGTTAAATGTTGTCGCTAGCTTCAACCAATCAATAGTTATTGAAGTTTTTCTTCTAAAACCATCCCAGATTCACATGTAACTTTCTCAAGATACATAAATAACATATCTCTAGTTTTCACATATGTTAAACAATACAAATTGCCCTTTCAAATTACGTCTTGATTTTTTTTTGCCCCAATCATAAAAATCAACACTTGAAAAGGGCGTATTGTTTTTAGAAAAACTTCAATAACTATTGATTGATTGAAGTGGCAAAGTTTGTATACCAAAGTACGCGTATTTGAAAGTTCTAAAACTCGTTGGAACACAAATTAACGGTGGGAATTGAAATAAAAAAGTAAGGGCAAAAAAAACATTTTTTTATGGTACACCCTAAGTCTATGAGGGAAAATTGCTCTAAATCGGTCAATTTTTAAGCTACAAAAAAATTTATATATGAAAATTCCATAACATTTTCTGCGCTACAACTTTGTCCAGTGGTGTAATCGTCTATTTCTGCAAATAAAAAAGTATTTTTTTGTATTTCCGTGAAAATGGGGACCACCCTAATTTTAATCAACATCAAAAAATGGGCCTTGATGAACCAAAACATGTTGTAGAACATCACTTTGCTGTAAAGTTTCAAGTTTAGGCGCTGGGAGCATGTTTCTTCGTAAATTCGTGATCTGGACCATAGTGCAATGCTAGGGGGAGTGTCAACTGTGCGAAAGTAAAAGTCTTCGCAAAAACGAGCAGCCGATCATGTTCAAAAAGCTGTAGAGAAAAAGGTGATTCTTTTCACAGGTTTCTTTGCTAGGAAACCAAAGAAATAGCAAATGCTCAATAAAGTCACTTGTAAATAATTTTAAATTATCCCACTTTTTTATAGCCTCTAAATCACTATTTGATCACTATTTATAACATTTTGGTCACTAAACTCACCATTAAAGGGTGTCCACAGTTAAATTGCATCACTTTCAATTAGCTGGAACATTCCGCCTTTTGGGTTGATTTCAACGAAATTTTGGTTAAAATGAACTCAGCGTGTATTGTTCACACTGCGTGAGTTTCATTGTGAAATGAGAAAATGGAGTCAAAGGAACAGCAAGTGCGCGAGAACATTTGGCACACGCACCTCGACAACCCACTTCTTTCGCACCGAGCCATCGGAAAGATGTTGAAAATTCACCAGTCTACAGTGTCTCGTGTCATATAACGTTTCGGGGAACGTTTAACGGTCGATCGGAAGAACTTGAGTGGTAGAAAAAGTGTTCCGTACTGTGTGGAGGATCACAAGCGAGTGGTTGCTGCCTTTAAACGCAAACCCAATTGTTCCATTCGGGATGTCGCGAAAAAGCTGCACTTGACCAAAAGTTTCGTGCAGAAAGCAAAGAAACGAGCCGGGCTCCGTTCATTTAAAGTTCAGAATACTCCAAACCACGATGAAAAACAGAATAGGACATCTAAAACACGTACGCGTACGCTGTACACACAAATGTTGACGAAATCACACTGCTGCATCATGGACGATGAAACACACGTAAAAGCGGAATTCAAACAAATTCTCCGCAACCAGTATATGACTGTGAAAGACAAGTTCGATGTTCCAGAGTCTCTCAGGAAAATGCAAGCGTCAAAGTTCGCCAAGAAATTCATGATTTGGCAGGGGATTTGTTCGTGTGGTAAACGGAGTAAGCCTTTCGTGACAACTTCAACTGTAAATGGTTAAGTATACATGACTGAATGCCTGAAAAAACGACTGCTTCCGTTTTTTAAAACACACAATGTTCCTACAATATTTTGATCTCACCTAGCCCCTTGTCACTACTCCAAGGATGTTCTGGAGAGGTACAAGACGAATGGTGTCAATTTCGTGCCGAAGGATCTTAATCCCCCAAACTCTTCCGAGTTGCTGCCAATTAAAAAATACTGGGCTATAATGAAGCACAAACTTCGTAAGCATCCTAAAGTTGTCACTACAGAACAGGAAATGTTGAAATCATGATTGAAAGCAGGAATGTCGGTTCAAGCGTTGTACGAAATCTTATGCGTGATATTAAAAAGAAAGTTCGGGCTTTTGGATTTGGTAAAGAATAACAGTGAAATAAAAATACCTAAATCAAGATTATACATTGTATTTTATTCCCTGAATATTTCATGACAATCGGTTGAGAGACTTGTTTTTGAGAACGAGTTCAAAGTGATGCAATTTCACTGTGGACACCCTTTATGCGCATAATGAATTGGAAATACAAGTAAACTAAAATAAAATAAAAGTTTTTTCAATCATTTCCCCTATTTCTTATGTTGTTTATAGAATCGTCTTGCTGGCTAAGAGTGAGTTGTGGGAAACTAAACGCATATTTCTTAAAATGCATTGTTGTGATGCTAGAGAGCTGCGAATAATTTATGAAAAGGCCGTATTTTCTGCTGGAAATATACTGCAACATCGGAACACGTTTACTTTGGCAAATAGTTGAGATTTTAGAAATGCTTTAAAAGATGACCTTAGATTCTTTTTTTTCACTTCAGATCTCTCCACCCTGAAGTTTTCTCCAAAACTGACGTTAGAGCTTCAAGTTTTTACACACAATGTATAAAGTATACAATAAGAAGCAAAACAGGCATATTTTAAACGAAAATTTATTTTACCCATACCCATATCTTTTGAACCGTTCATCCAATCGTCTTGCTATCGAAGAGAGAGTTGTAGGAAACTTAACAAACATTTTGAAAAACATTTTGTGGTTACTGGAGAAACGCGAATAATTAATGAAAAGGTCGTATTTTCGGATATTATTCGAATAAGATAAAATTAAATCGGAAATATCTCGAGAATGGATGCTCTTACGAAGATCATCATTGGGAGCTGAAATTTTTTGAAATACTTCAAAAATCAGATTATATAATCAGAATATGTTTATTCCCGCAAATATTAAAGTTGTGAGAAATATACCAAAAGTTGATGATCTAGAAACTTTTTTTTCTGACATTTCTCCAACTTGAAATGTTAACTATAATCTGTGTAATAACTTCAAGTTTTCAAAATCTAAAAATAAAAAAAAAATTTTTTTTTTGAGATATTTAAATTTTAATGTTAATTGTGATTTTTTTTTCAGTGTTGTTGTTCACAAGTTGTTCTTAGACACTTTATTTGTAAAACCAAAAGTTTTCGAGCTACAAATTATTAATTGAAGTGCTGGATCGCAGCAAGCCGTGCTTTGAAAAAGACGTGTTTTGCTTTTGCTGCGTTATTTTCGCGGAAATAAAATTAAAAATTATTCCTTTTTTTAACTAAAGTAAATTGTGAAATTATAGTTTTTCGAGTAATTTGCGTAGGCCGTTGTGAATGGAATCCCTCTCTTAGTGTGTTATGGTCGTGTTTCTTTAGATAGATTGTGCGTCGGTAGTTTTTTCCCCATGTTTTGTTTTCTAGTGGACGAACTTTCCAACATCAGAAAAGGAACATTGGTGAGGTCGTTTTATATTATCAAAAATATAAATTAACTATATACATGCCAGGATCAAGAATGTTCATTTTTGATTCTGGAAGTGTGAAAACTCTTCACATATCCATTTGATATGCGAAGATTTCCATGCGGGGCTTATCGTATATGAAGATGACCTCAGAATGTACGTGTAGAAACAGGCATTCTTGAAATGGGTCTTTGGATTTTCAATAGAGTTGTCACCTTCAATCTCCAGGGCTAAAAATGTTTGCACAGTGATTTCATATAAATTATTGAAGAAATGCAGACAAGTTTCTTCCATAAAAGCACTGCCGGTCAGTGGGAGATTGATTGCAAACACACACACACAAATGCTTACACCCTTTAAAAAACTGACTCCTGAGTCTAAATATTTTTTGCATCAGTGGAAAAAACTTACTTGCGTGGGTAAAACGTGTGTACGAATTTTCAATAAAATCGGAGTTGGTCGGTAGGTCATTTCGGCCGGAAACGCTCATATTTCTGGTGCAATGCAAATGGGACTGATAGTGGGGGCAGTATCGGCCCATAGAACATGGAACCAACAAATACGCATTATGGCGTTGAAAACATTATATCTCCAAGGTATTATGAAGTTTCTGAATATCAAGAATTGCATAATGCTTATTTTCTAACATTGTGTTCAATGAAACCAACAACAACACCTTTTTAATGTGTTTTGGTGAAATAGCATTGGAATTTAATGATTAAACAGCATTGAAACCGCAGAAAAAAAAATAAAAACAATAGATTAAACTAGAAAGTAGACTAAACATTTTTTTCCAATTCCTTTGAAGTGTCAATATCCCCATTGACTTACTGATTTACTTAATATTGATTCGGTGTTCATTAAATAATAATTGTCTTTGAAAAGTCCAAATAATCATGGCCATGTTAAATGGCTTGAAATCACACTTTAAAATCCACGTTATTTCAAGTTGATCAAGAAACCATTTTCTAAATTTTGTACAAGAAAAACAAACATCAAAATATTTGTCTGGTACTTAACATTATAATAAAATGCTCGAATGATACGACTAATTGCAACACAAATATTTACTTCTCTTTTAAAAAACAAACGCTCAACAAAAGTCTCGCAAAACTCGTTCATCTCACAATATACATCAAACAATGATCCCCATCTCTCGCCTATTAATTACCAAACTTACGTGTTTTCTTTCTTCCTCTTTTACAGAAAAGAAAAACAACCGCAATCCAACATCGGAGGCAGCTAATCGACGCCGAATTTGAAGTGAACCGTTCTTAACGACAGCAACAGCAACAACAACAACACAAACGCACCGAAATCCAATCCGCGGTGTTTAATCCGTGCCCGATAAAAGGAAACGTCGGGAAAAGTGTCGGTGCTGGCCAGCCAAGCTCTGCCTACTCGTACGACTGAGCGAGTGTGTGCTCGAGGAGATGGCGTTGATGAGATAAGCTCCTATTGAATGATCCGATCGACGCTAATTAGTTTCGCAGGGGAGGGAAATCCCCCTAGTTCTCCCTCGCAGGAGTCAAAAGGATGAGAAAACGGGGAAAAGTGAAGTTCAAATCGATTTAGTCCTGCAAGTGAAGCCGGTGTTTTCTTCTTCTTCGGTGTGATTCGAAGGTGTTCTAGTGCCAAAGCTACATGTATACGTGTGTGTGTGTGTGCTTCCGGAGAGTGCAATTTAGCGACGCAGAGAAAATTTATGTGAATGCTTTTTGTACGACGACTTTTTTTTTCTTTTGCAAGTTTTACGCCAAAGCTGTGTAGAGGAGGCAAAAAGCTTCAAACCGTGCTATTGAATTTTCCATCGATATGCATTAGCAGTTGATTGCGCCACGTGAGTGTTTATGGTGTTAAGCGAGAGAGAAAAAAGAAGAAGAGGAAAACCAACAACGGAAGACGACAGCAGCTGAGAGGCGTACAAAAATAGCAAATAAAAGTGGAAGTGGGTGCAAGAGAGGAGGCAGAAAAAAAAGTGAAATAAATTTACATAAATGCAATTAAGGTGCAGTGATGTGTGCTTATCCGTTGGCCGGTTGATAAATGTCTAGCTGAATAGAGTAGACAAGCAACTGCGGCATCAGCCGGAAAAGCTTCCCCGCCCTCAGCCTACCAGGCACCTATAGTAATTGCGTTGTCGCCGATGTGCTCTTCCGCCGTCGTCATTATTGCAGCAGTAGCTTTAACCATTTTCCAATAATAGCTATACCTAGCCACATGTATAGTAGTAGTATATTCAAGTGAGCCATCCCTCCGAAAACAAAACGGTAGGAAGTTTAGACGTAGGAAAACAAAAATAAGCAGAAGAAGAAGATACGATGTCCCTCAATGGGAGAGATCTGATGAAACAGCCACCGCCAGAGTACAATCATCAGAGTGTACTCACGATGCAGAAATCGGTGACAATCACGGTGACGCCGCAGCGGAGCAATTCGATGGATCTGCTCAACTTTGAGGAAAAGCGGCAGCTGATTGCATCGTCGTTGTCGCTGTCGGACATTCTGCACGTCAGTCCGGCGGCGGCACACGTGGCCAAGGAGGTGGCCGCCAGTACCGTCATCGGTGAGTTTCCCCCAACTGCGAGGAAAGCGAGGGGAGAAAGGGGTTTCTGTGAGTGGGTTGACCTAATGACTGCTTGTGGGGAATGTACGAAACGGCGGGCACGGCTGACGGCTAGATCTCGGTACGGCAAGGGCTAAGGAGAGTTAGGTTAAGAGATGTTTCGCGCTACATCGATGGGATGGGTTTTGAATTAATCGTATTTTGTTCTTGTTTCAGCTATCATGTTTGAATTTCAATTTCCTGTTTATATGTCGTGCATTTACACGTAATTTTACTTCCATTTTTTCAGCCATTATTTTGCTAAAAACTAAATATATATTAACTATTGTTTTCAAAATGTTGATGAGACTAAACGCTTAGACTTTAATTGCTAGAAAACGTTTTATAGGGACACGAAAACAAGTGGTTTGTAATTGATAATATTACATCAGTACTTTTTCAGATTGCCAATCGGATGGCTTTAGGTACACTGATAGGCAAAATAAAGTCAACATTTTTTTTGAATTTCTCTCATTTATTTGGTTCAAATTAATGTAAACACACTGTCGTCTTTTTTGATATCTCATTTTTCACATTCTTTTCAAGTTTCACTTATGGAATAATAATTAAGAAAAGAGTTCGACTTGAAAAAAATCAATACGTTTAGAAAAAAAAATAGCAACAAAAAAAGTTTCCTCATCGTTTTGACTCCCGGGAAGATATGTGTCCTCCTTTGGCCTTCAGGACCAGCTTCAGGCGCTTCGGCATGCTCTTTACCAGGTTCCTCAGGTGCTCTTCCTGGCGCGCTACAAGGCGTCAAAATAGTTGAAATTATTTGTAACACCTGTTTTGTCATTGTCAACCCGGGGATCTAGAATCGCCCACAAATTCTCGATGGGGTTGAGGTCCGGGCTTTGTGGAGGCTATTCCAGCGCTTTGATCCGACAAGACCGCAAGAACGTCTTGGTCTTCTTGGCAGCATGCTTCGGGTTGTTGTCCTGCTGAAATACGAACTTCTCTTCAAGACCCGCCTGGATCAGCGAAACAGGAATCTGCCGTCACTATCCCGTCGATTTTCACGAGGCTACCCCGACCAGAAGGGCATAACATAAAAATAATAAAATTATAACAAACCTTGTTATGACTAACTGATTATGATATAAATTTGATAAATACGTTTCCATCTGGTTAATTGCATAACATACTTATAACAAATAAAGATATAATGCCCCGCAAAGCACGATCTTCGTAAAGAATCAAATTAATTCTAACACGAGCGGATATGATTTTGCTACATCATAACAAAACAGTTACAAAGTTTGTTTTGTTTATGTTATATCTATATCATAGTTTGCTGTAATTTTGTTACCACTTGAGGACGTTTTGTTACAATATCAGTTATTTTAACTACATCCGCGATCTAAATTCTAAATACCTCTGTTATAAAAACAGCGTAACTGAATAACAAGACTTGAAATAATTTTGTTGTTTCCTTTTGGTCGGGACCCTAGTAAAGTCTAACATCATAATGATAGCAATTCGAAACCTTATTCTGATATTAACATCAAATTAATATCAAAATTTGATTTCACTTCACAATTGTCAAATTCGATAGCACATTTAGTTTTCACCTTGCTGTAATCCTGCGTTTACTTTTTTTTGAGAAAGTTTGCTTTGTTTTCATTATCTTGACAGATTATCAACAAGAATACTCATTTTGCTATCAACTGGAAAAAATGTACAGCAAATTGAGTTTTCAATTTGCTCTCAGCGATAGCAGGATCAGTTTTGTATTTGATGTCACAGGAATACATTTTTGCTATCAATTTTGATCTTATAACCGTTAAAACGACCAAAACGATAGCAACCATTTCACAACATCATGTTGAGTTTTCAATTTGATCTCTCTTCTCGGGTACCCACTCCACTCCTCGAAAAACATCCCCAGACCATCGCGATTTTGTTTCAGTTGAATTTTCGGATACACAAGGGAATCACTGCGTTCTCAATTTTTTTCAACTAAATCAAACGCGATCAAGTGTACAAATGCACCAGGTCAAGCCGTCTGCTTCAAAACACGTCAACATATCAAAACATAAACAATTGAGGGGTCTTTCGACGGAAACTTATCATAAACGTATCGATTTTTGAAGTGAGCACTTGTTTTTCACTGTTTTTTTTTTCTCAATACAGAAACTGCTTTCTTAGTTCTTTATGTCGAACTCTTCTTTTTTATTATTATTTCATAAGTGAAACGTAAAAAAAATATGAAAAATAAGATATCAGAAAGCACTGTAGTCTTTTTCCAAATAAATGAGAGAAATTTTTAAAAATGATGAGGTGAACACTTTATTTTGCCTATCGGTGTAACTTACCGATTTCCTCATGAATTTCCTCATAATTGAATGTTGCAGATTTTATTATTACATATTCCATTTCAGTTAATAAATAAGTAGGTATGTGTATATTTTGCCCATTATCGTACTCGTTTAAGTTTATTGTCACGCCAATTTTTTGTCTAACAGCCTTCCAATTGAATTGAAACCTATGGTCCTCGCCTTAGACGAGGATAGTTTGAATCATTAAATGGCTTCGTTCATGGACGATTTGAATCGCCGCTTGGAACCATATTTAAGAAAGTAGAAAGATTTCGTCCTCTAAACATTCAATAGTGTGAAGAAAATCATGCGTCAGTCAGTTTGTGTGTGAACGGATGTCAGAATTGTGTTGTTTTTTTCAGGTGTTTGATTCGCATTTAAGAGTATTTCATCAGTTGTTATGAACCAAAACTGGACACTTTTTCCACTTATGAAACGCAAGTTTTGATGGCATTGCTACTTCTGACTCTAAATCTAATTGAGAAGCCTTCAATGAGCATTTTTCAACAGTTGGTTTAAAACTGGCGTAATTGGGATAATCCATTACGTAATAGGGTAAGGGGATGTAATGTTAGCCTAGCTCCTTCATTCGGCCTATGTACCAAATATGTTCTTAATTTAGCGATAATGAACAAAATCATGCTGCTATTAGCATGATAGATGCTATTCGAAGCAATTGAGACAATATTAATCATCTTATAGTTGTTCACTTCCGCGTCATTTCCGGTTTCTTGAACTTTTGGGGCATCATGATTTCACTGGTTAAGCTGAACAAATGATCTACACGATTTCAAGTGATCTAAATTTGGCTTAATTGAATCGATAAAGCAAGTAATGCAGTCTGGATGTGCAGAAAATAGTTACACGTTTCAAACTAACTGTTCACATAGCTAAAATAACAATGAAAACAGAAAATCGTAGACCCAATGTTGAGTACATATTTTTTTGTATGTTCCCAACTATAGCCCGTTGTATCAATAACGTAGTAAAAAGGTTGTTATTGGTAATATTTCAAGTGGGAATGCATGAAATTGCGGTTGTTTTTATTTAAGTGGCTCATCTAAACACAAATCGAAGAGACAAAATCATTGTATAGTGAATTATAATGTTTTCATTATTGAATGGCTGATAAATCATATATGAACATCATTTAAGTGTTTCAAGGCAGTTTTACTTTAGTTTGTGATGTGAAATGTTGTATTAAGTAAATCCAGTACAGCTTACAATGCCTTAATGCATAAAATTAGAAAAAAAAAACCGTACAAAGACTGCATTTAGTAATAAATCCGTCGAATGGGACGAATTTGCATAGACCCAATTTGGAGCTTATAGACCGACATTAAATCCACATCCCTCGAATGTTTATGGTATTATAAAAATAGTTGTATAACTTTTAGTGATACATGCTACCAAATGTCATATCAACCTTATCTTTGCAAGTGTTTAACTTGTTGAATCTCGGTTACAGCTTAAGAACTTTATGAGTTATAATGAAAAATGTGATCGCTGGTAGCATAATAGGCTGAGTCAAGGGACACATACCCTATAAATCCTTTTGCTGACTCAACCGTTCTACAACCAGCATCTGTAATTGAAGTTATACTAGTGATAAATGATCTGAAACCTAACAAAAGTCCAGGTCCCGATAATATTCCTACTAAAATAATTATAAATAATGTTGATTGTCTGTCACGCATTCTATCTGAGTCTTTTAATATGATGATTCAAAAAAAGTAGTGGGAGCCTTGTTTCTTAATCTGAGGGCATTTGACACTCTTAACCATGATATTTTACTAAAAAAAATAGAACAATATGGTATCAGGGGCATTGCTAATAGCCAGAGATGGCATTTCGCATTAATGTTACGCCAGCGCGTGAGATTTGTACCTTCACAGAGGATACAACCATAACTCACCGCAGGCAATGCAAAGTACTCTTTTATTCGGTGGTGAATAGTCAGAGTAAAAGTGTGCGCCAGTGAGGGGATGGCTTGAAGTGAGTGAATCACTCTCTCTTTAAAACGGCCGCTCTCACGTGCTCTTATCTGTCTTCGCCCACGTGCTCTCGCCTGCGATCGCTGCCGCGTACACTTGGGTGAGAACGCGCCAGTGCTCTCTCTGTGATTTGCTGGTGCGGTTGATAGTCAAAACCTCGTTGGATTTGTAAAAAAATGTCCGAAAAAAGGAAGCGGGAAGAAACATTCTTCTTTCTTCCTTTGCTATGTAGCGACAAAGCGAATTTGCAATCACTGCTGTATATTAGCAGAAGAGCCCTTGTCAGTGAGCTCACTGGGGCGCACGCGTCAGGGAATTTATCTGCATTCACTTCTGTGAATTTGAGAGCTCTTCTTCTCACTCTAGAGCGATCGAGTGTTGTGTGAATAAGAACCATTTTTTTAAACTCACATGCACTACCCACAAGCAAACGCGGGGGTGAATATATACAAGAAAGAAGAGCTCTCGTTGAGGTAGGAAGTGTGTGTGGAAAATTTTAAATCTCTCCTTACCACACTGAAGATATGGACATCACTGCTAATAGTATTGTCCGTTGTTATTTGAGCAACAGAAATCAATTTGTCTCATACGACGGAGAAACAAGCCTGAAAAGATAAATTAATACTGGAGTTTCACAGGGAAGTAACATTGGTCCTATCCATTTCCATTGGAAAAATAAGTTAATTTTTAGTTACGCTTGAAAGTTAATGGCAACGATACTGGTTGGGTCACTCCCGAAATGAGATTTATGGTTTACTTTAGTGCTAAATCAAGCAGTTCTTTTTTAAAGTACGCTTTAAACCAACCGCAAGGATGCTGTTGGGGCCACTCACAAAGTGTGATGGTGGATTTTCGTTTTTTAATAACGCTTGAAACCGATTTATGTCAACAGTTAGGATGCTGTTGATGCTGCTTACGAAGTGTCATAATGGGTTGCTTTACTAAAAAAAAACTAATATTTCAATCCTAGAAATTGTGAGCTGTTTAGTGGAATACCTGTAACTAGAAAATAAAAAGAAAGATTAGTAATTCTATTTAATTAATATTTCAAACTATGCTTAATAGCCGCTTTGAACCAATTTAAACCTATAGTAAGGATGGTGTTATGGCCTTCCAAAATTGAGACTATTTAGCTCTATTTAGCCTCAATAATTTAGCTAAACTCAGCTAGACGTGGCTGGGCAGCGGTTACCCGTTCTGTTTACTGAGCAGATGGTCAGGAGTTCAATCCCAGGCCCGTCCGTCACGCTCGTGGGTCCTTGCTATTTGTTTCACTTGCCTCTTTCTATCACTACTAGATTAACAATAAAAAGCAGTCTACTGCGCTTTCATTGATCGCATCACTTACCACAGTGAATACATGATCTTTATATAAACCGCCTCACTAACACAAATCTATCCTTCCCTTGAAAATTGTGGAGACGCAGAGGTAAACACGGTCTCTAACCAACGATTGTCAAACTAATCATCCTTCCCCCCTCCCCAAAGACTCTGTGACGTGGCCGGCGCCGGTACTTATCTAAAAATAGATGAACTAGTGGAATTGTACATTGAAGATTTTGAATAACAAAATTATTTTGCTAAATTCAGTCTCATTCTTGAGACCTAAAAAGGGCAAATGAAAACCTCGGAAAGCCCGCTGTCCGGTTAGTGCAGTAAGGGTTTCATACTGTGAGGGGTCTCTCATACTGGTATTCCGTTTTCTCTGTTTGGTATTTCAATTTTTAAAACCTCACTAACCATTAATTTATTGGTATGGAGAACCATAGGTCGTTTGACCCCGTGAATTAGGGTTCACCTGTGTGATGGAATTCTACCACGGGAACAGGTTCCTTAGTGCAATTATTAGTAGGACTTACTGAATAATGCACCTCGCCAGCTTCGCAGACTGTGGAGGGTCTACCTTCTACTTGATCGATCCACAGAACCATTTTAACAAGGCTGTCGTCCGACATACTTTTTTTTTTTAACTCTTTATTTATTCGTCCGACATACTTACGACATGCCCAGCCAATCGAAGTCGACCGATTTTAGCGATGTGTACGATGGGAGGTTCTCCCCGTAACTGATGCAAATCGTGGTTCGTTCGCCTCCTCCACGTTCCGTCCCGCATCTGCATTCTATCGTAGATCGTACGCAACACCATCCGTTCGAAGACACCAAGGACGCGTTTGCCCTCCATTAGCAATGTCCATGTTTCGTAGTCAGTGGCAGAGGACTACCGGTCTAATTAATGTATTGTAGATGGTATACTTGATAGTTCGGCACACTTTGTTCGATCTTAGGCAGGATTGCCAGTCATTAATAGCAAACACGACAATCCATAATCTTGCCGTAATCCTCTCCGAGATTCATAGGGACTCGAGCATGTTCCTGAGACTCGGACGACACGCATCCCTCGATCCATCGTTGATTTGAGCAACCGCGTTGGCCAACACGCACCAGACGGCGTTTAGTAGCGCGATTGCACGATAGTTGCAGCAATCCAGCTTGTAACCCTGTTTATAGATGGGACACACAATACCTTCCATCCAGTTCTCCGGTAAATAGTTTTTCTCCCAAACCTTAGTAATTACCCAGTGCGGATCCCTTACCAGTGATTCACCACCGTATTTGTATAGCTCGCATGGGAATTGATCAACACCAGTAACTTTGTTGTTCTTCAACCGACCAATTTCCTCCTCAACTTCCTGGAGGGAATGATGATGACTTCGTTTTATGAAACATTTCCGTTCAGGTGTTCGCCAAAGTATTGTTTTCATCTTTCCATCATCTCACACTAATCCGTGAGAATTTTACCTGCAGAGACCTAGAACATATCGGTTTGTAGCCTTTGCTTGGGCTTTTCAACTTCTCGTAGAATTTGCGTGTGTCGTTAGTGTCGTCCAGTGCTTCGCGATCTCGTTCTTCCTTTTGGCGCTTTTTCCATCCAAAAATAGAATTTGGCCTGTTCCGAACCTGTCTGCATTGTTCAACTCGTCCGTGATGCATTCTTCTCATCTACTAGACTGCTTGCATTCTCCGTCAAACCATTCATTGTTTTGACTCGGTACAGAAGTAGCTAGTGCCGCTATTGCGGTGCTACCAATGACGGTTCGATTATCTCTCCTGCCATCTTCAAGAGTAGTTCTCCTGCGTTGGTAGGGTCGCTTCCAGCTGTTGCACGTACTCTTGAGCATTTACGGTTTCCCGTTAAACTCAATTTTAGGTCGTGGCGTCCGAATTGTTTTGAGAGAGTTTTGAGCGCATACATAGTGCAACTAGGTAGTGGTCCACAGGCAGTGGTCACACTGCGGTATCGGAGAAGAATTTACCACCGACTGGAACATGGTCGATGTGATTCACTGTTCGTTGGTCAAGTGATGTCCAAGTGGCTTTGTGGATGTCTTTACGAGGAAAGAAGGCACTTCTGACTACTAATCCACGGGAGGCCGAGAAGTGCACGCATTGTTGGCAGTTATTGTTCCCGCAGGCTGTTCGGTCCAGTTACTGGTCTGTACATTGTCTCCCGTCCTATCTGAGCGTTCATGTCGCCAATGACGAATTATATATCCCGCTACACTTGCTGTTGATGCGCGTTACTTTTCGTCATAGGGTCTTCCTTCGATCGGGCAGTGTATGTTGATGATACTGAAGTTGAAGAAACGACCCTTAAACCTCAGCTGGCACATTCTCGCATTCACCGGAAACCATCCCATCACGCGTTGACGCAGTTTGCCCAGCTCTACAAAGCCGGTGTGCAACTCTATTGTGATGCTACAGCTCTTTTAATAAGTAGCCGCTCAATGCCCGGTTTTCCATGCACAGATAAAAAGAAACACTGAATTTTCTGCGTTATCTAATGCTAGATTTGGCAGAAAATAATGGGATATTTAATGTAAATTTAAGCCAGATAACGCCTGAATCTAGCCTGTTGTATAAAAGATTGCAAACAATATCGTTGTTCACGCTCCTTTGGCTTGGAATTACACAAGGGGTAATTTTCCGCGTTTGTTAAAATTAATGATTTTTTTCGTTGTACCTTCTGTCCAGCAACGTTCCTGGGAAGCAGGGCGATTGGCAGTTCCATGTTCCGAGTTTCCAAACGTAGTCCTTATTCCGTCGCCTAGGTCTTTGTGGATTGTTCCGTTCCGCATTAAATTCTGTATTATTTGTAACTTTTGCTTTTTAAGGGTGGCTTGTTGGGCCTTTCCCGACCCCGTGTCTCGAAGGAGGACCACCGTACACAGCACTGTTTATTGTCCACGCTGGCACGAGGACGATGATCAGCCGCTCCTAACATGAAGAACCGACGCTGTTTTGAGCCGCCCCTGACATGGAGAACATACGCTCAGATAGACTGCATCCTTCGAAGTAAACAGTCCCTCCTTCCCTGTCAGTATATGACCAAGGTCCCACCGGTTATCCGCTCTTTCCTATGGTTGCTCATACTCCAGTCAGCAGTATGGAGGAGGTAGGGATATGAGTTATTGAAATACCTCCCTCCGAAATTAGGGTCTTCAGTTGATTGCTATCAACTATTTTTTAAATATTTTTTCTATAAAATCAATATAAGAAAACAATGTTTTCAAAAAAAAAATTACTAAACGTTACCTGTTGTTCAGCCAATAACACTGGTCGACAGAAATTTTTAAATCCAGAGCTCCATGCCAGTTTCCGTTAGCTTGGGTCCCAAAACCACCGAATATCGTATTTTGACCTCATGCGATTGCACTTTCTTTCACAAATGGGCATCAAAAATTTTAACTTTGAAAGCAAAAGCATCGAGCATTTTTTTGAAATTTCTCTGGCTTTAGCAAACAACTCTGCAGAAGATAGTGTATCGATCCATCTTCACCAGGAAAAGTTATGACCGTTGCAAGGCAGCATATTTTATCAAAAAACAGTTGTTTCATCCGAAAATATCTCGTGATACTTCGTATACAGGAAGTTACTTTCTTCAGCAAAGTTGTTCAGTACGAGACGCCAGTGTGCATGTAAACTTACTTTATAACCTGAATCTCGAGATCCATGACATATATCAAGTTGGCGTCTTCGACAAAAATGTTACGTTAATTGAGGCCTTTCGGATGGTGGTAACATTAGTTCAACATTCGTCCGCTACGCGGCGCTAGTCTACATGTGTACTTTGAGTATTACCTGTATTGTTTACCTGTATTTTGAGATCTAGATCGTGTATAAATTTACTGTTTTCAGGAATGTTAGTTGTGAAATTATGAGTTTCCAGGCGCTTGAAACAACAGTTCAGTATTATCTCACTCCGTTGCGCTAGGTTGTACGTCATCTTACTGTATAATCTGGATCTCGAGATTGTTGAAATATAGCAAGATGGCATCTTCGAAAAAGATATAAGAGGGGTCAAGGCGTTTTGAATAGTGTACACATTAGATCCGAATTCGTCTGCTACGTAACGCTAGTGGTTATATCTGTATTTTTATATTAAGATCAAACTCTAGATCTAGATCATGCATGAATTTATTATTTTCAGGGAATTTATTTGGGTAACCATCTTTCAGACGGTCGACTTCATAGTTCTGAATTATTTCACTGCGTGGCACAGGCAGACCATCCTGTGAACTATGTGATGAATGTTTATCGCTACCGCACATAAGAGGCTGATTAACACAATTTGGGAAATTTTGGTACGTTCTTCTAACAACTTAGGGTTAGTCCTTCAGAGAAGTTCTTCACAAGAGTTCGGGTAAGTCCTTCGTGGAAGTTATTGAGAGAACTTCAGAGAACTTTAGTGAAGTTTTTCAGAGAACTTCAGGGAAGTTCTGCAGAGATTTTCAAGTAAGTTCTTCGGAGATTTCCTCTGAAGTTCTTCATAGAAATTCAGGAAAGTTCTGCAGAGTACTTAAGGGAAGGTCTGCAGAGAACTTCAAAGGTGGATATCAAGAATAGTCCATGCATTTGTTCTTCAAATTAGCTTGTGTACTAATTGCCCATCTCTAATCGATATATAGAAGGTATTTTGTGGTAAAACTACCGCATAAGTTTTTACACGGATTTTTATCACATTGGTAATGGTTTCAAAATGTTAAAGTAGTATTTTTGTAACACTTCAAATGAATCTGTAAGACCTTTTGAATCTTCATTTCATTTGACTCCCTGAGTGTCGGAAATCAAATTCTCAAACAAAATGCTCACTCTCCTTTGTAAGAATTCCAATAATAAATCTCCAGATCCATACTACTATCAAATAACACCATTCATTCACACAGCATCGCTTTTCACCTTCACTGATCCCAGCACAAGAAGTTATACCTGCAGCAAAATCTATATGAAATTCCCGGCAAACGTTGCCCATACCACAGAGGTAAATCCCGTGTGCTTTGGTGTTATTTGAAAGACAATTCCTTCCAACTCAGACAGACAACAGACAGTGCACTGTCTCACCCCGACAATGAATTCTTCACCGTTTGCAACTCGAACACCCCACATAAGCTAGACCAGAAAAGTTAAACAAACTCCAGACTGTTGAATAACAAATAACAAAGCTCTGGTGGGTGAAAATATTTTCATGCGTCAACTAAAGGTTGGTTCCAGTGAAAAAAAGAAAACCTAACTGTCAGTAACCCCATGAGTTCGATGGAAAGGGTTGTTACGTATCAGCAGATGAGCAGTAATGTTTGTATTGTTACGTCCATACTTCTAGAATTATGCAACGAAAGAGCTTTTTCGCCTTTTATTTGATTGATGGAAATAATCAAGATTGTGTCGCAGAAGATTACTAAAATTTCATCCCAATTGAATCGATTGACATGATCAGCATCGAGAAATTTTGTCATGACGTAGCTCTTATTCTCGTAGAATTATTCCACTATGACACATTGAGTCGATCTGAATTTTGGGTGCTCAGCAAACCGTCTCGATAGTGCTGCAGACGGCAACGGAGCCCTCTCCTCTTATATCGATGGTGATTGTGTCTTGTCCGTCCCATCAATTTCAAATCGAGCTTGTCGAATCCGAATAGAGATTGGAGATTTCATTCTACCGCTTCGTCAATCCGTCCTACCGATGATGGACGCTGTGTGGTTCTGAGAAGTGAAAGACGATTGCCAGCCAGCACATCCATACGAGCGGTGATATCAACCAGGAGTTATTATTAATCTGTGGGATGCATCGTACGCTCGATGAACCCTTATGCCACTGGCTGAGATGTGCACTAAACCGAAGAAAGGGTGCCCCCACATTTCATCGTTGTAATAAACAGATCACTTCCCCTTCTGGGAGCAGAGCACTTTCTCCAGGGTAGTTCAGTGGATTGATGTGGATTGTGTGCCACCATTGCACAGCATTACCAATGCTCTGCTGCTTTATTCCATTTCCCAAATGGTTATCGATCAGCTGGAAAATATGGCAAAAATGTGTGAGAATCGAATCGAACGGATCGAAATGGAGCGAATTGTGATTCAGGAATTTGAATTGACCAGTTGCACTCAGAAATAACTCTTCCAGAAAATGAGAGTATTCCATTCAAAGAGATGTGAATTGATTTAAAGGGTTTCGTTTCTATCGGAATTGAATGAGTGTTTTGCAGAATTACTCCGTTCACTGTAGCCCCTTGAGTAGATTCAGTTTGGACCCGTAATCAAGTTTCGAATCTTTGACTTCAATAAGTGGTTAAGAGCACGTAAAACTTGCATCTCGTCAGTGCGAAGTTAGTAAAGTGTCTCTAAATGAGCTACACGAGTTGCAGCAGAACCGTCACTACTGCGGGTGCCGCATTGTCTACACTAACTTTGCCGTCGTCTATCTTGGCCTGCAGGCAGACACGAACACACCGGAGAGGTGATGATATAATTTAAGTCAATTAGCACATTTTGAACGTTGTTGTTACGTACATCTTATGCCGCCGGTGTTTCTGCGGCAGTAGCAAGGAAACGTATATTCGATGTCAATCGGTTTCTATTGACTTTAGGAATGAGAGAAAGAAAGACAAATAATTGCTGAAATAATGGTGTTATTTAGAGGATTCGGGGATGTAATGGGCGATCGAGAGTTAATTTGAGACACCGTTTACTATCGACTTGACACAGTGGCTTTATTACTCAATTCGATAACCGTTATGCGATCGCTTCGAGCTGCCTTGAAATTTAACAATGAATGTTGAATCGATACTGAATTATTTCATGCCGTAGTTTCGGCTGATCAAGGCATATATCTGCGAACCGTCCAAAATTAGCGCCAAAATATTCTAGTGTATTGTGAGTTTTGAAAGTATCTTCACAGCATGAGCATGAGCCTGATTGATCGCCTGAGGTTGATACTCCGTTATTGCCAGATCAGCTGTTATTACCCAAAGAACCAAAAGATGATGCTTGGGACTAGCATACATCCTCAATGTGTAAAAATTGCTTATCTTAAACTAAGGCAATACCGGCGCCGGCCTCGTCCGAATGCAGGTCAATAAAGAATGGGTATGATACTCGTTTTATTGGAAGCCGAGGACACCTCTGCACTTCCACGAGACATCTCCGGGATGTTGGATAAAATGGTTGGGTTTGCAGCGGGATTTGTTTTGGTTAACGGTGTGCTGCTGAATTTCCCTCTCCCTGGCTGGATTTTGTACCTGTACGCTGGTGGGAGGGCTTAATCTCATGTAAATGATTCATTGGAGATAGCTGATTTATAATAGATGTCGTTAGGTCATGTCATTGTATGACCTTCTACTCTAATGAACCATTCATGGGAGAGCCAAAGGTCCAGCCACACAAAGTAGTGATAATATCACACTCGCTCCTCTTTCTATTTAATAGCCGCGTCGTAGCATGCATGTATAAAGGCACTAAAGTTGAGTGTGATATTGGCGAGTTGGGTCGCAAATCACTAAAAATTTAATAATAGATAGATTTATTTAATTTTGAAAACATTTAATATTCAATGTGAGGTGAAAGTTTGAACTATGTAATAGAATTTCATATGCAGTGGACTCCTAGACCGTGGCCATAAGTATTGTGGTTTTGTGGGATGCAGAGGGCCCGTTTAGGAACTCAGAGTATCGTATCACTGGGGTTTGTCATAGGTGTGTTTGTTCAGAATGAGAGGGGTGTTCTGCCGGCGGGCTTTGCCGCAATTTACGCTTAGACGAGGCTAGAAACAGTTCGTAGACGCCTGACATCAAGTAGTTAAGGGACACGACAGGAGGTGCAGTTTTCATTGGCGTGGCAATTCTTTCATTGTTCATAAATTATAATTTAAATATATGCGGTGTACGACAGCCGACTTTCAAATTATAGCAAATCACAGAGAGATGTTACTTTGATATAGCAACTATGCAGCGTAAAAACAACATGAAACTTACAGTGGCATCTCAAATAGCCTGGTCACATTTATACGAACTACAGGGAATGGCTCTATCTTTTCGGGATTTTCCGTAAATCATTGTAATGCAGAATTTTAAATTAATGATTTAATGATCACTTTCATTTTTTTTAACACAATTAAAAAAAACTGATTGAGCGTGTTAGTAGAACGATTGTGATGAGGAAACAAGGATAATTTCAAATTAACACTTCATTTGATCACTTTTCAAAATAAGAAATAAAACATTGAAACACTTTTTTCAAATAATCACTAGTAAACGCGAGTAAATTCCTTCAAATACCAGACTTGTCTTCTGACAGATAGGCCTATTTCGTCTGCGACTTACAAACTTCTTCAGTGTCAAGTGCTCGACTTATGATTTTCTTTTTGTAGTATTTTTAACCGGTCCAAAACGCCCTACCTTATACACCTACCCTAACCTATCCTTGTTCCTTCCCATGGAGTTCATGTGGTCTGAATAGACTAGTTCGCCATTACCCCTCCTTCACCATCGGCTATGGACTGACTTGCGCTCTTATTGCCCCACCATTTGCTGCAAAATGAAAATGAAAATGTTAACGGTGTGCTGCTGAATTTAACTGACGTCGACAGCGAATGAACTATGTTCCCGACTTATTCTCTGTACAGAGATGCACATTAAAATTATCCAAATTGCTCGGATTTAAGCCAACAGTAATGATGCCGTTGCGGCCACTCACAAGTGTGGGTGTTTTATATAAGCAGAATACAAAAATATGTTAAAATATAGAGTTTAGGGACCGATTAAAACAAACCGTAGGGATGCTGATGGGGCCTCTCATAAGTGTGGATGGTTTATTTCAATGATATACAAAAATATGTTTAAAAAATCGAGTGTGAGTGCCGATTTAAACCAACAGTAGGGATGCTGTTGGGGCCACTCACCAGGGTGACTGGTTTATACCAGCAGAATACAAACATATGTTAAAATAAAGAATTTGAGGACCGATTTAAACCAATATTGAGGATGCCGTTGGGGCCACTCACAAGTGTGGGTGGTTAATAGAAAAAAACAGCCTTATTCTACACAGCAGTATCGCATCTATACTACCTGAAATCATCCTCCCTATTATCTTGAAGCCGTTAACTTTTTTTATGATTATTTTTCGTAGTAAAAATAATAATGATAGGGTATATGTCCCTTGACTCAGCCTAATTTGCAACAATCGATAACATTTTTCATTGTAACTCATAAAGTATTTGAGCAGGAAACAAAATTTAACTAGCTATACACTTCCTAAGATATGTTTAATAAGCCATCTGGTAGTATGTATCACGAAAAGTTACACAAATCATTTTATAAAGTCAGAAACTTTCGAGGGATATGGATGTAATGTCGGTTTATGGGTACCAAATTGGGTCTTATCATGGATGCAAGTTCGTCCCATTCGATTGATTTTTTATAAAATGCAATTTTTGTGCGGGTTTCTTCCTGATTTGCTGATTCAAGGTGTTCCCAGCTGTATTCGCTCTACCCAACAAACAATTGCATAAATCAAACTACACTTAAACTGCTAAGAAACACTTAAGTGATTTTTACATATGACTAAGCGGTCATTCGACAATCAAAACATTATAATTCACTCTACACAGATTTTGTTCCTTTAATTTGTGTTAAAATGAGCCATATAAACAACATTCAACCGGAACTCAGACATTTGTATTGTTAATGTTACCAATAACAACATTTTTACTACGCTTTTCATGCAACAGGCCATAGTTGGGAACATAGAAAATAAATATTTCCCTAACATTGGGTCCACCGTTTGCTTGTTAATTCATTGTTATTTTATCAATGTGACCTGTTAGTTTATAACATGTGACTATATTCTGTACATCTTGGCTGCATTACTCGGTTTATAGGTTCAATTTCGGCAAATTCAGATCATTCGAAGATCGTATAGATAATCTGTTCAGCTTAACCAGTAAAGTCGTGGTGTCTAAAAAGTCATGGAAATCGAAAACTACGCGGAAGTGAACTACTAAAAATTGATTAATTATGTCTCAATTGCTTTGAAATAAATCGATCATGCTGATAACAACATGATTTTGTTGATTATCGAAGAAATAATGACATATTTGGTACATAGGCCGAATCAAGGAACTAGGCTAACATTACATCCCGTTACCCTATGCAATTAAAAATAAGATGCAACAATATACCTCTTTGCAGCTCAACCATTAGTCGACGAATGTATACTGAAATGTGAAGGTCAGCTGTTTCCTGAACTTATTTGCAGCTATTTGCCTCTTCCGCATCGGTGCTAGATGATTAAAACTCTGAAATGGCAAAAATTCCAACGTGATGTAATGAAATAAAGTCGATAACACGGCAACCAGCAGAACAGCAAAGAAAATTTATGCAAACAACAATCCGAAATATATTTCGTATGAGTATGATCGCTCCCAAAAAAACGGAAACTTAATAAATCCAAAATAAAAAAATATAAAAGAAAAGAGAAAATAAAGGTCATTGAGTTCTTCGACAACTCCTGCTTCCCGCTGGGCCTATAAACGACTATCCACGTCTGTGAAACAGAAAATACATAACGTGATTCAGATGAGCCAAAGTTCACAACGATGCACAAATGCGAATCTGAAAATAGCATAAAAAATACCATGGGGGACGTTACAATACAAAACGTTTCTTACTATACTGCTGGATGCCAGGACAAACGCTGTGTGAGGCGCACCTCCACGGTCGGCACGTACCTCCTCAATTTAGCTGAAGTCAGAAGGACCAGGCTGCACTACCAGCTACCTACGTAACCCTTAGCTGACGGTCTTTGTCATCTCTTGACCCGTGGAAGCATTTGGTAGGAACTTGTGAGAACCAGAGCTACGTTGCGGGGACGCACGCTCCATCTCAGTTGTCCATACACCAGTTTGCAGCCCTATGACTTTTGAAAGTTTCTTTAAAATTTCTTAACACCGATTTTTCCAGCAAATAACTGTCCAGGAATGATGACAGGCAGTGGGCCTCTCTTGCGCAATCCATGTGAAAAAGATTTAAAAATAGTTACACAAATACACTTTTTCAAAACTTTCAGTGTGCTATGGGAACTAAACTTTTCTCGGCGATACTGTGCTAGACGTTTGTTTAGCTGCACCTAAGTCTTATTTTTCTTAAATTGATTTTGGAAACAGCGTATATATTTTCAAAAATCAAATTTAGTTAATAACATGAAATAAAATTTAAAAAAATGAGATTAGACATTTGTTCAGCAGCACTTTTCAAATTATGGAATAAAGTACTCTTGCTTGACAAATTTCGTCTGACGAAGTTTACCAATAGTGAGTATTTCGTATGACCACCTCCATTGCAGATAACTTAAAAAATCCGATTTGGCATCGAATCAGGCAGCTCATGCAGTGTTGCCATATCGATTTTAGCCCACCACTCTTTGACTGAGGCTTTTGGACTGGAAACAGTGTCACATTGGCGTCAATCTGCGTACGCCATTCCAGCCAAGATACCCCAGAGGTTCTAGATACTCAGAACTGCATGCCGGGCATTTAAACATGCCTTAGACAGCTTGGACTATGGATCGATGCGTTGTTCTGTTAAAAATTACGTCTTCTGTTGCGTCGATCTCCATGTGTCCAACCGTAACAGCCTTCAGTAGATCCAAATACATTCCGGAATTCATTCTTATTGATATGAAACCAATTGGAAGTTTGCCGTGGTATGAAAAGGCTCACCCTAGCATCAAACTGCATGGTAATACGGTTCAATTTCCGTATCTACGATCAGACACAGTCTCTCGCTTGGATCGCATTCTGGTATCTACAATTGCTAGAAATGGGCTAAGGGCAGCACACTTTGCTTCCACCCCCTTCAAGGACCACATGGTTTACATAGTTCGCATAGCTCTATCGGACCTTTGGGCACCTGCTGGTATAGGCATATGGAGACTTCAACGACACATCTTGAACGATCCGGACGTTCTGAACGAGTTTTCTTGAAAGAGGATATACAGGAAAAGATCTCGACAGAATAACCAATCTTGGATTGAATGGTGGAATAGATATGCGAAACCTAAGCCCATCTCTTTCCTAAAATGGCGCAAATCAATCATTCCTCGGGAGTTCAGGACACAATGGAGTTAAACCGAGGTTTTCCGAATGAGGCCTATCATAATCTCTATGGAAATCCTGGCCAACAAGCACGTCACCAACGAGTATTTTCCAGTAATTTCCGGCAGATAAACGAAAGCTTTATATCCGGGGAATCTACTACACTCTTTCGTGTGGGTCCGCTGCACAGTAAAATGTCTAAAGCAACAAAAGCCGCTTTGCAAGTCGACCAGGTAAATGACGTTTCGTATCCAAATGAAATTTGTAGAATAACGGCAGATAGGTCCTCCCCTTAGCTCAGTAGGTAAAGGCGCAGCTACAAAGCATCACCATGCATGGTGATGTCAGCTGGGTTCGATTCCCGGTATGGTCTTGGAATCTTTCGTTAAGGAAAATTTCTCGACTCCCTTGGCATAAGGTATGATTGTACTCGCCACACAATCAAACTAATGCAAAAATGGCTCGCAATTAATAACTGTGGAAGTGCATTAGAACACTAAGTTGAGAGCAAACAATAAGCTAATTGTGAAAGCAATAAGCTTGAAATGCTAAATAAGAAGAAATTTTAGTTTTTCTACTGCTCCATAAATCTTTCTTTCAAAGCTTTTTGACTAACCTAGTATATCTTAATCAGGAAAACCACTTGTACACTAATTCCACCTAGTAAAATCATCCTGACTGGTTACAAATCAAAACAGCCATGCACAAACTGAGAAACGCTTGGCTGAAGACTGAAGCCTTGTATTTAAGATGGATCCAGCATATTCCTAAAATGTATGTACAAGCACACTAGCACTCCATGGCGGACAGATTCGGAAATGATAGTCACCAATGAAAAGGTCTTAGTGAAACACTTTATCGAAGACAGAAACCTTTGGAACGGTCAGCTTAGTTTGGAATATAATTGCACACCAGCGCCGCATAGCGGAAAGACTAGTGTTCATCAATGGAAAGGTTTTATAAATCAGAAAACCTTATCCAAAGACACCATCTTTCCGAATGGTCAGGATCCCCAGATACGGCATCTTCAGGAAATAAATTGGCAAATAATTAGCAAAACAGCGCTGCGTAGCGGAAAAATTGTGAGTCCAACAAACGTAAAAAGATCTCTTAACAAATTCTAGAGAGAAAGTTCCCAAAAGTTTTGCAGAAATTGTTCTCGCAGTTCTGTATACGACTCATCAGGACAAAATTCAGGAAAAAACTTAGCAACTGTTCCTGGAAGGTTAAGCTGGGTTGATTACAGAAATTCCTCAATCAAAAGGTTTCGTTTCACTGAACAACATTGTCCAAGAACGAAACATTCTATCTGGTCAGGGTACCAAGATATAGCATATATCCGAAAATAATTAGCTCACCAGCGCCACGTAGCGGAAAGATTGTGACCGGCTGGACAAAAACATTCTCTCTGGTCAAGATACCAAGATAAATTCCTGAAAATAATGACCACTCTAGCGCCGCGTAATGCGATAATCCTAAGCTATTCGCCAATGAAAAGGCCTTAACCTATTGAATAACTTTGCTACATTTTTCTATTGAGCGAAGTTCTGGCGAGTTTGGCGAGTTTGCCTCTTTCAAAAACAATATCGTTGGCTTCATAATACTCCATCACCGATTTTTTTAAATTAGTCTTCGATTTCTTGAAGTATAGAGAAAAAACTTCTTGGTAGTTCAAGCAGGAATATCCCAAAAATTCAGAGCTAAACATCTTCGAAGTTCAAGATCATATATTCTAGAAGTTAAGGAGAGAACTTCCCAAAAAATCAGAAGCGGACTTCTCAGAGCTTTAAGAAAAAGCTCAGAGACAGGACTACTTAGAAAATTTGTAATGTTTTAGAGGTTTTGGAGTTTTCCCAGACATTAAACATGGACTTCCCAGAAGTCCAGGAAAAACAATTTCCCGAAGTTCAGAAGAACACTAGCCGCGTTATCTAAAATTCTCAACAACAACAAAAAAACGAAACAAACTGCCACAAAGCTCAGAACGTCCTGGAAATTCAAGCGCGTACCTCTTTAAAGTTAAGGAAAGGACTTTTCAAAAGGTTCCGAAGAAACTTCCCAAAAGTTTACTTGGAACTACCTAGAAATGCTAGAGAGCTTCCGCGAAGTTCAGAAGAAAACATTTCAAAATTTCAGAATAAGGATTTCTCAAAGTTCATAAAGGAAACTCTTCAAAGAACAGAAAGAAACTTTTAAGAAAAATAGTGGGTACTTCCTAGTAGTTTGAACAAAATTCTCTCAGAAGTTCACGAACAAACTTCTCCGAAGTTCAGGAGAAAACTTCCCAAAAGTTCAGTAGAAAAGTTTTTTGTAGTTCAGGAAGAAACTTCTAACAAATTTAAGGGAATTTTCCTAAAAATTCTAGAAAGGAAGTTTCGGTTAAATTTTCGTCGGAGTTAAGGATGGGACTTATGAGATGTTTAAATAGAATAAGCTCAGGAAAATCCTTCCGAGAATTTCAGAAAAACTTTTCAGAGAGGGCACTACGTATAAGTCAAAAATTTAAAGAAACTTTTCTGAATTTCAGAAGAGGACTCTCCAGACGTTCCGAAGGAAATTTCCCAAATGCTTAGTTGGAACTACTCATAAGTGCTCGAGAGCTTTCTTGAAGTTCAGAATCGAACATTCCAGATGTTCAGAATGAGGCTTTCCCGAAGTTCAGGAGTTCCCAGAAGTTCAGATAGATACTGCTGAGAAATACAGGAAGAAACTTTCCAAAAGTAAAAGGGCTACTTACTAGCAGTTAAAGCAGCAATTTTTCAGAAATTCAGGAAACTTCCCAAAGTTCAGGAGAAAACTTTCCTGAAGTTCCGAACAGGACTTCTCAGGAGTACAGAAACAAACTTAAGAAGATCTCTCAACAAATTCTAGAGAGAACTTTCCCAAAAGTTTTGCAGAAATTGTCCTCGCAGTTCACGATAAGACTCATCAAGACAAAGTTCAGGAAAACACTTGGCAACTGTTCCTGGAAGGTTAAGCTGGGTTGATTAGAGAAATTTCTCAAATAGAATGTGATATTGCTTGACGTGCCCGCATAAATAAAATACGTAGAGTACCAAGTTTGATATAACTGTTTCCAACTTGGTATATTTCGTAATATTGACCATCTACGCGACTTCTGTCTTGGACAGAAGGGTCCACTAGATCGAGGCCTTTTCAATTGTTGCTAATCATTTTTTTTTAATATTCTATCTTTAGATGATGACCAAATGGATGGTTTGAGTCTTGGACAAAGTGGTTTAGCAGAATTCTGGATAGTGAGCTGTTTAGTGGAATACCTGTAACTAGAGGAAAGCTTAGTAATTTCCATTTAATTCCAACTACCTTTATTGCTTATCTTGACTGATACGCGTATTTCGTCTACAATGGGCAGACTTCTTCAGGATCGTGTACTAATACTCGACTGAAAGTCTTGGGCTCCACCAAAGATTCAGTCGATGTATTAGGCCAAGCAGGGGTATACAAAATCAAGTGTAAACACAGCAGTAAAATATATGTAGGTTAAACAATGTGAACCTTGGCAACAAGTTTTAAAGAGCATCTAGCGGAGGTGACCAAGGCCGGCAAACGGAATGACAAAGGAATTTCACACAACTTCAAATCGACAGTTGCAGAGCGCATATTCACGAGTATTCGAGTATTAGTACACGACACTTAAGAAGTCTGCACATTGTAGACGAAATACGCGTATCCTGCAGCTAAACGTAAGTTCAGTACTCGAAAAAATGACAGACAAAAATAAACAAATATGAGCTATGATTTTGCAAAGTTAGTTTATTCAGCCTCCTTTCCTAGGCTAAATGCCCGCATCTTGAATTTAACGCTACCCATCAAATCCTGTGCTACACGCCATCTTTCTTACACACTTTCATACATTCTTTCTTCAAATCTTTGTCGTTTTTGAAGACCTTCCCTGTTTTCCGGAGCTTGTCCTTCATAATCACCCAGAATTGAATTCTATTGGGCGAAGTTCTGGCGGGTTTGGCGAGTTTACCTCTTTCAGAAACAACATCGTTGGCTTCGTACCACTCCATCACCGGTTTCGCGTTATAGCACGATGCCAGGTCCGGCCAAAACAGAGTGTCACTTTCGTGGGACCAGCCGGGGCATTCTTCTTTGTTATTTGGCCGTTTCTGGTGCTGGTCGTGATGTACGGCTTGCTGAATTTGCCGCACCCACAGATCGCCTGCTTGACAAATTTGTCGACCTTTCTTCCGAAACTTCTCAGGAATATTCAGGCTGGATTTTGCGACGAAAAACTCCAGGCCGGGGATCTGCTTGGCGTCCACTTTAATGCTCGTCTCGTTGTCCATTACGATGCTTCCTGTCGTGGGATTTAGCCACCGTAATCTGTTCATTGGTTCGGTTAGGCGCCTTCCTTTCCTTGACGACATGAAGTCCGGCCCGCTTCATTGTCTGCTGAACGAACCAGACGGAAGACTTGTCCTTCTTGGCCACGTCCGATTGGTTCGGATTGCGCTACAATCAATCCCTTCCTGCGTTCAATCTTCCTTGCGTTTACGGGGTAGGTCGTCTTCGCTTTTCTTCCGCTGCCAGCTCGGTCGTCTGGGACTCCTTGAACGATTTTACCACACACAGGACACGGTAGAATTGTCAATTTCCAACTATTTGCATGTTAACATTACACTCTAAACTAGTTTTAGAGTCATCAATTTTTACCCATGCAATAAAAAGTGTTGCATTTCGAGTACAATCTTTGTGTGCATTTTTCTAGGCAAATCCTTTAGTCAGTCGTTTTATGATGGTGGAACACATTTCAGTTTTAGAGTTAAAGAGGACGGTCGTGCCTTCGCGTTGTCGGAATATTCCGAGAATTGGTTAATACTGAAATACCGTTAGCTTTCTTAGTACATGGTTACTAAAGTATTTCTCAAAAGTTTAGAAAGCATTTTTTTAACTGTCGCTTAACTTTTAAAAATGAACTTAGTACCAATGAGAGAATCTTTCCCCTCTTGTTATTTGTCATAAAGCACGGCGCCAAATATTTTCCAACGGTTTCCTTCTACAGATGGAAAGATAATCGTACATGCATTTACACATATAATATGACGGTAAACGTTAAAATGAGTGAGTTATGATTGAAAGATAAAGTAAACAGAAACTCATTGTATTTCAGTTGCCTTTGAAAACTTCAGCGATAATTCGCGAATCCAATACTAAAACTCCTACAGTATTTACAAACACCCCACAAATAAATCGAACTGAAAAAAGACGTCAGTAAATCGCGTAGTCAGTTGGCATTTATTTGCCACCCAACATCTTCCATCATTCGACAGATTGCGATAAACGCTGCTGCAGCATCTGACACAGATATTTTCTGCAACTGATCCATCCGTTCGGAGGTTATGACCACCGCAATGAATCATTGCAAACATTTGCAACGGTTCAATATTGGTTTTCGACGAAAGGTGATGTAATCTCGCTGATTGTGCGGGTAAAAACATCTGTTTTCAGCCGTTTGACCCACTACCAGTGCCGAGCAAGTTCGTGAAACTGGCTAATGAATTTGGTAATTGATGGTGACTGCACGATGACTAACTTATCTTACACACAAAAACGTTTTCGTCGGAGGTTGGAGAGAGCAAATCTTACGATGATGCCATGCGAAGATGAATGATTGGAACCAATTCATTCCCCAAGAGCTAAACACACTGCGAATCGTTACGCTTCGAGGTCATGGCTGGGTGGGAGTGCAGAAGAATTCGCATTAATTGTGCTATTAAGATAAGTTGTCGCTTTGTTTTGTTTTTATGGGAGAGCCGAAACGCCGCCGTCGGGGAGATAATTGAACGAAAGTCGTAGGAAGGTGACGTTGGAAGGCACGCTATTTTCGCGAAGTGCACGCTATTTTTGTGAAGTGCTAAATGAACCTCAATTAAGTTTCTCGCTGAACCGCAAATTGAGCCCATTGGTGCTGAATGCTGATGATGGGTGTTCTATCTATCTGCACGATGGATGGGGATAAATAAAGTGGATGCTACCGGGAAGGCGGGAAAGTGTATAGTACGGAATAAGATATAGACGTAATGCTTGGCGTTCGCTTCTCGGAAATTGGACACGTTTCGCTGGTTGTCGAGTGCTTATTGTTTACTTTCATTGCGATGAATTGTGTTCTATGATGAGATGCTACTCGGAGCGAACGATTTATTGCGTTTTTATGAAACCGTGAAAAATGAAAGTTATTCTGGATGAAGATATTCTGTCACCACAGATACAATCCAATCAATCGAATTTTTATTTAGATTGATTGCATTTTTTTATTTTGATGCTGAAAATAATGCGAACGGTGTCGATGGAAACATTCGGGTTTAATTTTTTTTTCGACTCCCTTATAGATTATCATTGCCACACAGATGCATGCTATCATGCAAAGATAATTTCAAATCTAGGATCTCACCTCCGAACAAGTTACGAAAATACCCAAAAGGTTTTGAGTGACTACGATTGGAGATGAACCTGCCCAGGCCCAGAAAGACCAAAGTGTTCGTGACGAATAAGACGATGGACTCGAAACTGTACAAGCAAGAATGCCTCAAAAACCGCGTACCGCGTATCTTTCATTAAAGCCCATAAAGGTCCCGCGAAGTTTTGGCCAGATTTGGCGAGTTGCCACTACAGCCGGGAAGTCATCCAGTGGTACCGCGATAATAATGTAGATTTCATCGATAAAAAGATAAACCCACCCAACTGCCCGCAGCTCCAGCCCTTCGAGAGATTTTGGGCAATAATGAAGCGGAAGCTTAAGGAAAGTGAAGAAACGGCTTGAGACGCGACTCAGATGGCCAAAATGTGGAACAAATGTGCCAAGGAAGTTGACTCCGGAGGTGTGCAGCGTTTGATGGGAGGAATAAAGAAGAAAGTGCGAATTTTCATTGGAAACGAAGATAAATGATTTGGATTGATATTTTGTCCTTAACGTACAGTGAATTACCTTTGTTTTGATGTATTAAACGTATTTGAGGGATTCCATCCAGAATGTGCCGGAAATCCCAAAAATCATACCCGATCATCATTGATTTGGATGAAACTTGGCACATGAGTTCGGTACGTTGGAAAAAAAAAATTCCACTGGTGTTAAGATAATTTGGGTTCAAGAGTAACTTTTGAGATGGGCGTATGTGTTTTTTCCAACATTTTACTTGAAAAATCGTAGTTCAAAAACCATTACATTTAGAGAAAAACTTTATATAAGGGAATTGTAGGGAACTAAAAAGCCTTTCTTAAAAAAATATACACAGAAAAAAAAAATTTTTTTTCATCAAGAAAAATCAAAAATAATTACTAAAAATAAAATATCTAAAAAAACATATTTTTAATATTTTTTTTAATTTGTTGTATGAAAATTTGAGGAAAAAAGACACGTTTTAAAAAAACTCTAGGATGGACGCTCTTATAATAAAAAAGTTTTTCAAATAGCGAACTTTGGTGTATATTTCAAATTTTGGTTATTCATTCTTATAAATAAATTTTGATGTTACAATATGGTTTTGGAGATCATTACAAACAATAATGATAATAATGATAAACCACGTAAACGCAACCGTTTTCAAGATATTTCTGATTTTCTTTCAATAAAATTTCAAAACCTCAAAAAATACGCCCTTTTCATAAATTACTCGTGATATTAAAACAACAATAGCTAACGATTGTTTCTCTTGTGTTTTTAGCCTTTTTAAAACACATGTATGTGCCTCTTACTTACTCTTAACAGCTCGTCGATTGAAAAAGCTTCACTTAAAGTTATAAGACAAAAATAATGAATTATGGTTGGATTTATATTTATATATACCATTTATTAGTCTCGGTCATTGATAATATTACATAAACATTATATAAACTATTGATTGCTTTTATATATATTATGAATCCTGCCTTCTTCGTCATTCGAAAACAGTTTTACAAAAACTTCGTTTTCTGAAATTGGAACGAATGAGTGGTACTTTTGTGTACCTGCAATCGTTTTAGTCTGTCGGTAAATTTCATTCCATTCTGCTACCCCCTGTTCATACTCTTCATGTGATACATAACAAAACGACATTTTTGTTAAACAATCATCACTTTTTTGGTTCGCCCATTCGAATAACTCTAATGCACTTTTTATAGGGTGTTCATGTTGTACAGCAAGGCTTGCATATCTTGCCATTCGTTTTAATGTACCACCAATTGCATCGCAAGGTCCCTTACCGTGGGATGTTGCGAAAAAATGCCATTCAGCATCAATATTGTATTTCTTTTTAAACTTACAAAGGCTTGCAAAGTTCTTCCTATTTTTATATTGGGATGCTGCCCCGTCAGACATAAACGTAGCTTTCTTTACTTTAATTTTTGTTTGCAAAAAGCTTATTAGTTTTGAAATAAACACCTGCACCGCAATCGTATCATGTTTCAACACTTCTGAGATAACAATGAAACTGATATTTTTAAGTATTCCAGATTCCGTGTAATAAATGACAAAAGGGTGAATAGTGGCTTGCTCATTACTCCAATAACTACTTTGAACAGCATCTTGAAAAACAAATGAATAATTTTCAGAAAAATCACAAATTATTATTACTTCGCCGTCTTTAAGACAACTTTTATAATCTCTCAAGAAACTAGACTGCTGAGATTTGACAAAATCGTGGGATACTAATTGTTCCAACTTTTCACAAAAATAAGCAATAAATTCATCAATTGGTTTAACAAGTGTCTCTAAACTACATCTATCAGTTGAAATCCATTGCTCAAAAGATATTTCAACTAAACCACGTTTTTCTAATTTGTCTGTTAAACTACTCTCAAAATCTGAAAAGCCTGGACATCGTTCGCATTCACGGAGGTAACATTTTTAGTTCTAGTTGATGAGCTACATAATATTTCTTCAAAACACAATTTATAATCATTCTCGAATGAATATTTTCTAAGACCATGAAGCATCAAGTTAATGTTCTCATGAATGGTGCAAACACAAATGTTATGAGAACCTGTGCTGCCAAGTAATTTGCAATGCTTTGGTCTTAGTGCTGCTAAAGAGCTAAACCCAACAGCATTTTGATGCATCTCTTGAAATTTAATGAAAGCTTCTCTTAATGAACAAACTAAAAGGCGCTTTTGAATATGAACCCTCTTACCTTCACTCCTCACTGAAACGTAGTCGTTCATACCAGGGGTTGCTCGTGTAATCTCATCACTGTCGTAAAATTGCAAAATTTGGTTTTTATTTCCGGGTTCAGACCGTGTCCCAGCTTTTCGTTAGGGGCAGCTAAAACACCTTCGTGCTTTGCAAGAATTTAGCTTGTGATACGATGTACTTGTTTGTTATTCCAAATTCTGCCATTACTCTTTGATTTGTCCAAGATTGTGGTAAAACCGAAAGTATCCTTACTTGATCGTCCCTCGAAGTTTCTGGATCAGCATACCGGTCCTTTAGCTGCGCGATTATTTCGTCATATTCGGCTGCTTTCACTTTCAATTGTTCCAGGTCATCCTCCTCCGCTTGATCCCCAAATATGTGTGTCCGAATGCCGTTTGAAACATCTTTGAACTTTTTGCGGGCATAATTTACGTTCAGGAACTTTTAGCCGATATTGGCGAAACGTTGATTCCAGCTACGCCCTTGTTAAATAGCTCAATATTATGGCGCCTTGAATAATCTTGCACACTGCTATCAGATGGCACTGACATTAATGATATTGCCGATGGCGTTTCCTCGAGACCATACAAGTCTACTTGCCGTGATGTAGATGGTTGTGGATCCATAATGTTAGTAATTGATGGTTTCTCACTAGGCTCCGAAATTGCAGCATGGGATTGTTCCGTTCTATTTAAATGCAAACGACAATTATCACAAATCATCAAAGAAGTGTCCAAATGTGTTTTGCCCATAAACTTGAGTTTTTTGACATTTTGTTCGGTTAATTTACGAAGGTTTTTGAGCACCGTTGAGTGGGAAACGGCATACAACACTTCTTCATGTTAAACTCCATTTTCAGTTCACTCAGATAGATTTTACTGATGAATGCGACTATGTATGAGCATATATATTGGCTGTGGTACCTTTGGAAATGCAGGTATAAAACATCTCTGGTAGTTTACAGGCAGCGTACATTAGCTGTTTTTTTTATGAGAAGATATACCTGACATACGTTATAGCTGCTATTTGTCTACCTACCTTAAACAATATGTGTTACTTTCATCGCTACATCACCGAACTGTTCGGAGTGTAGTTTTCACACACTACACCCGACCTCTATTTATCTTGTTCTTTTCAAATGAGTCTTCTTATCATCCTGATATCAAAAGAAAAGAGGACATTAGAGTAATGTGAACGTTATAATATGAAGATCTTGGAAAATTTATCATTTCTGGTGGAAATCTCGATTAACTTAAGAAAAGAGCGAATTTTCTGAGGTTTTTCATTCTATTGAAATAAAATCCGAAAAATCTCGAAAACGGTTGCGTTCAGGTGATTTATCATTATAATCATTATTGTTTTTAATGATCTCCAAAATCATATTGTATAATTAATTTTCATTTATAATAATGAATAACCAAAATTTGAAATATGCACCAAAGTTCGCTCTTCGGAAAACTTTTTATTATAAGAGCGTCCATCCTAGAGTTTTTTCAAAACGTGTCTTTTTTCTCAAATTTCCACAAAACAAATTTGAAAAATATTAAAAATATGTTTTTTTATATTTGATTTTTAGTATTTATTTTCGATTTTTCTTTATGAAAAAAATTTTTTTTTCAGTGTACATTTTTTTACAAAGCCTTTTTAGTTCTCTACAACTCCCCATATAAAGTTTTCTCTAAATGTAATGGTTTTGAACTACGATTTTTCAAGTAAAATGTTGGAAAAAAAACATACACCCATCTCAAAAGTTACTCTTGAATCCAAATAATCTTAACACCAGTGGATTTTTTTCAACATACCGAAGACGTGTACCAAGTTTCATCATTATTGTTATTAATCCCACGACGGTTTAGTCGATTCGAGAAGTAAACCCAGGTTTTGGTAAACCTAAATAGTTGTTTTGATAAGACTTTTAGCTATATGTACACAATAAAGTGAAAAAGTATCAAAATATCGCTGTCTCTGTGAATGTGAAAACTATCATAAAATCGAAAATTTCGAACAATGGATGCTGAAAGTACTAGAAAAACACAACTTGATTGAAATATGTTACGAACAATGGATTTCTACTGATAGGTGCAATATAGAAACCATAGTTAAACCGGAGCACAGTGGGAAAAAAACAATCCAAATTCCCAAGTAAGAGGAGCCGCTGTTTTTGGAACGACACCAAATGCATTTCTGAAGGGAAATTGGCTAATAAATCGATTGGCGTAGGTTTCGTGTTGTGTAGAGCACGGTAAGTAGCTTGTTTTGCCCCAATTCACCCTAAATTGATGGGTTTTTTCATTCTGCTCATATAGGTGCAAGCTCCGCCATATATTTTGACTGAAAATTCATATATTTACACATATTACATTAAGAAACTTAACAGGGATAGTTTCATGCCATGTCTAGCCCGTTTTACCCAAATTAATTCCTATTATTTGATTTTTCTTGTTACTTTCCAAACAGCAGCCATCGTCACAAATTATTTTCGTTGGAAAAGTACGTATCCCACAGAAGATCTGCATAGAAGTAATTTGGAGCGACTTTGCGTGTTTTTGGGACTTGTAGATACCTCGTTTTGCCCCAATATCCCTTCAATTGACGATTTTTCTTCATTCTGCTTCAATCTCCGAAATATATTTTGACTGAAAATGCACACATTTTACATATCTCACAATTAGAAACTTAACATGGTTAATTTCATGTTGTGTCTGGCCCGTTCTACCCCAATTCATGCACATATTTCAATAATCTACATTTTCGCCGCAATATACCGCATAAAACAAAACTGCGTTTGAAAAATCCGCATAATAATCGACCGTTAAGTTCTTCTGGCAGATCCACACGTGATTTTTTGGAATAAGCCAACCTCTTGTTGAAAATGTCCAACTAAGTTCGACCATGAGAAGGTAAAGCAGTTTTTCCTTGAACTAGAAAAACAGTTTACAAGCGAGTTTCCATTTGGGAAGCGATTACCGCCCTTCGTCCACAAGTACAGTCATTTGCCAGAATTCTTGTTAAGACTTCATTGACCAGCATTTACCCGCCCTCATTTTGCGCGAATTATATTTCAGCACAGAATTATATTTCTCCATTTTATGGTTATTCAACCATACACTAAATTTTTAAACACGAGAAGCAACAAGAAAAATCAAAGAATAGGAATGAATTGGGGTAAATCGGGCCAGACACATGAAACTATCCCTGTTAAGTTTCTAAATGTGGTATGTGTAAAATATATGCACTTTCAGACAAAATATAATACGAAGATTGTAACTTTGAGCAGAATGAAGAAAAACCATTTAAGGTAGATTGGGGCAAAACGGGCTATCGATAAGATCCAGAAAGACGAAAAGCCGTTCCAAATTACTTCTATGCAGATGTTTTGAGGGATACGTTCTTTCTAGCGAAAATAATTTGTGATGATGGTTGCTGTTCGGAAAGTAACAAGAAAAATCAAATAATAGGAATGAATTTAGGTAAAACGGGCCAGACATGACATGTAAAGTTTCTAAATATGATATGTGTAAACTATATGCATTTTCACTCAAAATATATTGCGGAGATTGCAACTATATGAGCAGAATGAAGAAAAACCATCAATTTAGGGTGAATTGGGGCAAAACGAGCCACTTCCCGTGCTCTACACAACACGAAACCTGCGCCAATCGATTCATTAGCTTAGTTTGGTTAAAAAACAGCGGCTTCGCTTACTTGGGAATATGGGTCCATTTTTTTCACTATGCGGTGGATGAATTTGTGTCATACTTAAGTGAAAAATTAGAAAAATTGGTAACTTATGATTTCATTCAAAAACAGGTGTCTATATTTCTTAACGATTAAAAAGTAGCATTGCAAGAAAACGAAGTTGTCATAATATGTGATTTTTCTGAAAATTATTGTTTTGTTTATCAGGCTGAAGTTCAATGCCATCATTGGAACAATGATCAAGCCACAATTCACCCTCTTGTTATATATTTCAAATATAAAGGAGAATTACAAAATTCTAAAAATACAAAACACATGTTGTTCTCTTAAATGGCTTTTTTGTCCAAATTTTACCATCGAAATTTAAAAATAAATAATAATTTCGCATTTTGGGAGTTTGAATTTTAAGTTTAATTATGATTTTTTCATGCAAACAAAAATTTTTTTTCAGTGTATTTATTTTCATGGACTCCCTGCAATTTATTCTTATACAACTTTGCTGTAAAACAAACGATTTATGAGTTACTGCTTTTCTAAAACTGTTGTATCAAAAACAAATAAGCCCTTTTCAAAAGGGTTTTTTTTACTCTCGTATCAAAATGACCGTTCCCCATCGCAAAACACTAATACAGTTATTCCGAACACGTTTGCAAAGTTTCGGCCAAATTAAAAATACTAAAGTTTAGCCATTTACTAGTTTGTCGTTAAACCGCTTTTTGAGAAAATGTTCGATAGTTCCATACCAATTTACAGTTCAGCCATTTTGTACATCACTATAGAATTGTTTATTTTGTTTAGTCGGTAAAGAAGAGCTATAACGCTGGATGTGATTCCCGGTCTGGTGTAGCAATTTTTGGCAAAGGAAAGTTTCTCGAATTTTAAGGCAAAGGGTATGATTGTTTTTGCGACACAATTGTTCTAACTAAACGCAGATATGGTACCGGCGTCTAATGTTCTCAACTAATCAAACAGTGGAAAGGAATTTAGAATAATCGGTTGAAAGCAGGAAAAAAACTAATTATGATAAGCAGAAAGCTTGTAATGTCAATAAATGGCCTGACGCGGTAATTAATACCTGACGCGGCAATATTTTCCTGGTCACAGCACACTAATCATACATACACTGACATTTTTTTTCGAAGCAGCGCTCATTTCGCAATGATCGAGCTCATCAATAATTCACAAACCTAATCGCAACTTGTTTTTTTGCGTCATTGTTTATACCCATATTGCATGGATGACATATCTTTTCATCATGACCATCATGTCATCGTCGTTCACGTCATCCTAGCTAGGCGATAATTGGAATTACTGGTGACCACCGAACCATCCCATAACACGGTGCATCAATGTATTGTGTTGTTGTTTTTTGTAAACGTTTCATGATGCCGTCACCCACCACACTATACCATATCGTTCAGTTCAGTTCAGTTCAGTAGCTACGTTACTGGTTGTGGTTTTGGTTTCGGATGGAAACCACCAAAACAATTGCGGTTTAACCGCAACGAACCACCCCTTTTCGCTACATGAGATACTAACCAGTCACATCCAGGCTCACATCTTGTCGGTTAGAAATAATAATGGCATCCAATGGCCATCGCACAATAATCATCTCCGTATAAGCGATGGGAAGTTTCTGTACTTAAAGCTAATTTCCGATCTGTGCAATAAAGTTTGGTTCGCAAACAGCCATCAATTCGGACTTAATGACACTATCACTGGAAGAGATCTTGATCCCATCCTTCCGTTAGTCGCGCCAAACTGCACAAAACCATTGTTGCACTGCCATGAGTGAATGGTTGCGTTTTTCTGGTACTCGTCTCAACTGAGTCGGACGATTGAGATCATTTTCGTTTGAATGAGGAAATTTTTTATTAATTTGTTGTGGGATTTTATGGCGGGATGAGGTCCGTAAAGATGACTAACTTCAATTGTTCCGTTCCGTTGTCAAGGTCTGTTATATGTCAGAGGAAGTAGTGGATATCATTTGGCATCACGAGCTTAATGTGGGCCTGTTTGGCTGTGTTTGACGTTAATAAAATAAATTGAATTTATGCTTCTTTTTCTTTGTTGGCCAGTTGGGTTCGGGTTGTCCGAATTGTATTGTGTGATGTCTGGTAAAAGTAATTACATTAACGCAGTGGTTAACCGCTTGCTTGATAACTGATCTGGGTGGAAGATGAAGATTTAAATTTGGAGGATTGGTGTCTTGACTTTGACAGTTTTTATTTAATCTGACGTAGGCTTATCCGAGTAGACAAAAAATTAGTTTTGAGTACTTTATTCTAATCCAGATAATTTAAGTCCGATTCAAAGTACATTTGGACGCATTCAAGTGATCATAACTCAAGAATTAAACAACATACACGGTTGATCAAAACGACAAACAAGTTATTACATTTCACGAACGAATTGTCACACTTGCGATGTCATCATGATCTGCACAGTCGCTGATGACACTGTACCGGCGAACTTTTTCCACTTTAAACGTATTTGTTGTGCATTTGTCACTTCTTTACCGCATCCTCGAAGTTTTCGATTGACAATTTCAGGGTAATTCGGAGGATTAATCTTTTTGGCGACGAAATTAACATTATTTGCAGCATATCATTCTAGTACCTCCTTAGAGTAGTGGCAGCTGGCTAGATCCGGCCAAAACATAACGTTGGTCTTATGTTGCTGAATAAAGGGTAAAATCCGCTTTTCAGACACTCTTTAATGTAAATCTTCGACGTCATTGTGTGAGATGTGATGGAAACCTTGGTTTTAAGGCCACAACTGCAGATTGCTTGTCAAATCATTAGTTTTCGAACAACTTCATCAACAAAACCAAATTCACTCCTGGAAGGGGCATCTCCACGACCAGTTGCAGGTACAATTTGTCTATAATCCATTTTGACATATGTTTCGTCATCCATTAAAATACAGCCATCAAATTTCGTCAAAACTCGTTCGTATAGTAATCTTGCTCGCTTTCTGACCACTAAACTTTGTTTCAGGGAGCGATTCGGATGTTTACTGGCACAAAAAGACTTATATCCTTCTCACGCACGGTGGAAAAGTGGGAATCGTATTACTTTGCCAAATCACGTGTGCAGACACCTGGGTTGCCATTCACGTACCTCAACACCTTTCTCCTCAGCTCTTTGTCCCTACTGCCACTTTTATGAAAGATGCGCTGTGACCTATCTACACTCAAAGTATCCTTGTAACGTTTGATTACAAGACACACCGTTGACTTTGGGAATTTTTACGCTTTCGCTATTTTTGAGGCAGACCACGACGGATTCTGTAGATGTTTGTACACAATTAATTTTCTTTTCTCAAGTTCCATGATCCGTAATTTCGAGATGCGTCGATCAATAGAGGAAAACTTTTCACCAATTATTTTGTCAATGGAACATCAACAAATGCCTATCCAACGTTTTTGTTCCAATCACCAGGGACGCGGTGGTGTATTAAACCGTGCGTCCAGATTTACTTTGATTCGAGCTTTAGGGTTTGTATTGATTGGCTTGGCATAAAAGTTAAAATACCAAATCATTATTATGATAGTACACTCCTAGAAAAAATCTTGTAAATTTAAGTCTACTTGGATGCACATAATAGAAATAAACAAAAATTAAACAGACATTTTCTCCAGTTCTTAAATTTTAAAGCCAAAATATCGAAATGATATCTTACGCGACATTTTACCGAATTCGAATTGCCGGGTTTTTTCGTTTTACATCTGCGATAAGATTTTGTACAGTCTCCTCGTCTACTTTATTCGCCGCAGAACGCCCATCTTTTTGGGTTTTCTTAAGGTTCCGCCTGACGATGGCCCAATATTGTTCGATTTGGTGGAGCTCTGGCGTGTTGGGATGGTCTTGTCCTTGGGCACCACTTGAACGTTGTTGGCAGCTTACCACTCCATGGCCTTTTTTTCCGGAATGGCAAGATGCCAAATCCGCACAAAATAGAATGGAATAATTGTGTCGCTTCAAGAAAGGCAGTAAACGTTTTTGTAGGCACTTGCTCAGATAAATTTCCTGGTTGACGGTTCCGGTCGCAATGCAAACGTTGCTTTCCAAGCCACAGGTACAGATAGCCTGCCACACTAGGTATTTCTTCGCGAACTTTGACAGTTTAATGTGCTTGAAAATATCTGCCACCTTTCCCCGTCTGGTTGCCGTATAAAATTCCTGTCCAGGAAGCTGTTTAAAGTCTGCCTTGACGTAAGTTTCATCGTCCTGTACCACGCAATCAAACTTCGTCAGCATGGTCTTGTACAACTTTCGCGATCGTGCTTTGGCCGACGTATTTTGTTTATTATCGCGATTTGGAGTCACCGTTTTTCTGTAAGTCGACAGTCCAGCTCGTTTTTTAGCTCTATCCATGGTTGAAGGCGCCAGTTCCAGCTTCTCGGACGGAGAGGTTGGAGTTCCGCTCGAAACAGCGGGCAACTCTTTTTATCGTCGCTGTGGCCTCCGGCTTTCGATTTCCGCCCGATCCAGCTTTCCTGGCTGTCGACAAACGTTCAACGAACACTTTTAATACGTTGGTAACAGTTGATTTAGCCACATTCAACAATTTCGCCAACTTGGCGTGAGAGTAGTTTGGATTTTCGCCATGCACGTGCAAAATTTTGATGCGTTGCTTCTCTTCCTTCTACGTCGTTTTCATAACTGTAGTGCTAATCTCAAAATCAAATAGAGACATGATGCTACACGCACACATCTTCAAAATGAGGGGTGTGCAAAATTTTTTAATGCACGATGAAAGTAAATGCGTCAAGTTTAGGTCGACCAAATTTTGATCCAAACACCCTTTAGTACACGACACTGAAGAAGTCTGCACCTTGTAGATGAAATACTTGCTTCTGTCAGGAAAGGCAATAAAGGTAGCTGGAAGGAAATGGAAATTACTAGCCTTTCTTCTCACATGTTATTTGTTGTGCTTTTGTAATATAAAAATATCGATATAAAAAAGCCAAAAGGCTAAATTTTGCTCGGGAGCATGCAGATAAGCCCACACGGAAAAAAATCTGTACCCGGATCCATGAACTGCAGTCATGAATTCGAGAACAAGCAAAAATACACCGTGAATTGAATCACGTAATCGGGAACTAGTTCACGTTTTCGGGTAAAAATCATGAAAACGTGAACTAGTTCACGGTCCGTTTTCATTTTCGTGAACGCTTTTGTTTCTGTGTTCATAGTGAACGCCCTTTATCATGCGTTTGGCCGAGCGTGTACAGTGTGAAAGTTAACATTGATGCAGGTGACTTGTTTTTTTTTGTTATTCTCAGTGCTCGAGATGGATTCGTCAAATGAGGAATATTTTGCCTCCCCGCGTACAATTGATTTAATTTTTAATAAAATGAAAGGGAATTTGCAGTGCATCCAATTAATCGAAACTGAAGATGGGATGGGAATGCCATCAGCTCTATCCGGAGCTGAGCAAATACCTGGGCTTTATCATACACCAGAATGTCAATAAATACATTTGACATGGTATTGAGTTTGATCGAAAGCAGGCTTATGAAAAATTGGACTAACGACTGTTCCAGAAAGTATAAGCACACCTTATTTTAACGGTCACTTTACTACGGTTCACTATATTTCAACGTGTTTTGGCTGCGTCCTTTTTTTGCCGTTTCTGAATGACATAGCATCAAAAAAGTGCTCAGTTTTGTGTTACCTATCAAAAGCCGTGGTATTACTCCGGAACAACGAAAAAGTATCGAGCACAAATGGTGCGCTGGAAGCGGACTCTCCTTAAGAAAATTGGCCAAGGAAGAGGGTGTAAGCGTCGGAGCGGTACGATCTGCGATTCGAAAATATAGAGAACAGTGTACGTTTTAAGATGCGCCGAAGATTGGTCGGAAAACTGGTACTGTTAATCCGGATATCGATAAAAAGATCAGGGATGCCTTCAAGCGAAAACCAGCGACTTCCGTTCGGGATGTTGCGAAAAAACTAGGGACCTCGTCAAGTAACGTTATGCGTGCCAAAGAAAGACTTGGGCTTTCAAGGTATGCGGAAGCAGAAAAAAGCCAAAAAGAACCCAAAACAGGCCGCGTCCGTGAAACCACGGGCCCGCAAACTCTACGATTTGTTATTGTGTAGAAATTCTGGGTGTATAATAATGGACGATGAAACGTATGTGAAACTAGATTACATAATGCTTCCCGGACCACAATTCTATATAGTAAGCGAAGACAAAGACATCCCCGAAACGGAGAAGGCAATTTTTACCGAAAAATTCGGTAAGAAGGTTATGGTTTGGCAGGCAATATGCGAGTGTGGTGAAACATCTAGTCCATACATCACAACGGAGACGATGAACACTCAGAAATACGTTAAGGAATGACTCCAGAAGCGATTATTGCCGCTGATCAGGCAGCACGAATGTCAAGTAGTGTTTTGGCCTGATTTGGCGTCATGTCATTACGCAAAGGACACTTTAGAATGGTACAAAAGTCAAAATTTATGTTTTGTGCCGAAAAACATGAATGCGACGAACTGCCCGGAGGCATGGCCAATCGAGACTTTTTGGGCTTTAACCAAAGCAAAGCTTCGAAAATTCATAAAACCAGCGGACGATATCCAAAAATTTAAAAAAGATTGGCCAAAAGTGGTCAAAATGGTGGGAAGTACCACTGTGCAGAAGCTAATGGGTCATGTTCGAGGAAAAGTTAGGAGTCTTGGCTATGATTAAATATTTTGATTAAACGAGAGTTAAATATCATATTAAACACAAATATGATTTGCCAAATAAAATTATGAAAACTAAAACAAACATAACATTTTTGTTATTTTGAAAGTGTGCCTATATTTTCTGGAACAGTCTATAATCTGAACCGTGAATCAATTTCACCAATTACAATTTCAAAATTATTACCTTCCATAATAATTCTCTTGGGTTGAAATTTCTACACGCATTTCATCTTTGGATCTTTAATTCCTAAATTTAAAAGAGATTACGAAAAGACAATTATAATTAATTTACTTTGAAAAAATATTGTTTGTGTCACTGCGCTCAAAATCACAAGTTCATTTCCAGTGTTCGCCATTTTGAATTGTTGTTTTGATCATTTATCAAAAATTTAGGTAGATTCCACTCATCGTAGTCAAACCAGTTTATTCATTTTTCGACAACTCCATACTGCTTGCAAAAATAAGAATAATCTATTCAGTCACTAAGTTATTTCATAATAGCGTATAGCGTTTAGACGTGTCGGTTCGCACCGCTTCGCTTCGCGTTGGCTATATCAAGTTTACGCGATTCGCATGTATTTTCATCAAAGGTGTTTTGACGCGAACGCTTCCAATTGCTTTCAGTATACCATCAGCCATAGAGTACTGGAAGAATGTTCTGTGGACTTATGAGTACATGTTTAGACTCTTCAATAATAAAAAGGCGTGTCAGTGTATGACGCAGACCAGGAGGAGCTTCAGAAGCGACATATTTAAGGCACAGTGAAGCGTGGGAGAGGTAACGTTATAGTTTGGGGGTGTTTTGCTTGAGCTGGGGTGAGGGCTCTTGTGAAAATCGATGGGATTATGACTGCAGACTCCTACATCAACATTCTGCGAGAAAATATCGAGGGATCGGCGATTAAAACAGGACTGGAAAATCAGTTCGTGTTCAAGAAAGACAACGACCCGCAGCATACAGCAAAGAAAACTAAGTCTTTCTTTCGTTCATGCCAAATGAAGCCCATTTAGAGGCTTGCACATAATCCGAATTTGAACCCCAATGAGAATTTGAGGGTCAAAACTTCTTCAAATGATACTAAAGGCGAAAGGAGGACACATAAATTACTGAACGCCTTGATAATGCGTTGGATTTATCTCCGATAGGAAAGTTTAAAAAGTGGGCACTTTTTTGTCAACTTTTTTTTTTAACTGAACATAATTATACGATTAGTAATTTATTCTCTTTTTTCTCAGTGTTTTGTTAATGAAACATAAAATGAACTTGATAAACAATATTTCGATGTTTTTATTCATTTAACCATCAAGTATTATAAAGAAGTTGAAAGAATTTCTTGAGATTTTCACCGCACCTACCAAAATTTGGTGGGAACTTTATTTTGCCAATAGCTGTACGTGAACTGGAGATAATTAAAATTCTGAAATAACCAATCAAAATTGCGATGAAATAGTTATTCTTATTGTTTATATTTATTTAGATGACAGATAGTAAATTATACTCGCTGAATTGCAGGTCGGTTGGGGTGGATATACTTGGGAGTGCTTCACCTCATTCACGACATAATAAAGTTATTTTTGGTCAAATGTAAACCAAAAATAAAAATTGCAAAAACAAAGAAAAGAAAAATGAAGGAGATACGTCAAAATTGTTTTCCTAAAATATTATATGATCATATCTTTTATCGAGTTATCTAAAAGCAATCGAGGCAGTGGAATAACATGATCATTACCAATGGTTCAACAAATCATTCGTAATTCCACACTGCAAAAAATTTCACCTGTAATGCGCCCCGTAAATAACTGCCAATGTTTATTTTCCACTTTCATCCCTTACATCGTCTGTTCAACGTGTAGATGCTATGTGCTCACGCGGCGGTGACTTGTATAAACAATGATAAATAGCACGTCACTATCAGTTCTTTTATTTATTTTAACTCATTCACCGCCCTACCGCCACGCCGTTCAGATTCCACCCGGCTACGACTGTTATCTTCTCCATATAAATAAATAAGTTGTGAGTAGGAAGCACACCGAATGCGTGCGAAATTCAGGAACCCAGCTCAGCATTATTTTTTTGGATATCAGCTTTTCTCCTTCTGTTCTAGAAAAAAATTGAAGGCACTTGCCAATTTCATCGTTCAACTTGACTGATTCTGCAATTTTCACATGTGAAATAACGTACGAAAACCGTTCTTCCAGTTCTGAAAATCTCCAAATCTAGCCCGTGTCTGTTTCTGCCAGAGCTGCCATAACTGGCTACCTATTCCTGTTGATGCTGGCAAATTATTCTGGTAACTCTCGCAGCCGTCACATTCCACGTCAGATGATGGGGACACTCAGAAATTCCTGAACCCCGACGTAACCAAACGCTGCCGTGTGTCGCCGAACCGCGCTTCCACCATTAGCTAGAACCTTACCTGTCGACTTACGCGAACCCATTCACTAATCCACTTTTTTCCCTTTTTCATTCAATTTGCAGCTTCCAAAAAACAGAACGGTGCCACCCTGCGTTCCAATAGTCTTAATTCCGGCTCCCGGACGCCACCGCTCGAGCGGAAGAGCAAGTTCAGTGCCTTCGGGCGTTTCTTCAAGCCGTGGAAATGGCGGAGAAAAAAGAAAAGCGAAAAGTTCGAGTCCACCTCCAAATGTAAGTACTGCCGGCTGCCTGCCTGCCAGCCTTCAGACGACGGCTGCGTGCACATCCACTATCTACAACCTTTAACATGTTTGGATTGCAAATTGACTTTCTTGTTCGTTTTATGACTGTTTATTTACGTTTTCTGCTGCTTCCCCACGAGGGTTGAGCGAAGGTAGTTTCAAGAATGCTTCATGGTTATATCTGTTTTCGTTGTTTACGATGGTTTTTTTTTTGGAAGGTAAATAGCAAATGAAGCATGAGTGAATGGACCAAAAAGCTTTCATTTGAGAAATCATCGATTTACGACAAACTACGAAGCATACCTTGAAACTTTGTTCGCCCAATTCCTTAGGTTACAAGTTGTAAAATTTAGCAATGATCACTGTTACTCTTGATCTAAGTTTTACTATAGATCCATCAATTGTCGAACATTCATCTTTCACCTTCTCCCGTTTATCACCATTGCAGCTTTAGAACGTAAAATATCAGTACGTGCCAATCGCGAAGAACTTGTACAAAAAGGCATTCTGCTGCCCGAGAGTCCCACGTCGGCGTTGTCCATAGCTGGTGAGTATCCTCAGTTTTCCCCCATTCTCTTCTCTTTAATCATAATAGATCAGCTATTCTGTCAGAACTCGGGCTGCTTAATTTCGGGTCAGTAAGATCTCTATCCACCACCGCACTTACCAACGGCTAATCATAAATTTAGATCCACAATAAAGATGCTTCTCTTCCCTCATCCCACCAAAAACCAGCCAGCATATCAACAGCGATTTAATACTAAAACCCATTTCAAATTTTTTATCTCATATCCCGTTTTTCTCCCCGTCCATGCACATTTCGGCCGAATACGAAATTATTAACGCTAACTGTACAAATCAAACCCAAACCAACCAACAACAACAACAAATAAAACAAAACATACCTGCAGCCATTTGTATCAGTCCCACGGAATCGGTGACGTGGTCAACATCATCCCATAGACAGCTACAAACCTTCCATCAGCCGAACCATTATCGAAGCCAAAGTAAGTCTCGTTTGGGATTCGTAGCTAAAAAGCTCACCAAATAACACACATTCCTCGCGGTGTTCCTCTTCTTCTTCTTTTCCTTCACGCTTTAAGAGCACACAACCTCACACAAACACACACACACACGCGTGCACACTCACCTGTTACTAGTTGTAGATCGGAGAGGAGGTCCACTGTTGAAGTGCTCCTTCGAGCCGGCGAGAGTTGTTGGGCTTTCACGCATGTTATTTGTTTATATGTTCGGTGTGTTGTTGTGTTTTTTTTCCTCCTGCTATTTTCCTCTGTTTTGCCTCCTTGCCTACAACCAGTGTTTTTCTTGCTGTTGTTTTGGTAGCTCATCTCTTTCCATCGCACTTACTAACTCATTTTCTGTAGTACATATATTGAAAACAAACGACTAAAGGTATCTACATCACGTGAAAGGCGTGCTTCAGCCCTAATTTTTTTTTGTCGTTTAAAAATACGATAGTGAGTGTTTTTCCGATGTTGTTTTCGCTTTCTATCGTTCTACACACCTGAGTTAAATAGTAACAACATATTTATGGGGCTCGTTGCCATAACAAATGTGATAACAAAAGCTGCAGTTCGCCTGAACCACACACGTGCAGATTGAACCGTTGCATTGCCACCCACCATTCACATTGAAACATCCGATAAGGGAACATCCATTAAGTATGTAATGCTTAAAAAGGGGGTGAGGATGGGGGTGTTGGCATCTGTGACGAATACATGAACTTTTGCGTGACGCACTTAGTGAGCGTTCCCTATCTTCGGTTCTATTTGGTGTACATTTTTTTTTTAATAATCATTTATTTGTACAGGCTCAATCGAATTAACTTTACAGAGCCAAATTTTCATATTTTTATACATCATTTATCTTAAAACTAAAGTTAGGAGGATAGAGCCGATTACTCGCGGCCGTCTCGAGGTTAATAGGTATAACAAATTACGGATGGGAAGGAGGGTGGGAATTTAAAGTATGGTTACATAACACATTAAATTTAAATTCAAAATTATCTAAACACTTATAACTATACAACTTATGGTTTTCTTTTAACTTGAACATTTCTTGAAAAAGAAAAAAAAACACACACACATACACATATAAAAAAAAAACTTATTCTAAACATACAGGTTAAACTAACTACAATCTAATGCTAATGTTAGTCAAAAACACATAAATGAGTTTCATGTACTCCAAATCACGTACAGCCAAAATATCTCGAATTGGCACATTGGGTTGTCTACCTCGAGCCCGAAGGGAATCATAAAGCTCAGATCTGACTCCAGAATGCTCAGCACAAGACCAAATAACGTGATCTGCGTCCTGATAGCCTTGTCCACACTCACAGAGATTGCTGTCGCTCAGCCCAACCCGGTATAAATGAGCGTTCAAAGAATAATGATTCGACATGAGGCGAGACATGACACGAATGAAGTCTCGACCCACATCCATCCCGCTAAACCAAGATTGCTTCGACACCTTTGGGATGATAGAATGTTGCCATCGCCCCAAATCTCCTTTACTCCATTTATACTGCCAGCTGACGAGTGACTGTTGACGAAAAATAGGAAAAAATTCGTTGAAGGCGATTTGTCGATCACAAATATCGCCTTCCATAGCGCCCACCTTTGCAAGCGAGTCCGCTTTCTCATTGCCCGGAATTGAACAATGAGATGGGACCCATACAAAGGTGATGATAAAATAACGCGAAGATAAAGCACTTAGAAGCTCCTGTATTTTCATGAGAAAATACGAGGAGTGCTTTACCGGCCTCAATGAGCGAATAGCCTCTATAGAACTGAGACTATCCGTGAAAATGAAGTACTGATCCGGTGTTAATGAGGCAACAATTTTTAGCGTAAAATGTATTGCCGCTAATTCAGCGACATATACGGAACAAGGAGCTTGAAGTTTACGGTTGGCGCTATAAATTTCATTAAATATACCAAAGCCTGCTGACTGCTCTATCAAAGATCCGTCAGTGAAGAACGATTTAGTGGAATCAACTTGGCCAAACTTTGCAGCAAATATCACCGGAGCAATCATAGGACGATGATGCTCTGGGATTCCACGAAGCTCCTGCTTCATGGATAAATCAAAATGAACCGAATTGTCGAAATCGGAGAAGCAAACACGATTGGAAATGTTCGGCGAAGGGCTGACATCCTGTGTTATGTACCAATGGTACAAGGTCATGAAGCGAGTTTGAGGATTCAACTCAAGGAGCTTCTCAAAATTTTCGATCACCTCGGGGTTCATAACTTCACACCTGGTGAGGAGCCGGAGAGATAATTCTGAAAACCGATCCGAGAGTGGCAACATGCCAGCCAGCACTTCAAGACTCATGGTGTGAGTCGAGTGCATGCAACCTAACGCGATACGAAGACACCGATATTGAATACGTTCCAGTTTAATGAAGTGCGACCGAGCCGCTGACTGAAAACAAAAACTACCGTATTCCATAACCGACAAAATCGTTGTCCGGTACAACGTTAGAAGATCTTGTGGATGAGCTCCCCACCAGGTTCCGGTAATTGTGCAGAGAAAGTTGATCCTTGGCTGGCATTTTCGCTTCACATACTCAATATGGGATCTCCAGGTGCACTTTGAATCGAACCAGACCCCAAGATATTTAAATGACATAGAATGAGTTATCGGCTTACCCCAAATTTGAAGCTTCGGTTGTGCTGGGTTATGCTTCCTTGAAAAAACTACCAACTCAGTTTTCTCCGTAGATAATTCGATACCTAGCTCTAGAGCCCAAGTAGACAAATTGTCTAAGGTATCCTGTAAGGGTCCTTGCAGATCGACCCCATTGGGTCCCGTGACAGACACTACGCCGTCATCTGCAAGTTGTCTCAACGTACAATTGTCACTTAGACAACCGTCAATGTCTTTGACATAAAAATTATACAAAAGGGGGCTCAAACATGATCCCTGGGGAGACCCATGTAGCTAAATCGTGAAGCTGTAGAGGTTCCATGAGAGAAGCTCATATGTTTCTCTGACAGCAAATTGTACAAAAATTGTTCATTAATGGTGAAAAGCCACAAGCGTGGAGTTTATCTGAAAGAACTTCAACAGATACTGAATCAAAAGCCCCCTTTATGTCCAAGAATACAGAAGCCATTTGCTCTTTTTAGCAAAAGCTAACTGAATATCTGTGGACAGCAACGCGAGACAGTCGTTCGTTCCCTTACCCCTACGGAAACCATATTGAGTATCTGAAAGCAGGTTGTTCGTCTCAACCCATTTGTCCAGACGGAAAAGGATCATTTTCTCCAACAACTTTCGAATACAAGATAACATCGCGATGGGTCGATAGGAGTTGTGGTCGGACGCGGGCTTACCAGGTTTTTGAATGGCAATAACTCTCACCCGTCTCCAATCATCCGGTACAATGTTGAGTTCCAGAAACTGATTAAACAAGTTCAACATGCGCCTCTTCGCGACGTCCGGGAGGTTCTTAAGCAAGTTGAACTTGATCCTATCAGCCCCTGGAGCCGTATTGCCACACGAAAGGAGTGCGAGAGAGAACTCTACCATTGAAAAGGGTTGGCCAATCTCATCTATCGAATTCGTGTTTTCGCGAGGAATCATCCGTGCCGGCACAGAATCTGGACAAACTTTTCGCGCGAACTTTAGGATCCATTGGTCCGAGTACTCCTCGCTCTCGTTGTTCGTAGTTCGGTTACGCAACCTTCGCGCCGTGTTCCAAAGAGTACTCATCGACGTTTCGCGCGATAGCCCGTTCACAAATGTTCGCCAGTAACCGCGTTTCTTGGCCTTGATGAGGCTCTTAAGTTCGCGTTCGAGAGCCGTGTATACTTCGAAGTGCTCAGGTGTTCCACGTCTACGGAAAACTTTAAACGCGTCGGACTTTTTACGGTAAACCTCGGTGCATTGCTGATCCCACCATGGAGAAGGAGGTTTCCTGCGAGATGACGTCCCTGGAACTGGTCGAGTTTGAGCTTGAAGCGCGCTGTCTAAGATCAGGTTGGAGAGGAAGTTATACTCTTCCAGCGGTGAAAGCCTTTCTACCGTCGTTACGGCTTCATCTACTGCTGTCCTAAACTTTGTCCAATCGATGTGACGGGTAAGATCATACGTGACGTTAACAGATTTCGACGGATTGAACCCGGTGGCAACCGAAATTTTTATGGGCAAGTGATCACTACCGTGGGGATCTTGAATCACATTCCATGTGCAATCCAACGATAATGAATTCGAACAAAGTGTGAGGTCTAATCTACTGCCAACTGAGGATGTACCAGCCAAACGTGTTACTTCTCCATTGTTAAGTACTGTCATATTGAAGTTGTCACAGAGGTCATATATCAAGGAAGATCGGTTGTCATCGTACAGTTCTCCCCAGCCTGTACCGTGAGAGTTGAAATCTCCCATGACTAACCGTGGAGAAGGAAGGACCGAACAAATATCTGAGAGTTGTTTTCGGTTTATCGAGGCTCTAGGAGGAATATATACAGAAGCAATGCAAAGGCTTTTATTTTTAATAACAGCCTGACATGCGACAACTTCAACACCTGGAATATGAGGAAAATTCACTCTATAGAAGGAGTAGCACTTTTTGATCCCCAAAAGCACTCCACCTCCACGTGAATCCTCACGATCAAGCCGAATAATGTTGAAATCATGAAACGGAAGATTGATTTCGGAAGAGAGCCATGTTTCACAAAGAGCGAATGCATCACAACCGGTAGTGTGAGCTAAAAATTTGAATGATTCCAATTTAGGAATCAAACATCGACAATTCCACTGTAGAACAGTGATCAAATCCCCGACCTCATTTGGAAAATTATCCATCGAAGGAGATGATAGCTGCAAGGATGGGCCACTTAATTGTCAATTGCTTCAAAAAAGTCTTCACTGTTGGAAGCATTGCCAAAACAATGCTTTTGAGAGGGTCAGAAATTTCGAGGTACTTAAAGATACCTTCGGCAATGTCATCAAATGAGAACAGCCCACTTGAGGAGGGGGCTTCTGTTCTTAAAATTGGGGCTTCAGGGGTTTTGGATGTCCCCGGGAGAGATGGAAAGTCCTGGGTGTAGTTAGTACTACGGAAACCAGGAGGAATTGTGTTTTCCTTTTTTCCACCTCTTTTGAAATGGGCAAGCTGGTCTCGGGCTTCTTTTCAACAACTTTCCGTGGGCGGACGCGTCTTCGCTTCCTTGAAGCACCTTCCGGAAAAGTGAACGACGTTCCCTCTTCAGCCGAATCAAAGTCAGACTCGTCATCTGACAGAGGAGCAAAGGGATTTGTATTGGCATCGGGTGATGGTGAGGCTTTTTTAACCATTTCAGCAAAAGATTGCCTGGAACGCTGTTTCAGCGAGCGTTCTAATTGTGCCCCGCGTTGTTTGTACGCCGGGCACGATGAGAGAGCATGAGGAGGAGTTCCTTTGCAGAAAGCGCATTTAGGTGTGCTGTCTGCGCACGCGCCATCCTCATGTCTCTCCCCACAGTTGGAGCAGCGCGCCTTATTGCCGCAATGGGAGGTCGTATGTCCCATCTGCTGGCATTTCTGGCAGATCATGACCCGAGGTACAAACAATCGCACGGGTAGTCGAAGTTTTCCCAACTCGACGTATTGAGGAGGGCTGAGCCAGAGAAGGTTACGCGAAACGAGTCTGACGGTGTAAACTTTTTTCGCCCTTGTTGGTCGACACTGTGCCAAGTTGGCGAACATCAAGTATCTTAACTGGGGGAAGCAGAGGGTTCTTAAATCGACCAACCCCCGCTTCAGCAGGATCTCAGGGGTCAGACTCGTTTCGGAGACCACACCTTCAATTTCAATACCCCGAGCTGGGATATACACTCTATATTCTAGAGTAAAGAGCTGGGAGACAGCAATCTCATTAGCTTGCTTGAGATTGGACACAACGACCCGAAGTTTATTGGGTCTGACTTTAATTATCTCGGTCACGGCCGAGAATCGCTTCGTCAGATCATCAGAAATCTGACAAACATTTAGAGGTTTCGATTTGGGCTGAAAATAAACAACCCATGGACCAGTTGAACTATCTGGATAAGCACGTGATCTGGTAACTCTATGAGCTACCTCATCATTTCGTGCCATAGATGATTCATCTTGCGATAAATCATCCATGGCTCGCTTGTGGGAGCTTATCACGCTCAACCACTAACGTAATTATCTACAATCAATCACAGATAAACAAACTAAACCTAGACAAAAAACTAAAACTAAATACACTCTCACACACACTATCAATCACTCTCCACACTCACACACACACTACGATGAAAATCGCTTATCTTATATACTACTAAAAAACTTCTCTTATATGTATCACGGATCTACTGCAGCTGGGCGACGAATGTGTGCTGCTGCTGCCGAGTGACGATGAGTGACCGCGTGTACCGTCTAAGCGTGGAGCTAAACGATGACGATGATGTTGCTGGTCGGTGGTAGTTGGTGGATGGAAGAATACACGCTACACTCGATGAGCTGCTGGTATGCGTGCCGTATAGATTCGGAACAATATGGCTTCTCGATCGTGGCAATATTGCTAATTGCAATTAATGACGCTGTTGCACCACTTATCACACAATGTTCTCTTCTTCAGTAAACCAAGACTGATTTCACTCGCGACGATTTCACTGGCGATTTAGAAAAACTGATACTGAAGACTGTAAACACTCGTTAAAAGCTTCCAAAGCAACGGAAAGCGGACCGAACGAACTGTACCGTTCGCTTGTTCACTGGGCAATGAATTTGGTGTACATATCAGGCTCCATTCGAGGAACTTGACAAGACGGCGCACTAGCGAATGACGTGTTTGCTTGTTCTTGCCGAAAGACATTGCTAATCATTCGAGGTTCGATACGTGATGAATTTCCTTTTTGTGTTAAGTAGCAGTAGCATTTTAGGTGTGATTCAGAATAACATTAGCTGAGTTGACATGTCTTTGAAATGGTTGTCATGTTCAAATATGGTTGGTTGCTGCGCTTGCACAAGATAAGATTTGAACTTCTGACCAATCTTAACTTAACATTCAATCTTTTCACTTGAAACAAATTATCTTCTTTTGACAGCCACTTCTTCTTCTTCACAGTAAAACAATCCTCAATCAAACATTTCCGACTAAGATTTTCATTCATCGGTGTTTATTTTTGCCTTCGATGTCAAATTAGTATTAAGCAGGACAATTGAAGTTCATGCAATACGTGCGAATTTAAATTCATTTCTGAGATATTCATTATGTTTAAGACTAGAAACAGTGCCATTTATGAAATGATAAATGAAATTGCTGATATTTAAGTTGTTTTCACGCGATTCCAGCGCAAATGCAAAAAATGCAATTTCAATAAGTCACCGTAGTATCAATACTTCTAGCAACACTGGCATGTTTCGTTGTGTTCGCCAATCACTGCTCACGGTCGTTCACTACGTCGTTTGAAGCAAACCTGAGTTTCAACGCTTTCGACGGTGGCTAGCTTGCAAATGAATTTAAGCTTACTCACGTTTGACAGGAATTGAATTGGGAGTGAATCGCTGAAAGTAAGATTTAGTCACTACATGTAAGTTAATTGAAGTGGAGGGAAATGAATACAAAAGCGATTCATTTTTATTTTCATACTTTGACGATATAGGGCCCTACTTCTGGCATTGACGTTAAAGGTTGTTTCAATTATCGATTAGGCTGCATGCGACTCAACCTAATCCGAATTCCGACCTCAGCATCCTCTCAAAATTCGTTCTTCATTGGTCAATGGAAGTTTATATGGGACTTACTATGGGACCAAACCAAAATCTTTAGTTCTCAATTTGAGAACTCAAGAATTTCTTAAATTCTAGAGATTAAAGGCTGTCCACGTTAAATTTCGGACACTAAAATAATGTCAGTCAAAAAAAATCGACATAATTAAACAAATCCGATTGTTTATTTCAGTATTTATTTATTTATTTATTTATTCATCTAATCATCTTAGCTCATCGGAGTTATTATATACATGACAGAAACTCAAAACTAAAAAAAACAGCCTCCTGAAGAATATCTACATCTTCATTTACGCCGACGACATCCTCTATCTGTAAGTTTGAAAATCAGAAACCGGGAGGACGAGTATCTGTTTATGCGCACACTCCTGGGCTATCCGATTCATCAGCGGTAGGTGGCTCTACTTCTGTGTACAGCACGCCGGCCTTAGTCTGATTGGTAAGGTAACGTAAGGTGGCTCTAAAACAATATCAAAACCACCGACCAAGCCTTGTCATTGAGTGGTGAATAGTCTACAATTCAAATCTGCCAACGTTGACGAGCGATGCAGAGTTCAACAAAAGGGGCTCTGTAGACCGTGTAGACATGCCTCCACCCAAGACGGAGGATGCAAAAAGCGTGGTCAGACGCCGAGAGAATCGAGCGTAGAGGGCCGCTAGAGATAAAGGCCAGCAAGCGAGCCTGCTTCGAGGGCCTGTTTCAGAAGACCAATACGAATCCGCGGGGTGGCGCCTACCGGGTAGTAATGGCCAAAACCAGAGTATCGGCGGCTCCAACCGAGCAATCATCAGAGCTGAGGCAGGTGATCGTTGTGGGACTCTTTCCGAACCACGACCCGAGTCAGGGTGGACGGCTCAGCCGAACACCCGAGACCACGTGGGCATTGACAACGGCACAACGGGGGCCGGCGACGAGGCGACGGTGACGAATGAGGAACTCATTGTGATAGCAAAGTCGCTAAAGGTGAACAAAGATGATGTTCCGATGATGTGAACAAAGATGATGAACCTATCTTGCTGGACTCCGAAATGTTCAGGATGGTAATGCAAAAGTGTCTGGACGAAGGCGTCTTCCCGGACGCCTGGAAAATTCAGACCCTAGTGTTGCTACCAAAGACAGGGAAGCCACCAGGAGATCCATCGGCATATATACCTATATATCTGTTGGATACAGCGGGTAAGGTGCTCGAGAGGGTAATCCTCAACAGACTGACAACATGCACGGAGGGTATAGGCGGTCTGTCTAATAATCAGTTTGGCTTCCGCAAAGGGAAGTCGACGGTGGATGCCATCCTGTCCGTCACCAAGACGGCTGAGATGGCAATCCAGCGCAAGAGGCGAGGATTACGATACTGTGCAGTGGTCACCCTTGACGTGAGAAATGCATTCAATAGCGCTAGTTGGGTGGCTATCGCCGACTCGCTCCAGCGCCTTTAGGTTTCTGGGTACCTGTACAAGATTCTTGGAAGTTACTTCCAGAATCGCGTACTGGTATACAACACAGAGGCAGTCCAAATCACCGCAGGCGTCCCACAAGGTACGATCCTGCGTCCAGTGTTATGGAACACGATGTACGATGAGGTACTACGGCTTGAGTTCCCGAACGGGGTGAAGATAGTCGGGTCCGCGGATGACATTACCCTGGAGGTATGTAGAGAATCCATCGAAGAGGTCGAGTTAACGGCCTCGCACTTCATCGGTATTGTGAAGAGATGGATGAGTTCCAGGCAAGTGGAGCTAACCCGCCATAAGACTGAGGTCACGGTGGTAAATAATCGAAAATCGGAGCAACATGCGACGATCAGTGCAGGTAATTGCACAATAGACTTGAAGAGGATCTTGAGGTCATGATCGCCGATAAGCTGTCCTTTGTCAGTCCCGTCGATTACGCCTGCAAGAAAGCCTCTAAGGCTATATCGGGTTTATCCCGCATGATGTCGAATAGCTCGGCGGTGCAAGGGAGTAAGTGTAAACTCCTGGCCAGTGTCGCCCTGTCCATACTTAGATACGGCGGGGCGGTATGGATCACCGCCTTGAGTACCAAGAGCTACGTTAGTAAGCTAGAGAATACACACAGGCTTATGTGCCTAGGAGTGGTTAGTGCATACCGAACGGTATCACGCGACGTGGTCTACGTCCTTGCGGGGATGATGCCAATAGGCATGGTCATAAAAGAGGACGTAGAGTGCTTCGAACACCGTGGAACAAGAGGTATTCGGAAGACCACTAGAGCCGTATCCATGATTAAGTGGCAAAGGGAATGGAACAACTCCACCAAAGGTCGGTGAATCCACCGACTAATCCCGGACTTAGCCGGGTGGGTCGGTAGGCGACACGGTGAAGTGAACTTCCACTTAACGCAGATATTGTCTGGCCACGGCTGTTTTAGGCAATACCTGCATAAATATGGGCATGCACATTCCTCCGTATGCAGCGAGTGCGGGGGAGTTGAGGAAACTGCGGAACATGTGTTCTTCGCATGTCCTCGCTTCGACGGCGCGATATCCGGCTTGATTGCCGTAAGCGGTCACGACACGACTCCGTATAATTTGGTCCAGAAGATGTGCCAGGACCGGGACGGCTGGGACGCGGTATGCGTAGCAGCCTCCCAGATCGTCCACATTACACGTTTCCAGAACTCTTGAGGTTTTGTTATGTGGATTTTGGCGAATTCGTGATGAACTTGATCTCTTGATCTCTCGGATGTTTTTGCGGTCCTCTTGGTGATCCATTGTACGTTTTCGTCCACATCCTGGCTCAATCAGCAATATTTTCAAGCTTCTGGTGCTTCAGAAACATCTTCTGCACTGCACCACGGCTCACTCTAGATCTCTCGGCAACTGCGTGCTGGGTATGGTTCGGATTGCAATCACGCACGATCAGATTTCGGACGTTTAGCGAATTTTTTTTGCCACCCATGTTAATCGCTTTAAAATCACTTCAGGTGAACCCAACACTTCTACTTTTGCGACTGACGGCAGAGCTTTTAGGCGGATGTAAACAATGAAACGACAAAGCAGTAATTTACGGGGGATACACCAGCGGGTTCTACACGGAAAATGATTTTGATTGAATGATCTTTTTGCCGGCATCGGTGGTGTAGTGGTTAGCGTGACTGCTACTTGGCTTCCCAGTGGGTCTGGGTTCAATCCCAGTCGACGTCGGTGGTTTTTCTGAGACGAGAAAAAATCTAGTCACATCTTCCTTCGGAAGGGGAGTAAAGCCGTTGGTCCCGGTTCATAGTCATGAGTCGTTAGGTAGTGTCCAGATGGTGGAGTCGTCTCCCTGGCGTCGGTGATTGTCACCATGTGAGGAAATAGGCCGACGGAAAATAAATAAATAAAAAAAAAGAATGATCTCTTTTTTTGTCATACCTCACCTCAAACATAAGTTAAATCAGTATTCCGTCAGCGGTACATTGAAATTAACGAGTTTATTGGAATTCATGTCTGAAACTTGTCAAATGGGTCCAAAAGAAACTGAACATGTGTAAATAGAACAATTCTGATATGTGCAGGACTTATAAAGGGATTTTCTTACATACGGTTCTATTGATATATTTTTTTTTTCGCCGGTCAGTGTAGGTTTTCAGCACAACTATTTAGTACTTATCTTTAAAAAAATAATGGGTTTACGAGCGTATTAGCATAAAGACTGTAATTGAAAATCTAGGAAAAATTCAAATGAATACTTAACTGAAAAGCTGTAACACTTTTTCTTAACCATCTTTAATAAACGCTAACGAATTCCTTTAAATTTTATTATAAAAAGCTCATTCTTTGACAGATAGGCATATTTCATCTGCGCCTTACAGACTTCTTCAGTGTCGAGTGCACCTTTCTAGTTTCCTATCATACCAAAAAAATCAAACAACTTTGAGGAAGAAAATTTTGCTCAAATGTTTCAACTCGCTGAAAATGTATCTCTCCGTCTAAATTCGCATACTAGTTTAGGGTTGTGTGTACTTCTGTGCTACGGTTAAATTTTCATCTGTTATAATTTTAGATTACATTCATTTGAGACATCAACCATTATTGATCAAGGGCTCTATATCTATTGCAGAAACTTAGTCAATAACTATTGCAACTTTACTCATTTTTCACCATGAAAGCACCATCCATTGATGTTCATTTAAGGCTAAGTATTCATAGCCGGAAGCTAATTATTGATAGAGATGTGTGTTCTGGAATACCAGTCAAGATTGTATTTATTTTAACAAATGTTTTCCGTAAAAAGCTAAGTAAGGTTTACTCCACCAATCTGAGTGAATCTCACGGACAGTGTAGTTTATCATCTAGCATGTAACGCTTCCAACGCTTGCACGCTCTTCGAATCATACTCGCTTATTATCACACTGTCTCTTTTCATCTCCCGACAGTTAATTAAAGTGGAGTAAATAAGAGATGAGATTGAGAGGCTCAAAACAGTCTTATCCAACTGAGCATAGAATATTAGTTTACTCGGAACTGGTGTGTGAGCCAGACGTTATGATAAGCGAAACACACCAGCAGGTTTTCCCTAGTCGCCACTAGGTGGAATTTCAATGGTCTAGAGAGAAAGGGAATGACTCAATGTTGAGTTGAATATTGCTCTGCATACTGGAAACTATTCATTAATGTGTACAATTCTACCCATTTTCTACGGAAGCAAGATTACTCCTTAATTTGTGACAATTTTTACATTAATGATGAACGTTTTGCTTTATTGATTAACGCTTACTAATTATTGGGTAAAAATAGCTCATGTAAGAATAACATTATCTTATTACTGATGTATTTTACCGATTAACGAATAAACTTACTTTAGTTCTAAATGGATGGAATTGTAACCACTGGTTACTAACCAGGGGATTAGAGAGTATGGCCTCTGATAATACATCAGACTGGTGTTGAAGTTACTGATTGCGGGAGTAAAAATGTAATCACCTTCGAACATGGATGAGTAAAATTACCTCTAGTTGCTCACAGTGCTGGCGAATTGCCCTTTCGTTTCATTCGTGAACAACGAATGGTTCGCTTATTGTTTTACAGCCAATGCATTTTTGGAAAAGGCTGCCTAGTTCGAAATGAAGAGGTTCCCGGAATTGTGACTGTTGTGGATTTCACGACTAATTAGATGACAAACTCCGATACCGAATAATATCTCGATTGCTCGGAAATGAAAAATCATGAAGTCTTCAAAAAGAACAATCGGTTTATTGATGGATTGCTCATGATTAACAATGTTGAAGCTCATGTTGAAATAGCTCATACAGATAAATTTTAGAGAAGCCTGTTATTTTGAAATTTTGGCAGGTTTACTGGGGCCTTGGATAGCGTAGTCGGAAAACGCATGGTCTATCAAGCCAGAGGCGGCGGTTTCGATTCTCGACCAGTAATTTTTCGTTTTTTTTTGTGCCTGCCACGCAATATACAAATTCATACATTGGTGTTGGCATAGAAAGCTCTCAATTAATAACTGTGAAAGTGCATTTAGAACACTAAGTTGAGAAGCAGGCAAAAGCTCGTATGAAGAGAGTCAAAGCCAGGAAGGGGATCAGGATATTCAGGCTTATCTGTTGGGGGAGAACTTATATAAGCTTCTAGAAACCGAACGAACTCTTAAAACATTATTGTCTGAATTACTGTGAATTTTGAAATACTCATGAAGATTGGGTGGAAATGTAATAAACTTGGCAGAAGTGTATTAAGCTTCTCGGAAGTTGAATAAACTTACTGGAAGTTTCGAGATAATCATGAAGTTTACTCGCTGTCTTGTGGTGGAACTTCAGAGAATTGCCGAAAAATGCTCAACGTTTCTGGAAACAGATCCAACAAGTTTGCTGATCAACCATGGAATTGAAACAACTTGCTAGAATTTACCGGAATTCCCTGGGCTCTGGCAAAACCTTGAGGTAGTTTAACTTCAACTACCAGGTCCCAGGGCTGGTCTGGTTCTTTACCATTTTGGAAAGAAGCACACTAGTGTTGCCAGATTAGTGATAATGCAGCCCAAAAATGCTTCTGAAAATCCGCCAGTACGTCCTTTCGGCAAACATACTGAGATAGTGATCGATGGTCAAGTACAGGATTTGCGAATAGTTGGAATGCTGCACTTGATCATATAAACGCAGATGAAAAACCTGCATAGTTTATTATCACAACCTAGCGCACTTTTGGAAAGCATTATCACATAAGGGAACCTGTTCCATTATACATCTCATGATCCATTATTCATAATATTCGGAATTACAGGAGTTTGATGTATGAACCAATTTATTCCTTTTGTTATTTAGTTACTTTCAACTTCCAAAAAAAAAAATTACATTAAATTTAAATAAAAAGTTAGAAATCCGATGGTTACGCGTCGATTTTTCGTTTTCAATTTGCGTGCATTGCTAAAAGATGAGATGAAAATGGAAATGGTAACCTAAGATGTTATGCTTGTATCAAAGCTTTCTACCGAGAGGCGATTTTGCTTACTTCATTCTTAGTTTTGAAACAAAACGGAGCTCTTTCAGTGCGGTTCGGCAATTGAAGACAAACTTCGTCATCAAGAAGAAGTCCTGTTGAAGAATTTCAAATAAAATTCAAGACAAAGCCCCCGAAACTGAACGAAAAATCTCTGGTTCTAACTAAACACTCTAAGGAACGAGTGAACTAGTCAACAGACGCAAGTTAAAAATAAGATAAGTAATCCCTCTCAATATTTTAAAAAGCTTTTAGGTGCGCATTGACAATGGACGATTTACCTTGTTATCAAAAAGAAGTTTTGCTAAGGAACTCAAAACAAATTTCAAGAGAAACTCGCGAAACAAGAAGCGAAATTCATCTTGAAACGAGATAGCAAGCTCTGAATTCTAGTAATATCAAGCAAAACAGGTATTTTGGAAGATATCGTTGACAATTAATCACAAGGTAATTGATTATATTTGCAAATGATTGATGTATACTCTTCTCCCTACAGCCATACATACCAACAATTATCCCCCCCTCCCCAATCCTGTGGGTAGTGATGCAATATCATTGTACACTTCTAGTGTGCACTAATAGTGTATCCCGCAAAATTCAAATCCCCCATGGGAAGAAACGTTGCGTAGCCCATTCAACTATCCCCTGATGTATTATGTAAGGTTAGAGTTCTTGTACTCAAACTGGTGACCTGGCGCCTCGCCCCCTTATACGTCAATAAAATAAAATAAAATAAAACTTGCTAGAATTTACCGGAATTATAAGTAGCAGATTTAGCAAGAAATTTACGAGACATTGAAAAAAATCTGGGAAATCGGTCGATTTGCAAAACTTTTAATAAATTGGTGGAATTTCTGTGAAATAAACAGCATTTTCGAGATCTGTTAAACCTTAATATAACTTTTTATAATATTCACGATTGTGATACGGTGTAAATTCCAAGAAATTTACTAAACATTAAAAAATTAGTTAATTTTTTTATTCGCGTTTCGATTCGTACGAAAAATTATCGAGTAGTAAGAAGTTTAAGTTCTTCTTCTTGAGCATCTGGGATGTTTCCTGAACTATTGGAAAGCTTCTCGAACTTCTGAGAAGATCCATGAGCTTCTAAGAAGCTCCTCGAAACGTATGGAAAAAATCGTGGAATGTTTCCTAAACTTTGAGAATGCTCAACTACATCCTTAAAAAAAAACGGTTTTCTAAAATTCTGGAAGTTTCCCGATCTTTGGGCCAGTTCTCTGAAGTTTTTGAAAGGTCCCAGGACTTCTGAGAAATTTTCTAAATTTCTGGGTTGTACCTTGAGCATCTGGGAAGTTCTTTGACTTTCTGGGAAGTTCTCTGAATTTTTAAGACGTTCTCTGAACATCTGAGATGCTCGCTGAGCTTTTGGAAAGCTTCCTGATACTTGGGGAATTCTCTGAACTTTGGGGAAGTTCTCTGATCTTTGGGGAAGTTCTTTGATCTTTGTGGACGATTAATAAAGTTCTGGGAGGTTTTCTGAATTTCTGAAAAGTACCAAGAGCTTAAAAGAAGCTTCCCCGATCTTTGGGGAAGTTCACTGAAATTCTTGCAAGGTCTCAGGACTTCTGAAAAATTTCCTGAATTTCTGGAAAGTACCCTGAGCATCTGGGATCGCTGAGCTTTTGGAAAGCTTCCTGGTCTTTGGGGAAGTTCCCTGATCTTTGTGGGCGTTTCCTAAATTTATGGGATGTTTTCTTAATTTCTGGAAAGTACTCTGAATTTCAAGGTAGTTGCTTGAAGTCTTACAAGTTCAATATACCTCTGGGAAGTTTCATAAACTTCTGAGAAGTTATCTCGACCTTTGGAAAGATTCGTAAACTTTTGAAAAGCTTCGTGAAACTCTGGAAGGTTCTCTGAACTTGTGGAAAGTTTCCTGAAATTATGGAAAGTTCCCTGAAGATCTTGAGTAGTTCTATTAAGTTCTTCTGAGAAATAAGCAACACATTTTAATAAGCTTTTTGAACTTATGGGAAGCTCCTTGAATTTCTGGTTCTCTAATTTTCTGGAAGGTCCCTGAACTTATGAAAAATTTCCTGGAATTATGGAAAGTTCCCTGAACATATTGGGTAGCTCTACGAACTTCTGGAATATACCCAAACAATTCTGACAAGTTTTCTGAACTTCTCGGAAGCTCCCTGAATTTATGAAGAGATGAACATGAACATTTGGGAAGAACTCTTAACTTTTGGGAAGTTCGCAGACCTCGTGTGAAGCTCCCTGAATTTATGGAAAACTCCCTGAATTTCTGGGATATACCCTGAATTTCATCGAAGTTGCTAAACTTTCTCTGGGAAACCCTTAACTTCTGGGAAGTTCCCTGAATTTCTGGAAAGTTCCCTGAATTTCTGGAAAGTTCCTTTAATTTCTGGGATAAACTCTAAACATCAGGGCGAATTAAAAAGTTTCTGGAAAGTTTCCTGAATTTCTTATAAGTACCCTGAACTTCTGATTAGTTCCCTGAGTTTCTGGGATGTTCACTGAATTTATGAGCTATTTTTCGAACTTTTGTGAAGAATTTTCGTTTACCTTCACCTTTTCCGCCCAGGTAACCAATAAGTATTAGCATATGCAGTAAATGAACCCTCAATCTGAATTTTAAATGCTACAAGCATTATGTTAGCACAGCATTTTGAATGCTATCTGTTGTTAAGCTGCATTTCAAATGCTTTTTAAATGCTTGTAGCCAGTAAGACGCATATCGAATGCAAAATGCCATTATCATAGCATTGCCGTAAAACAGACATATATTGGACCAAAAGTGACATTTATGTTGCATTTAATTCGACTTAAATGCTTGATAGGCTGCCCTAAAGACGCTTTGGAACTGCTTCTGGGCGGTGTTGGGAGACGCAAATACTGCGGGCCATAATTTTTCAAAAAAAATTCTCAGGGTCATGATAATTTTGATAATTGACAGTCGCGAAAAGGATTGATGCAAACATCTCGAAAATCCATCGAGAAATGATTGAGCTTTCGACGGTCATTGTTTCAATTTTTCGTGATGGTTGCAATTTTTTAATTCCTATTTGGCATGTTATCCTTTGCATAAGCTTGCTAGATGATGATATCTGCGCTTTGAAATAATTTAGGGGCCGTTTGATGGCCGGCGACCGACGAACGTTGTGCATTTGAGATTGATGGCTACCAACTGCCTCACACAGGATAGCTCCACTTTGCTCCATATCGTTGTAACTTACCGAATGGCTACAAATTCTCCACTGGCTTGGATGAACCAGCTGTCTAGTCAACGGGTGCCTAGCATCCAGACGAGATTCTTAGCCATCGGTTGCCTGGTCCGCCAATACATCTGGCCACCACCATGTCAATCCAACGTAGACTCGTTGACACTCCTATCAGCTTCGAGACTGCCGAGCGCATTAAGCTTCCGGCGAAGGTGAACCCATTATATATCGTTAACTGCTGCATATGACACTCACATTATACAGGGTGCCTCACAATAGGTGTCACTAAAACAAAATGGGATTACCGCTAAATCAACTAAATCACAGCATTTCTTTTTCATTTAAAAGATACATGTTATAGAAATAAACCATATTAATTCAATTCGAATCTCTCGCCCTTTTTACTTGGAAACTTGGCGCAAACGCTTTGTAAATACATCGCAGCTGGTACGCACGATTTCCTGAGGAATTTGGTCCCAAATATCAACCTAATGTTTCTAGAATTGATCTAAAGTAATCCCTTTCGTAGGGCCTATATGGTGAAGCATATAACCCCAAACAAAGTAGTCAAGTTTCCTTTTGAGATCCGGTGAAGATGCAGGCCATTCGTCGCTTTTGATGAAATCAGGCAAATTTTCTGCACACCACGCTTGTGTCTTCTTTGCCTTGTGAGCTGGAGCTGAGTCCTGTTGGAAACAATATGGTGTATTCCTATACAGCGTTGAAGCATAAGGAAGCAAATGGTTCTTCAAAACCTGCTCGATGTAATATTCAGTGTTGATTTTTACGGTAAGTGTGATGAAAAGAAGAGGAAGTTTTCCTTTTCGTGAAACGGCGCCCCATACCATGATTTCCGATACATTCTGATAGCGTTCTACAGCTAGTTTATCTCTTGGACTATTGGCAAGACTTTTGCCAAACATAGGATCATTTTGTTGATTATGACTGTCCTGAAGGAGGAAGAGCTTTTCATCCGAAAATAAAGTCACCGTGCCGAACCAAAAGATTTCTGCTTCTTTGGACCCTGGCTTGCTTTTGACGCTCCGTCAACCCGTGAACCCGTTGTTTCTTGTACAGCTTGCATTTCAGATCATGTCTGAGGAGTCTGTTCATTGGAGCAGGGGACATTTTAAATTGTTAGCTCAATTTACGGCCAGATACGGCCGGATTACGTCTTGTTCGCTTCCTCTCATATTTGATCTTTTTCTTTGTTCTAGCAGTTCGTCTGGCACCTCCTTTGATTTGAATATGGACATTTCCAGAAAAAAGTTTATTATATTGAACCGTTTCAAGGCACGAAAAACAAAACGCTTACTTACTCCGAACTGCTTAAGGCTATTGAATATCTGACACGGTCTAAGGTTTTGCAAATGTAATTTTAAAACTTGCTCCCGTATTGCTTCCATGGTAGCTGATCAATATGAATAAACGGAACCGCTTATTTATCTTCAGCGATGAACTGTCAAGAGAATACTCTCAAAACGGGTATAGCCAATTCCGTTGTTAAAATTACACAGCTGAAATTAACCAAGACTTAAAAAAGGTGACACCTATTGTGAGACACACTGTAAATCTATAAATCATATTGTCAATCGGAGATAGGTAATACTGTGCATTTTGTGAATTTCTCTAAGAGATCACCTTTTATTTGTGCATTTGTGTTATCTTCAATTCTTTTTGAATGATATTTTTTGAAAATTTCCAACTGACTGATGTAAACATCTTGAAAATCAATCGATGAATAATTGAGTTATTAGACGTCAAAAAACTACTGAACCTAGCTAAGGCATCTAAAACTATTTATTCCAGAGTAACGGTTTTTATGGGCGATTAATTTATTTCGTTTATTAGACCTGCCGAAGAGATTCTGAAAGTTCTGGTTTATTATAGGGTGTTAAGATGAAAATTGGCCCTAAAAAGATGTGTGTAAATTGATTGAATGTTTTTCTCTTTGTAGTTTAAATAGTATGAAATTCGGAAGAAAAAAGCTAAGCTTCCGCTGGACCGAATTCGAATTGACGGGCATTTCGTATAATTCCTGCCATCATATTTTGTACAGCCACTTTGTCCACTCTGTTTGCCACAGATCGCCGCTTTGCCTCCAACTGCTTCTCACTTCCAACAGCTTTTTTTGAGTCTTCTTCAGGTTCCTCTTGACGATGGCCCAATATTTCCAGAGCTCTGGCAGGTTTGAAATTTCCTTGTCCTTGGGACATTGTTGGCCGGCGTACTTCCCTATTGGCATGATATCAAATCCAGCTTAAACACCTCGGAACAGTCGTGTTGTTCTGAAAACGTTTTTCTGACACTCATTCATGCTAATTGACATTAGTTCCCGGTTGAAGGCCCTTGATGCAATGAAAGTGTCGCTTATTCACTAGCGAGCTTCAACAGTTTCACATGTTTGAAAATGTACTTTTCCCTTCCTGTTGCTGTAAAAACTCCTGCACAGAAAGCTGTCTACTGTGACTCAGATTTCAGCATCCATTACTATGCAATCAACCTGCACTTGATCGCAGTCTTCTGGCTGTCTTAAAATGTTCTTACAACATTGAGACAAATTTACGAGTTTTTCTCCATAACATCGTTTGTAATTGATTCTAACTCGGCGTAAGATAATAAATGTTGTCTCCCTAGAGCATCTTAAGTTTCATCGTCCGTTCCGACGATAGATTCCATATGCAGGTGGTAGATACGTTAAGCACAACCAAATATGCCCAATTCAATTCCTTCTAAACCCATTCGTTTCCCATCTACACTTTCTATTCCAGACGAAGAACAATATACCATCTACAACTCAGTGAACGGAACCAATTCATCCGTCCTGCCAAATCTAGCCAACACGTCGGTATCATCGTTAGCGTCAGCGTCAGCAGTAGTACCAAATACTAGCATAACCAACAATGTGCCTTTATCACAATCGGCTCAACAGATTAGCAGCAGTGCTGCGCTCAGCAACAACAGTAGTAGCAACAACAACAACAACAACAACATCAACAATTGCATCAATAGTAGTAGTAGTAGTGGCGGTTCGCTGAGCTTATCGGCGATCTTATCCGGATCACTGGGACCATCCCAACCCAGTGGGACCGGGAGTGGCGGTGGTGGTAACAATTCGGTCATCGGTGCCAATATGATAAGCGGCGGAACCGCCGGCCAAGCCTTGGCCAGCATACTGACTGGTAATAGTGGCAGCAGTATAGGTGGTGGCCCCGGCATGGTGACCGGAGGTGGATTGCCGCATTCACAGTCGGCGCATCAGATAGGAGTACCCAACCCGATGTCCCAGCATCAGGCCCTTCAGCAGCAGCTGCAGCAGCACTTTGCCAACGTTGCCAACAGCGGTAGCAGTAATTTAGGTAAGTCCCATTTTCTTTGTTTCATATGATTTTTATAATGAGTTTTCCTTGCCATTCACATGGTGATGAAGGCCGACGAACAGTAGAGAAATTGTAAGGGAAATTAATTTTCAACGGCGCTGGACATTGCTTCCGGTGGCGGACGTTGTAGCTATCACGTTGTCAGAGCTGGTTGGAAGCACTTGAAATAGTTGATATAAGCCTAGATGTTTTCTAATTATCTTTCCTAATGGGTCACCGAGTTCATTGATCTAATTCGATTAGAATAATGCATGTAACCTCACCTAACACCTACTACATGCACGGGATTACTCATCGTATCGCCTTTGAGCGAAAATTGCATTTCTTGGTACAGGGAAAATGCTTGCATACAGTCTCACATTTCCCATGGAAACAGGTAACCAACACATCGTCTCTTGAAAGGGGCGAAGTTAACCACACAACTTCGCTAACTTTTAAGGAAAAATGACAAAGCGGCGGGTTGTTGCTGTGCTGGTTTGCCAACAATAACAACAACAATATTTGCCAAGGACTTGGGCCAACGGGAAGCATGGGCAGCCGGCGGAGACAAACAAAATATTTTCCTTTCGTTTTGGTGTCGTTCTGCGGATGTAAGGTAGGCACGTAAGGTAGGCAGCTGGAAAATGCCAGAGCGGACCAAGAAAGAGCGCGCGCTTCCCGGCTGGCGCATGTGTCGGCCAACAGTAGCAGCAGCAGCACCGTTTAAAGTGGTGGTGACTGTTTCTTTTGCCATAATAATTGGGATGATGGGAAGGTTTGTTTTCCCGAACGGAATCATCTCCGGGTGTGGCAGTGGTGCAAGTTCCGGCTTTGGATTGTTTCAGATTCTAAGTTTTCAAACTTTTGCAGTTTTCTGACCATTGGAAAGCGGTTGGTTAGTCAGTTAAAAGCTCTTTTTCATTGGCATCATTTACAATAAACTTAAATGTATACTCAAAAAAGGTTTGGCGATAATGTATTAATACCTACCTAGTAACAATACAGTAATCGATTGGCATTTACACTAATTAAGTATGGTTTAATGGCTGTAATGTTACGCTACATCATTGAATACTGCAGAATAGTCATGATATGTAAACTATCTTTTTGTTGTAAAATTTACACATTCATTAGAAACAGTTGATGCTTTTTGTAAAATTCTCGAACTTTCTGTGGTACAGCCGCCATCAGGTTCCGTGCGGTATCCTCAGATACGCCCGCCCTGATGATTCTCCATATTCTCTTGAAATCATCGTTATTATTCGCTTTCTTCTTAGTTTCGAAGAGTTCCCGGTCAACTAGAGCCCAGTACTTCGCTATTGGGCGAAGTTCTGGACAGTTTGGTGGATTGGCAGTTTTTGGCACGTATTTGTCCCCTTGTACAGTATAGGTGATTTGACAAGAGGCCAAATCAGGCCAAAACAGAGCTGGAGAGCCTTGCCTTCTGATAAACGGTAGAAACCGTTTTTGCAGACATTCTTTCACGTACAAATCCCTATTGATAGTGCCGGTAAAGACGAAACTTTTAGATTGTCGACCACAACAACATATGGCCTGCCAAATCAAATACTTTTTCGGCAATTAGCACACCTTTTTTGTCCGGAAATGAACGGTTCCTTTGCATTGCGGTATAAAAACCCAGACCCGGAAGCGGTTTAAAGTCTTCGAGTAAGTATGTTTTGTCGTTCATTATGATACAAGCAAAAAAAATGTGTAAAGCTCCTTAGCACGACATTTTGCAGTAAAATTCTGCTTTTCAACGCGGTTGGGCACCTTTTTCACTTTGTACGCCTCCAGTCCTTGCCTTTGCTTCACTTTTTGTATGTATAATTTTGATTTCCCAACTTTGCGAGCAACATTTTGCACATAAAGATTGTGATTTTTCTGGATAATGGCTACCTCCTTCTTGTCTATGTGTCGGGCGCACACTTTTCGATTTCTTTCACTTCCAACCTTCCAATTCCCAGGCAAGCGCTGGTCAAATGGTGCAAACACAAAATACGGTACTCTTTGATAGTTTTAGTTTATTGGCAAGATCGCGTACTGATAAATTCGGATTTTGCTGCCGATCATCCACAATACGTTTGCGCAGTTCCACTTTATTCGACGCCATTTTACTGAATGTAACAAGAATGTAAACATTTTGTACCTCGAAATAAAGTGGAGCGTTTCAGCTGTCATATAAGTGAAACGTTTCAACGATCCAAGAAATAATTCAAAATCTACACTGAAAGAAAAGTGTCCGGAATTTAACGCGGGCAGGCTTTACATTAAGTGTACCATCCTTATCAGAAACGGATTCCTTCCTCTCCAGTTCACTTTCTTCTTTGGCACGAGTCTTGAATTCTCTTTTTTTTTACGCTCTCACTTTGGCGATGGAACGGAGAACCCTTCAAGCGAAAGCTTTGCCGCAATTTTTTGATGTTGCCATTTTTCTCCCATCCAGATGAAACTATCTTGAGGCATGTTTTGCCGCGTTCGACTATCTGGACTATTTTATACGGCGTTGCTTTCCGTATTCTTTCGTATAAACTTTCTACCTGCGGAATATCTTTTGATTTAGCTTGAACTGGTTTATCACTTTGTTTGAACTGTTTGACAGCTAAACGGTCTTGCATATAGCTAATTAGCAGTTAAGAAACAGTTGAGTCCAATAAGAGTGATTGAGCAAAAAAAAACAAAAAAAAAATAACTTCAACAAAGAATTACACTATTTCTAAATAAAAATTAATTAGAAAGTACAACGTATTCCAAAGGTACAGTTATTTTTTTAGCTCTTTTCAAGCACTTACATAATAAATTTAATTTGGCACTTAAAACTTAAACACTAGTGAAGTTGCGCGAAACAGGTTTTTAATAGTTGTCGAATTGCTGTTATTGTAGTTTATCTAGGGTTTGCAAGCGGTTTTCAATTCAGTACTCTAAAATACTTTACTTTAAAATCTTTGTATTGTAATCCAATCTAGAAGTGCCTCTAAAATATACCCTCCAGATCCTCTGTCAGGGTAGGCCAACTATTCAAATTTCAGTTTTTATGAGGTTTTGGGAGAAGCAATATGCATTGAGCAGGGTTTCATACATTCCTTTTTATAATAATCTTGTAGGAAACTATGAAACTTTCAATGTTACTTGGGAAGTCAAACCTCAAAAGTGTGGAATAACTCGAAAAAAATATATTGAGAACTTCCAATTTGGAAATCACACAAATGTGAGGTGAAAGAGTTTAAAAGCCAAGTAGAAAGAAGTGAAAATTACTCAGGTAACCAAAAACCATCACTGGTGCAATAAATCAACCCTTCATCTACATTTCAGATGCTGCAATTCTTTTTATTAGTATTTTATCAGCATCAGACTTTGATGGTGACCTCTGCATAGTGGTTAACATCCATACCTCTCACGCCAAAGTCACGAGTTCGGAAGTAATTTGAGTCGCTACGACGGGAGATGAACCAGCCCAGGGTTGAAAATCTCGATAATAAAGGAATTAAAAATAAGCATCAGTTTTACTGTAAAGTAGCATTTCAAATGTTAAATAGGCGATTCGAATGCAAAACATCTTTCATAGAGCATTGTTACACGTTTCAGTAAAACCAAACTGTTTTGCTGAAGATTCGAACTGTCTAGGTGATCGAGATCACGATACAATGTTACCATACTCTCCAAGCAACACAAAACTGCCATAATGGGTTGCGGCAGCTTGATTGTGACTTAATTGAGCCACACCGAAGTTACTTTGACTGATTTACAGCAAGTTTGCTACTAGGGTCTCTATATAGATAATGATATAAATCCTAGAGCCTCTTATGCAGATGGGAAATTATATGCTTCTGACAAATTTCATCATAGATCGTTACGCCGCGCATTGGGAGAATACAAAAAACCACAATCAAAGGATATCATCTTTTTATACTTGCCCACTAGTGCCACGATCAACTTTGCCTAAGGTTCGAACTTTCTAGGTGGTTGGGAACCCGATATAATCTCGTTAAAAGAGTGCTCTCTTCAACGTGACCACTAGTTCCACGTAGTGACCGTTTTGATGATGATGATGATGAGATACTACCATCTATTGTAGCAAAGTAACTTCCATAGCAGTGGAATAATCTAAAAAATTATCAGCATTCTATTGCTATTTGTGATCATAAAGCTCCTCTATGAAGGACCAAAAACGTTTGAGTGCGCCAGTAAGCAGAGACACTTACGCGAAACCCGCAAATTCAGGGAATAGAATCTCCTTCTGAAAGCAAATTCACGCCCACAGCACTTGAATCGAGCCCTCGATTGATAGAATAAACCCAATAGATGGTGTCGGAGTGCCCGCCCTCGTTCCGCGAAATGTAAACAATAGGAAGGAGGCAGTCTCATGCTCCCTATCCAAATCGGTTAACTTAGGTGCCCTGATGGTCCCTCTTTTCCCCGTTTTACAGGGTGTTCGGTTCCTAAGTGCAAATAATTTAAGGGGTGATAGAAGAGCATATTTGAAGAAAAAAATTGTTCTACGTGTATGATCAATTCTCAAAAATCACTGAGTTATTAAACTTTTTTCTGATTTAGTCTTTGCTTGCCAGAAATTGGCTCTAACTCTAAAACCATGCCATTAAATACAAAACTGTTACCTTCATCGGATAGCTTGGTTAATTTCCTACTTAATAGTGTCCTTTTACTTTAGTAAGTTGCATTTAGACACATTTTAGGGATAAACGAATCTAAAACTTGTGTTTTTCTACGGATTTTCCCTTATTATTTAAAAAAATACGTAATAAAATTTATCGTCTTGTCTAACTAAAAGATGCCTCTCAAATCGCTCTACAACTCTCCCTTTGACACCAATTTTCTATCTTGTTTAGTTTTGTCGCAATTTCGTACTAAACACACCTGGTTGGGTCGTTAATCAACGGTTGCGTAAAACACGAGTTCAACCCCACCGTGCCACCCCCACTGTTGACGTCTATATGCAGCGCGCGTAGCACACTTGATTGTCACGCGGAGTGACGGTATGAAAGAAGAAAAATCAAAACAGAAACTTACAGCTTGCAGAAAACAAACATGTATTCTCCAGAGGAGCTGGCGGATATTCATCTCTGTTACGGTTTTGCCAACTGTGTGGCAACGACACACAGTGCACAGTGAGAAAAAAGTGCCCGAAACGTGAAAAAATTCTATATCTCAGCTCGGAGGAGAACGATTTCTGTAAATGTTACCTTTACTTGAAGGAAAATTTCCAAGGAATCAAATGAACGCAATCTCATTGGCCGCACGGAACTGTTTGTGGAGCAAATGAGCTCATTTTACCCTGGTTCCCCTATACCTTGTTGTTCAGAAATTTCTTTGCGCGGTGTGACTCAAGATCAACAAAATGATGCTAGTCCTATGTAAATTTCCAGGAGAATCGATTGAAGTAAGTTTCGTTCAACGCACGGCTCTGTGAATGATGATATGGCTGATTTTACCCTGGTTCCCTAAATATTGATGTATTTTTCAGAAATTTCTTAGCTCGATGTGATTAAAATTTTACATAGGACTAGCTTAGTTTTGTTGATCTTGAGTCACACAGAGCACAGACATTTCTGAATAACAAGGAAATATTAGGGGAATCAGGGTAAAATTAGCCATATCTTCGTTCACAGAATCAACTCCAATCTATTTTCCAGAAAATTTTACATAGGACTAGCCTTACTTTGTTGATCTTGAGTTATACCGACCAAAGAAATTTCTGAATTACATTAAAAATTAGGGGAATCAGGGTAAAATGTTTCATATCTTCATTCACAAAGTGGTAAAACTAACTCCAATCAAGTCTCCAGGAAATGTACATGAGACTAACCTTAGTTTGTTGCTTAAGTAAAACACCGAACAAAACATTTCTGAAAAAAAAACGAAAATGTTAGGGGAGTCAGAGTAAAATCAGCCATTTCACATATCCGTGCGGTGAATGAAACCAACTCCAATCGATTGGCCAGAAAGTTCTATTTAGGACTAGCCTTATTTTGTTGCTGTAGAAAAACACCGAACAAATAAATTTCTGAATCATCCAAAAATACTAGGGAAATTAGGGTAAAATTAGCCATATCTTGATTCACAGAGCCGTGTGATTGATGAAAGCAACTCCAATCGATTTTTCAGGCAATTTTACATAGTACTAGCCTTATTTTGTTAATCTTCAGTCAAACCGAACAAAGCAATCTCTGAATAATCCAAAAATATTAGGGGAGTCGGGATAAAATTGACCAATTCTTCGTTCACAGAGCTATGCGGCGAACGAAGCTAATTCCAATCGGTTCCTCTGCAAATTTAACAAAGGACCCTCTATGTGTTGATCTTGAGTAACTCCGACCAAAGAAATTTATGATAAACACAAAATTATTAGAGGAATCAGAGTAAAATCAACCATACCTAAGTTCACAGAGCCGTGCGGTAAATGAAAACAATTTCAATTGATTTCCCAAAAAATTCTACAAAAAACCAGCATTATTTTATTGATCTTGAGTAACACCGAGCAAAGAAATTTGAAAAAGCATGAAAATATTAGGGGAATCAGGGTAAGATCAGCCATATCTTCATTCCCAGAGCCGTGTAGTGAACAAAACTAACTCTAGTCGATTCTCCAGAAAAT